>JAPQVW010000006.1:37939817-38490478 GCA_028535905.1 Quercus berberidifolia | reverse complement strand
AGAAATCAAATTTTGCTAAGATTGATAAAACCATTATTAGGTCTACTCATCCTCCTCTTGATTCAATTTTGATAACTACTAAGAAGGATGAAGTGACAAAAGAGGAAGTGAAGGCCTCTCCTTTCAAAATTGCTGATGATCAAACTCCTATTGTTAGCCTTATTGAACAAAACAATTTTACTAATCAATCTTTGCATATTATTGGTCAACAACTTGACCGTATTGAAGAAAAAATCGTTGAAAGACCTGTTTATGAAAAACCTGTTTTTGAAAAATCTGTTCCTGTTAAGACTGAGAAACCTTTGATTGATTTACCTAGTCAAAGAGAAAAAGTTATGTTTAAAACTTCTCAGTCCAAGACTCTTGAAATTGTTGAAAAAATGCTTTCTGATTTAAAAGTTAAAACTGAGGGTACTTCTACAAGTACTCCAACTGCTCGAACTATTTCCAAAAAAGAAATTGTTTCTGAGGAAAATACAGATTCTGATACTGTTTCTTCTGTTTCTTCTGTCCCTGCAAGAAGAATCTTTGATGATGATTTCCCGGAAATTAAAAGATTTGTTGGGAACTCCAAACCCATATCTTTTACAAAAAATTGGTATCCAAAACCTACTCCTCCTGATATGCAGTTTGAAGAGAGATCTTTTCAAACACAATTTTCTGTCTCTGCTGATAAGCTCTATGAATGGAATATTGATGGTTTGTCTGAACAGGAAATCATTAATAAAATGAGTCACATGTCTATGGTTGGTATTGCTTATCAAAACAACCATGATCTTGATCAACCTGAAATTGTTAACTTGCTTCTTACTGGTTTTTCTGGTACTCTTCGTGGATGGTGGGATTCATACATCACCGAAGAATCCAAAGAATCTATTAAACATGCTGTTAAAAAGAATGATGAAGGTTTGCCTATTTTTGATGAAAGTATTGGTCGTGGTATTCCTGATGGTGTTAATACCTTGATCTATACCATTCTCAAACATTTTGTTGGTACTCCATCCAATATTTCATCCCGTGTTTCTGATTATCTGAATAATTTGAGTTGTCCAACTATGTCTGATTACAGATGGTATCAAGATGTTTTTACTTCCAGGGTGATGCTCCGGAAAGATTGCCATAAGCCTTATTGGAAAGAAAAGTTTATTGACGGTCTGCCTCCTATCTTTGCTCATAAGGTAAAACAAGAATTAATAGGTAAAAATGATTCTATTGATTATGATAATTTAACTTATGGGGATATTTTCAGTACTATTAAAAAACTTGGGATTAATATGTGCAATGATGAAAAATTGTTAAAACACCAATTAAAAAATAAAAGAAAAGCTAAATATGAAATGGGAAATTTCTGTGAACAATATGGTCTGCCTCCTATTGCTCCCTCTAGGCAAAAAAGTAAAAAACATGATAAAAGCCATAAGAAATACAGAAATAACTTTATTAAACCTAATGATTTCTATGCTAAGAAGAAAAATGTTCCAAAAAGACATGTTAAACAAAGACCAAGTAAAGGTAAATGCTTTAACTGTGGTAAACCTGGACACTTTAGTAAAGACTGTAAAGAAAAACCTGGTAAGTTAAAAAATAAGTTCAACATGTTAAACATTGATGATAATGTGCAAGAAGAATTATTCAGAATCCTTGAATCAAACACCCCGTCTGATTCTTTGGAAGATGATTTTTCTTCTTCATCTGGTTCTTGCTATCAATCTGCTGATGAGTCTTCTGATTCCCCTAATATTAAAATTGGTTGTAGAGATTCTTGTTGCAATGTTATTAATGCTCTCACCAAAGGTGAAGAAGATGAAAAATTGATAATTCAGCTAATAAATCAAATCCAAAACCCTGAACTCCAGAGAGAATATTTGGATAGGTTTAAGAAAAACTTGATAAGAAATGAAAATGGTAAAAAACCAAAATCAACCATAAGTTTTGAAGAAACTTTGGAAAGATTTAATAAAAAGAAATCTAAGGAACTAACTGTTAATGATCTCCAAAATGAAATTCATATTGTCAAACAAGAGATAAATGAATTAAAACATGAATTTAAAAGCATGAAAAGTGATAACCATAATCTCAAACAAGAATTAACAATGCTAAAACTTGATAAAGACCTTAATAAATCCAGTAATGAACAAAATGAGCACAGTGATGGAAATGATTCCAGTCAACAGGCTCTTCTTTCTGATAAAGGTACTCCTGATACTTTCACTAATCCCCAACTTGCTTTTGTTAATAAATTATTTCCTCCAAAATGGTTTACAAAAGTTAAAATTGTTGTTTCTCCTGGTTATCATTTCACTGTTATTGCCATGATTGATTCTGGTGCAGATATGAACTGTATCCAAGAAGGATTAATTCCCTCAAAATATTTTGAGAAATCTACTGAAAGATTGGTTTCTGCTAATGGTTCTCAAATGAAAATTAAGTATGAATTGAATAATGCTCAGGTGTGCCATGATAATGTTTGTTTCAAGATTCCTTCTGTTCTTGTCAAAAACATGACTGATAAGGTGATTCTTGGTCTGCCATTTATTAACGCTTTGTATCCCTTTCTTGTTGAACATGATGGAATTACGACTGATCCATTTGGACAGAAAGTAAAATTCAAATTTGCTTCAAAGTTTGAAATTGATATTGATAATCTGTCTTATAAGAAAGACTCTCCCATGAATGAACTTGTTCAAGAACTAATAATGAATTCTGATGATTTTAAAGGTAATTTTCATAACACCAAAATGTTAAAAACTATCCATTATCTTAACAATATTAATGATTCTTTGCAGGAATCAGATAATGATGCGTGGATAAATACCACTAATAAGTGGGACAACAAAAATATTCATATTTATACCACTAGTAAGTGGATTATTATGGAAAGGAAGAACAAAGGAAAAGCTCCTGCACAGGACTATTCTCAAAACAAAGGGTTCCCAGCGGGACGACCTTTTAAAATGCATGAAGGCGCATCTTCTGGTGTAAAACCCAGTGGATCAACATCCCTTCAAGGAGATGTCCCGGCAGAGGTGACATACTCTAATGGTGATATATTAATTGCTTTACAGGAAGTTTTGTCAAAAAATCTACAATTCCACAATGGGAACTATTCAGAATTACCAGATTCTATTAAATTCATTCTTGATAACCTTCAGTTTGCTTTTACCAAAAACCACAGTAATGTTTTTCACAAAACCCTTAGAGCCCTTGAAATCCACCTTGTTAACCTTACTGCTCAAAATGAGATTTATATGAGCCATTATGGTAACCTTATTCCAGAAAATGACCTTGCTTCAAATATTGACTTTGTTCTAGAAAACAACCCTGTTTCAAAAAATGAGGCTCTTGTGAGCCGTCTCAAAGCCTACATTAGTCAACTCTTTGGCAAAGAGGAAATCCATTCGATGGATAAAAGGACTATAATGGGCACTGATTATGCTAGATTGAGTCTTAAGACCCAATCCATGTTAAGAAGTGCTGTTGCCAACTTGCCTTCAGATTTACAATCTCGTATTCTGGATAGCAAGGTTATGTCTAGGTCTTTTGACCTATGGTCCAAGTATTTCAGAAAACTTGTTACTGCTACTATTCCTGACCCTAATGAAATAGACGAAGGTGATAATGTCTTTATTCAACTTGAATGGGAAGATCACTTTGGGAGCAGTCTCAGAGTGTATGAAAGGAAACATCCATTTCCTGGTCTCCTTATTAATTTTGGTGAAATATGAACCATCTGAAATATGAACCTTCATCAGGATCATCATCATCACTATCATCTGAATCTTCATCAGTGAAATATGAACCATCACCAAAATTAATAAGGAGACCAGGAAATGGATGTTTCCTTTCATACACTCTGAGACTGCTCCCAAAGTGATCTTCCCATTCAAGTTGAATAAAGACATTATCACCTTCGTCTATTTCATTAGGGTCAGGAATAGTAGCAGTAACAAGTTTTCTGAAATACTTGGACCATAGGTCAAAAGACCTAGACATAACCTTGCTATCCAGAATACGAGATTGTAAATCTGAAGGCAAGTTGGCAACAGCACTTCTTAACATGGATTGGGTCTTAAGACTCAATCTAGCATAATCAGTGCCCATTATAGTCCTTTTATCCATCGAATGGATTTCCTCTTTGCCAAAGAGTTGACTAATGTAGGCTTTGAGACGGCTCACAAGAGCCTCATTTTTTGAAACAGGGTTGTTTTCTAGAACAAAGTCAATATTTGAAGCAAGGTCATTTTCTGGAATAAGGTTACCATAATGGCTCATATAAATCTCATTTTGAGCAGTAAGGTTAACAAGGTGGATTTCAAGGGCTCTAAGGGTTTTGTGAAAAACATTACTGTGGTTTTTGGTAAAAGCAAACTGAAGGTTATCAAGAATGAATTTAATAGAATCTGGTAATTCTGAATAGTTCCCATTGTGGAATTGTAGATTTTTTGACAAAACTTCCTGTAAAGCAATTAATATATCACCATTAGAGTATGTCACCTCTGCCGGGACATCTCCTTGAAGGGATGTTGATCCACTGGGTTTTACACCAGAAGATGCGCCTTCATGCATTTTAAAAGGTCGTCCCGCTGGGAACCCTTTGTTTTGAGAATAGTCCTGTGCAGGAGCTTTTCCTTTGTTCTTCCTTTCCATAATAATCCACTTACTAGTGGTATAAATATGAATATTTTTGTTGTCCCACTTATTAGTGGTATTTATCCACGCATCATTATCTGATTCCTGCAAAGAATCATTAATATTGTTAAGATAATGGATAGTTTTTAACATTTTGGTGTTATGAAAATTACCTTTAAAATCATCAGAATTCATTATTAGTTCTTGAACAAGTTCATTCATGGGAGAGTCTTTCTTATAAGACAGATTATCAATATCAATTTCAAACTTTGAAGCAAATTTGAATTTTACTTTCTGTCCAAATGGATCAGTCGTAATTCCATCATGTTCAACAAGAAAGGGATACAAAGCGTTAATAAATGGCAGACCAAGAATCACCTTATCAGTCATGTTTTTGACAAGAACAGAAGGAATCTTGAAACAAACATTATCATGGCACACCTGAGCATTATTCAATTCATACTTAATTTTCATTTGAGAACCATTAGCAGAAACCAATCTTTCAGTAGATTTCTCAAAATATTTTGAGGGAATTAATCCTTCTTGGATACAGTTCATATCTGCACCAGAATCAATCATGGCAATAACAGTGAAATGATAACCAGGAGAAACAACAATTTTAACTTTTGTAAACCATTTTGGAGGAAATAATTTATTAACAAAAGCAAGTTGGGGATTAGTGAAAGTATCAGGAGTACCTTTATCAGAAAGAAGAGCCTGTTGACTGGAATCATTTCCATCACTGTGCTCATTTTGTTCATTACTGGATTTATTAAGGTCTTTATCAAGTTTTAGCATTGTTAATTCTTGTTTGAGATTATGGTTATCACTTTTCATGCTTTTAAATTCATGTTTTAATTCATTTATCTCTTGTTTGACAATATGAATTTCATTTTGGAGATCATTAACAGTTAGTTCCTTAGATTTCTTTTTATTAAATCTTTCCAAAGTTTCTTCAAAACTTATGGTTGATTTTGGTTTTTTACCATTTTCATTTCTTATCAAGTTTTTCTTAAACCTATCCAAATATTCTCTCTGGAGTTCAGGGTTTTGGATTTGATTTATTAGCTGAATTATCAATTTTTCATCTTCTTCACCTTTGGTGAGAGCATTAATAACATTGCAACAAGAATCTCTACAACCAATTTTAATATTAGGGGAATCAGAAGACTCATCAGCAGATTGATAGCAAGAACCAGATGAAGAAGAAAAATCATCTTCCAAAGAATCAGACGGGGTGTTTGATTCAAGGATTCTGAATAATTCTTCTTGCACATTATCATCAATGTTTAACATGTTGAACTTATTTTTTAACTTACCAGGTTTTTCTTTACAGTCTTTACTAAAGTGTCCAGGTTTACCACAGTTAAAGCATTTACCTTTACTTGGTCTTTGTTTAACATGTCTTTTTGGAACATTTTTCTTCTTAGCATAGAAATCATTAGGTTTAATAAAGTTATTTCTGTATTTCTTATGGCTTTTATCATGTTTTTTACTTTTTTGCCTAGAGGGAGCAATAGGAGGCAGACCATATTGTTCACAGAAATTTCCCATTTCATATTTAGCTTTTCTTTTATTTTTTAATTGGTGTTTTAACAATTTTTCATCATTGCACATATTAATCCCAAGTTTTTTAATAGTACTGAAAATATCCCCATAAGTTAAATTATCATAATCAATAGAATCATTTTTACCTATTAATTCTTGTTTTACCTTATGAGCAAAGATAGGAGGCAGACCGTCAATAAACTTTTCTTTCCAATAAGGCTTATGGCAATCTTTCCGGAGCATCACCCTGGAAGTAAAAACATCTTGATACCATCTGTAATCAGACATAGTTGGACAACTCAAATTATTCAGATAATCAGAAACACGGGATGAAATATTGGATGGAGTACCAACAAAATGTTTGAGAATGGTATAGATCAAGGTATTAACACCATCAGGAATACCACGACCAATACTTTCATCAAAAATAGGCAAACCTTCATCATTCTTTTTAACAGCATGTTTAATAGATTCTTTGGATTCTTCGGTGATGTATGAATCCCACCATCCACGAAGAGTACCAGAAAAACCAGTAAGAAGCAAGTTAACAATTTCAGGTTGATCAAGATCATGGTTGTTTTGATAAGCAATACCAACCATAGACATGTGACTCATTTTATTAATGATTTCCTGTTCAGACAAACCATCAATATTCCATTCATAGAGCTTATCAGCAGAGACAGAAAATTGTGTTTGAAAAGATCTCTCTTCAAACTGCATATCAGGAGGAGTAGGTTTTGGATACCAATTTTTTGTAAAAGATATGGGTTTGGAGTTCCCAACAAATCTTTTAATTTCCGGGAAATCATCATCAAAGATTCTTCTTGCAGGGACAGAAGAAACAGAAGAAACAGTATCAGAATCTGTATTTTCCTCAGAAACAATTTCTTTTTTGGAAATAGTTCGAGCAGTTGGAGTACTTGTAGAAGTACCCTCAGTTTTAACTTTTAAATCAGAAAGCATTTTTTCAACAATTTCAAGAGTCTTGGACTGAGAAGTTTTAAACATAACTTTTTCTCTTTGACTAGGTAAATCAATCAAAGGTTTCTCAGTCTTAACAGGAACAGATTTTTCAAAAACAGGTTTTTCATAAACAGGTCTTTCAACGATTTTTTCTTCAATACGGTCAAGTTGTTGACCAATAATATGCAAAGATTGATTAGTAAAATTGTTTTGTTCAATAAGGCTAACAATAGGAGTTTGATCATCAGCAATTTTGAAAGGAGAGGCCTTCACTTCCTCTTTTGTCACTTCATCCTTCTTAGTAGTTATCAAAATTGAATCAAGAGGAGGATGAGTAGACCTAATAATGGTTTTATCAATCTTAGCAAAATTTGATTTCTTTATTACATTTAGATGTTGTTTTGAAACCTCATTATTTGGAACGTAATGGTTTTCAAGAAAATCAAAAAACAAAATATGTTTTTTCAATTGATTCATCATTTCCAACCATTTTCCTTTAACACGGTCTTTATCAGACTGAGCAAAATTATCTTGAAAATATTTTCTCTTGGTTTTGTTTGATGCAAGCATAAACTCATTGTACAAAGAATCCCAATCAATTTCAAAATCATCATTTAAAACAGTCAAAACTCTTAATTGATTTTGGTAAACAGGAGGAGTTTCAATAGGAGAATCAAAATCAGATGGAGTAACAGAAACAGTGTCTTCCTCATCTTCATTAGCAGTTTTACTAAATGGAGTGGAAGTTTCAGGTTTAGTTGAATAGTAAACAGAGCTAATTTGGGATTTATCACTTGAAATACCTTTTAGCTTTAAATCAGAGGATGTTTCCAAATTCTTTTTCAAAAATTCATTGATCTCACGATCTCTTTTTGAAATACTTTCAGATCCAGCAAAGGAATGTCTTCCTTCGTTGATCTTCAAAGGCGGATTGTTTTGAAAACTTATTTTAACAGTACCATCAAGATATTGTTGAATATGGGTGAGATCAAGCTCATCAAAAATGGGTTTAGTAGGAGGGGTTTCTTGTTCTAACAACCAATCATTAGGAAGTTTAACATCTTGCCATTGAATCATTTTTGGAACTTGAATTTTAGCATCAGGAGTTGAGCATTGAATCAACATGGTTTTTCCTGAAGGATCTCTAGGCATTATAGCACAAGGATTCATTTGAGTACCCATTAGTTTGTAATAAATGCGATAGATCAAAGCAAAAGGCTTACTACCCTCTTTCATGTGATAGCCAGATGAAGCAATATTCAAAGTTAAAGCTTTAACAATATTAGGATCATCCAAAGCAAGAGTAAGATCAGGATAGCAGTTAAAATAAACAGGACCATCATACATAGAAGCAGTGATCATACCAAGAATGCTATCTTTAAAAATCTTAAATCTAGCATCTCTTAAACACATGAGAACAGAAGCATTAATACCCTTTCGAGTAAGCGGTTTAATAGCAACTTGAACCATACCAATATGTAAATAATAGAATTTTTTAGCAGCAATGAAATCATTAATATTCTTTTTAGTGAATAAACAACATTTTTCATGAATTCTTGAAATAGAGAAAATTTGTTCAACAGTTCTAGCTTTATAAGCAGAATGAAAAGTACTTTCAACAAAACTAGTTTTATAAATAGTTTTAGTATCAACTTTAGGAATAGCCCATTTACGAAAATCCGGGATCACCTCATTATCATCAATAGTGTGATCTTCTTCATTTACAATATCAGGAGGACAACTAGTCCTGGAGCTGATAGAGGAGTTAGTTCTCCACAACTTATCCATACTATCCTAGGTTCAACACTCAGTTATCATGTTTTTCTCACAACCGTTGCATTTCGTAACACATACCCTAACCAACCTTATACCTTTCATGCCCTACACGCCCTCACTTGGCTAAAACGGGCCTTACAGCTAGGTTCTAGGACTTCACTTTACGACTAGGGTGGCGCCAACGACGGTAAGAAGGGAACACAACAGCGGAATATCAAGCGTTCGGGTAGACACGGACAAGGGACAAAGAACACAACCACACTACCACCGGCCAGAAAAGAATGGCTCTGATACCATAAAGGGGGAAGGGGACACGCTGCTGAAGAGAAGGAGACGGAAGCACAGTAAAAGTGTAAATGGAAAAGAGTAAGAACAATAATAAGGCGGTAGAACCAGCCAAGCAGTATATATATCAAAATAATTCAAAGTAAATAATAACAATAGTTCAAAATAAATGAAAGCAATTTAAAACCATCCGGTATGGCGGTAATCCGTCCAAGGTGGTGGTAGCAACAAGTAAAGTAATGAACATGGAACTGAAAATACTTCTTATTGAAAGTAGGATAAACACTTACAGTAGTAGTAGTGAAAACAAGATCTCAACAGTTACAAAGCTTGAACTAGTCCTAGTTACAAGGTTTGTAGGATTACAAGGCTTATAGGGAACAAGGATGAACAAGGTTGTAAATAAGGTAGTAGTAGAAGCAAGTGGGTTCTTTCTCTAAGAAGGCTAGTTCTAAAGGAAGAGAAATCAGAACTAATATTTTGCTTCTAACTTAGCTTCCATCAAAAGTACTCAAACATAAGGGACAACCCCCCTTAAATAGGCAAAGCTTTGAGTAAACAGTACTCGTGAACAGTAAAAGTTAACAGTAAAAGCTAACTTGCTGAAAGCAACCTTGGTGTGACTAAAAGTTACGGGAAACACGGAGAATCAACTTTCAGAACATTATCATCATGAGTGGAAATTAACAGTGAAAGTCCACTAGTAAACAGTGTAGCATTTGGCCTTTATGCAGGCTAGACAAATAAGCTCAATCTTCACGAAGATCTGGAGTGTTATCTTCATCGTGTCCAAACAGCTCCTGGTCATATGGGAAATAGGGGTTGTGAGCAACAGATTCTTCAGAGGAGGCTTTGGATTCTTCCTGATTAGCAACAGCTTCTTCTGCCCATTTGAGTAAAGCTAGAAGAGCGTCAGGATTCTTTTTCAAATTGTCAATAGAGGAGCTTTTAGTCTGAACATTTTTGCCAGAAGAAGAAGAGGGAGCATCAGCAGGAGCAGGGGTTTGAACAAGGGAATGATCTTTTGCCATGGGCAAAGCAGCAGATGAAGATTCTCTGGAAATAGAGGCAACAGCGGTAATGATCTTTTGAGTGTGAGGGAATTTTCCCCACCACTTTACATACCAATGCCTAGAGAGAACATCACCATCTTTCTCATATTGCCATTTCAATATCCAGGGTATTTTATATTTTTTAACAAAATGAAGCAAAGCAGGAAATAATTCAGTAACAGGACCAAATTGGCTCCACCAGCGGTTGAACCAAAGGGGCAAATCACCAGTGAATTCTTTGTCAAAGTTAACAAACCAGGAATGAGACATGTTTTCATTCTGGTGCAGCATGAATCTTGTCCAAGCCATGATATAATCATAATATGAATAGGGAATGGGGGAACTTGGCATTGTTCTGGCAGATGTAAGAGAAGAGCCCCATTGTTCTTCAGAAATGAAATTGACCAAGTAAACACTGTGGTAAATAATTTTGGAAGTGTCTTTTTGATCAGAAATAGTGTTAATAATAATAGATCTTTCATGGCGCAGAAGATCAGAATAATAATTTAAATTCTTTTCCCTATGCTCTGGAATCCAATGAAACTTTGGAGGGAAATAACTCTTAGCAAGTCTGAGAGGATCAGAAATAGAGGCTCTGTTGGTTTCAACATAAAACAGGTGTTGGTAATATTGTTTTTTGATGTATTGAGGGGAATTTTTTGGAAAAACAGTTTTAATGGGCCGGTTAACAGGGGTTAAGGCATAAGGATCATAAGATGAAGCAAGAACAGTGGAGTAATTAATCCTAGGGATGGTTCCTAGGGTGGTGAAACGGTTGGTTATTTCAAGAGGAGAAGCAGGTTCTTTTTTAACAATTTGTTTAGAAGTTTCAGCAGGATGATTATCTTTTGGTCTTCTACTTGCCATGGTGACACTGCAGAAATTCACGGGTAAGGAAATCAGGGATAGAATTTTGAGATCCTTTAATATATTCAATATCAAAATCAAAAACGCTTAAAATAGCTTGCCATCTAGCAAAAATATGTTTTGAAGCAATATTTTCAACATCTTTTTCAATAACATATTTAGCACTTTTGCAATCAATACGTAACAAAAATTTTTGGTTTAACAAATCACTTTGAAATTTTGAAATACATAGTACTATAGATAAAATTTCCTTTTTAATAGTACTATAATTTAACTGTGCATTGTTCCAAATACCAGAATAGAAACGAACAATTTGTTCAGATGACTCAGAAGAAACTCTTTGTTTTAGAATACCACCATAACCAACATCAGAGGCATCGGTTTCAACAATTTTGAAAGCGTCAACGGTAGGAATACCAAGACAAGGCAATGTCTTAACATGAGTTTTGATTTGTTTAACAATAGAAGTATGAACATTGGACCAAGGAGGAGGATTACTTTTTAACCGATCAAACAGAGGTTTGCATTGTTTCCTCATATCTTTGTAAAAATCTGCAACATAGTTTAATGACCCAAGAAATCTTTGGAGCTGTGTTTTGTCAATGATAACATCAGGAAACTTATCAGCAAACTGGATGGCTCTATCTATAGGACGAATCTGTCCTTCAGAGATATCATAGCCAAGAAAACGAACTTTGGTTTGGAATAGTTTAACCTTCTTGGCTGAGACAACAAGACCATTTCTTTTGATAGTATCGAGAAACGAATTCAAATGTTTCCAGTGTTCGTCAATAGAGCTAGAGTAAACAAGAACATCATCAATATAAACAATGGTGAAATGACTGAAGGAGTTAAAAATATCATTCATGATATTTTGAAACTCGCTTGGGGCATTTTTAAGGCCAAATGGCATAACATTCCACTCATAATGTCCAAAAGGAGTGGTGAAAGCAGTTTTATACCTATCATTCTCACTAATCTGAATTTGCCAAAACCCAGATTTCATATCAAACTTGGAGAACACAACAGCTTCATTCAGCCTATGGACAAGGTCATTCTTGTTGGGAATAGGATACCGAATCCATTCTAAAACCTTATTCAGGGGTTTGTAGTTAATGACTAATCTTGGGGTTCCTCTTTCAATCTCAGCATTTTTTTGGACATAAAAGGCTGAACAAGACCAAGGAGACTTGCTATTCCTAATCAATTTTTTCTGCAACAAATCATGGATTTCTTTTTTGCAAAATTCAACAGTTTCAACATTCATTTGGATAGGACGAGCTTTAGTGGGAATATTTTTCTCATGAAACTCTTTGACATATGGCAAATCAACAATATGTTTCTTCCTATGCCAGAAAGCATTAGGAACATCGGAGCAAACATCATCAATCAATATTTTCTGAAAATTATCAATTTTGGATTGCAACAACTTATCAGGAATTTGTTCAGCAATTTTCTTGTATCTAACTTCTTGTTGAAGAAATTTAAGATGTTTAATTTTAGCATGAATCATGTTTGAAGTAGCATTGGTATTAATATCAAACTTCGAGGCAAATTTGAACTTTACTTTTTGTCCAAAAGGATCAGTAGTAATTCCATCATGTTCAACAAGAAAAGGATATAAAGCATTTATAAAAGGCAAACCAAGAATCACTTTATCAGTCATATTTTTAACAAGAACAGAAGGAATCTTGAAACATACATTAGCATGACATACATGAGCATTATTCAATTCATACTTTATTTGCATTTGAGAACCATTAGCAGAAACTAATCTTTCAGTAGATTTTTCAAAGTATTTTGAAGGAATTAGTCCTTCTTGGATACAGTTCATATCCGCCCCTGAATCTATCATAGCAATAACAGTGAAATGATAATCAGGAGAAACAACAATTTTAACTTTTGTAAACCATTTTGGAGGAATTATTTTATTAACAAGAGCAAGTTGAGAAATAGTGACATCATAAGGAATACCTTTACCTGAAAGAAGAGCTTGTTGACAGGATTCATTTCCATCTTTATGCTCAAATCCTTGTTTAAGATTATCACTTTTAATATCTTTAAAATCATGTTTTAATTCGCTTATTTCTTGTTTAACAATATTAATTTCATGTTGTAAATCATTAACAGTTAGTTCTTTAGATATCTTTTTATTAAATTTTCCCAAATTTTTATCCTCTTTATGTTTGGTGAGATCATTGGTTTTAATAACATTGCAGCAAGAACCTCTACTACCAATTTTAATATTAGAAGAATTATCAATATTTAGTATGTTGAATTTGTCTTTTAAATTACTAGGTTTTCTTTTACAATTTTTATTAAAGTATCCAGATTTTCCATAGTTAACATGTCTCTTCTTAGCATAGAAATAATTAGGTTTAACAAAGTTATATCTGTACCTTAACTGGTGTTTTAACAATTTTTTATCTTTACACCTATTGGTACTAAGTTTTTTAATAGTATTGAAAATATCTTCATAAGTTAAATTATTATAATCAATAGAATCATTTTTACCCACTAATTCTTGTTTTACCTTATGAGCAAAGATAGGAGGCAAACCGTCAATAAACTTTTCTTTCCAATAAAACTTAAGACAATCTTTCCGGAGCATCACTCTGGAAATAAAAACATCTTGATACCATCTGTATTCAGACATAGTTGGACAACTCAAATCATTTAAATAATCATGAGATGAAATATTAGATGGAGTACCAACAAAATGTTTGAGAATAGTATAGATCAAGGTATTGACACCATTACAAACAATACTTTCATCAAAAATGGGCAAACATTCATCATTCTTTTTAACAGCATGTTTAATAGACTCTCTGGATTCTTTAGTGATATATGAATCCCACCATCCACGCAGAGCACCAGAAAAACCAGTAACAAGTAAGTTAATAATATCAGGTTGATCAAAATTATGGTTATTTTGATAAACAATACTAACCATAGACATGTGAATCATTTTAGCAACGATTTCCAGTTCAGACAAACCATCAATATTCCATTCATAAAGTTCATCAGCAGGAACAGAAGAGACAGTATTAGAATCTGTATTTTCTTCAGAAACAATTTCTTTTTTGGAAATAGTTCGAGCAGTTGGAGTACTTGTAGAAGTACCCTCAGTTTTAACTTTTAAATCAGAAAGCATTTTTTCAACAATTTCAAGAGTCTTGGACTGAGAAGTTTTAAACATAACTTTTTCTCTTTGACTAGGTAAATCAATCAAAGGTTTCTCAGTCTTAACAGGAACAGATTTTTCAAAAACAGGTTTTTCATAAACAGGTCTTTCAACGATTCTTTCTTCAATACGGTCAAGTTGTTGACCAATAATATGCAAAGATTGATTAGTAAAATTGTTTTGTTCAATAAGGCTAACAATAGGAGTTTGATCATCAGCAATTTTGAAAGGAGAGGCCTTCACTTCCTCTTTTGTCACTTCATCCTTCTTAGTAGTTATCAAAATTGAATCAAGAGGAGGATGACTAGACCTAATAATGGTTTTATTAAACCTAATGATTTCTATGCTAAGAAGAAAAATGTTCCAAAAAGACATGTTAAACAAAGACCAAGTAAAGGTAAATGCTTTAACTGTGGTAAACCTGGACACTTTAGTAAAGACTGTAAAGAAAAACCTGGTAAGTTAAAAAATAAGTTCAACATGTTAAACATTGATGATAATGTGCAAGAAGAATTATTCAGAATCCTTGAATCAAACACCCCGTCTGATTCTTTGGAAGATGATTTTTCTTCTTCATCTGGTTCTTGCTATCAATCTGCTGATGATTCTTCTGATTCCCCTAATATTAAAATTGGTTGTAGAGATTCTTGTTGCAATGTTATTAATGCTCTCACCAAAGGTGAAGAAGATGAAAAATTGATAATTCAGCTAATAAATCAAATCCAAAACCCTGAACTCCAGAGAGAATATTTGGATAGGTTTAAGAAAAACTTGATAAGAAATGAAAATGGTAAAAAACCAAAATCAACCATAAGTTTTGAAGAAACTTTGGAAAGATTTAATAAAAAGAAATCTAAGGAACTAACTGTTAATGATCTCCAAAATGAAATTCATATTGTCAAACAAGAGATAAATGAATTAAAACATGAATTTAAAAGCATGAAAAGTGATAACCATAATCTCAAACAAGAATTAACAATGCTAAAACTTGATAAAGACCTTAATAAATCCAGTAATGAACAAAATGAGCACAGTGATGGAAATGATTCCAGTCAACAGGCTCTTCTTTCTGATAAAGGTACTCCTGATACTTTCACTAATCCCCAACTTGCTTTTGTTAATAAATTATTTCCTCCAAAATGGTTTACAAAAGTTAAAATTGTTGTTTCTCCTGGTTATCATTTCACTGTTATTGCCATGATTGATTCTGGTGCAGATATGAACTGTATCCAAGAAGGATTAATTCCCTCAAAATATTTTGAGAAATCTACTGAAAGATTGGTTTCTGCTAATGGTTCTCAAATGAAAATTAAGTATGAATTGAATAATGCTCAGGTGTGCCATGATAATGTTTGTTTCAAGATTCCTTCTGTTCTTGTCAAAAACATGACTGATAAGGTGATTCTTGGTCTGCCATTTATTAACGCTTTGTATCCCTTTCTTGTTGAACATGATGGAATTACGACTGATCCATTTGGACAGAAAGTAAAATTCAAATTTGCTTCAAAGTTTGAAATTGATATTGATAATCTGTCTTATAAGAAAGACTCTCCCATGAATGAACTTGTTCAAGAACTAATAATGAATTCTGATGATTTTAAAGGTAATTTTCATAACACCAAAATGTTAAAAACTATCCATTATCTTAACAATATTAATGATTCTTTGCAGGAATCAGATAATGATGCGTGGATAAATACCACTAATAAGTGGGACAACAAAAATATTCATATTTATACCACTAGTAAGTGGATTATTATGGAAAGGAAGAACAAAGGAAAAGCTCCTGCACAGGACTATTCTCAAAACAAAGGGTTCCCAGCGGGACGACCTTTTAAAATGCATGAAGGCGCATCTTCTGGTGTAAAACCCAGTGGATCAACATCCCTTCAAGGAGATGTCCCGGCAGAGGTGACATACTCTAATGGTGATATATTAATTGCTTTACAGGAAGTTTTGTCAAAAAATCTACAATTCCACAATGGGAACTATTCAGAATTACCAGATTCTATTAAATTCATTCTTGATAACCTTCAGTTTGCTTTTACCAAAAACCACAGTAATGTTTTTCACAAAACCCTTAGAGCCCTTGAAATCCACCTTGTTAACCTTACTGCTCAAAATGAGATTTATATGAGCCATTATGGTAACCTTATTCCAGAAAATGACCTTGCTTCAAATATTGACTTTGTTCTAGAAAACAACCCTGTTTCAAAAAATGAGGCTCTTGTGAGCCGTCTCAAAGCCTACATTAGTCAACTCTTTGGCAAAGAGGAAATCCATTCGATGGATAAAAGGACTATAATGGGCACTGATTATGCTAGATTGAGTCTTAAGACCCAATCCATGTTAAGAAGTGCTGTTGCCAACTTGCCTTCAGATTTACAATCTCGTATTCTGGATAGCAAGGTTATGTCTAGGTCTTTTGACCTATGGTCCAAGTATTTCAGAAAACTTGTTACTGCTACTATTCCTGACCCTAATGAAATAGACGAAGGTGATAATGTCTTTATTCAACTTGAATGGGAAGATCACTTTGGGAGCAGTCTCAGAGTGTATGAAAAGAAACATCCATTTCCTGGTCTCCTTATTAATTTTGGTGATGGTTCATATTTCACTGATGAAGATTCAGATGATAGTGATGATGATGATCCTAATTCTAGCTGGCTTTCCCAAATGTTTGAATATGGTTTTGTTAGGTTTGTAAAGTTGACAAGTCATAAACAAGCCAGCCAACTTCCACAGTTCATTCAGGATGCTATCAAAGGGTTTGAAAACTCTTCCACTAGACCTTTTGTTACCATTAGATGCTGGAGCACTCTACCAAAATGGGAGAGAAATAACTGGATGAATGTTAACCCCTCAAAGCATCTTATTCTCATCAATGGTCATACTCACCAAGGGCCTTGGTTCAAAGGCAATTCCCAATTGTCCTTTAAAGATCCCTCTGGTCTTGCAAAATGGTGGAGGAATTATTTTAATAATCAAATTCGCGAAGTTGCTCATGATCTATGGAAAAATTATCATTTCATAGGAAGCACGGGTAGAATTGCTGTTTTTGGTCCCAAACCCTATGCTGATGCCTTTGTTCACCTACAAACAAAAGATCATCCTAATCTAAACAGTCTCCTTATCCCAGGAAAAACTCCAACGTTTGAGCCAATTTTATATTGTGGATTCTGTAATAAGTATGCTATTTACCATGAGCATGTATGTGATTCTCCACGAGGTCCTTTTGATCCTTTTGATGGTTATCCCTCCGATGCTCCCTCTACTGATTGATGAGGTCACTACTGTTACAAGACTGATACTACTTTATTTGTTTGGCTTGCACAAAAGCCAAAATATTTCATTATCCATGACAGATATGAAAATCTGGAACTATTCCAAGATACTCCGGATCTTGCGGAAGATTTTTGATTCCTATATTTGGCTGACCTGCACAATGGCCAATGCTGCAATATTTACTAATGTTGGATGCTTGTTTCCCACCATTATGATGCTTTCAAAGGTTCCCAAAGACTAGTGTTCACATGATGACAATTGAAAGGCATGCTTGTTAGTCCTTTTTATTGGTTTCTTTCCTATTGGTTTCTTTTGTCACTAAAGGTCACCAATAATGAGGACATGTCCCTACAATTGTAAGTCTATTGCTGAGCTCTACGGTGGATTCATGCAATTTTGATGATTCTCCACAATCCTAAGTCAAAAAGAGAAGTAAAATTCCATTTTACTATTCAGACACTATTCACCTGTCACTATTCATCTGTTACTGTTCATCCGTTACTATTCATGACACTGTTCACTCCGAATTTTGCCTATTTAAGGGGGGTTGTCCCTTATGTTTGAGTATTTTTTGATAGAAGCTAAGTTAGAAGCAAAATATTAGTTCTGATTTCTCTTCCCTTAGAACTAGCCTTCTTAGAGAAAGAACCCACTTGCTTCTACTACTACCTTATTTACAACCTTGTTCATCCTTGTTCCCTATAAGCCTTGTAATCCTACAAACCTTGTAACTAGGACTAGTTCAAGCTTTGTAACTGTTGAGATCTTGTTTTCACTACTACTACTGTAAGTGTTTATCCTACTTTCAATAAGAAGTATTTTCAGTTCCATGTTCATTACTTTACTTGTTGCTACCACCACCTTGGACGGATTACCGCCATACCGGATGGTTTTAAATTGCTTTCATTTATTTTGAACTATTGTTATTATTTACTTTGAATTATTTTGATATATATACTGCTTGGCTGGTTCTACCGCCTTATTATTGTTCTTACTCTTTTCCATTTACACTTTTACTGTGCTTCCGTCTCCTTCTCTTCAGCAGCGTGTCCCCTATATATATATATATATATATATATATATATATATTGCTTCTTGGATATGTAAACAAATTAGATTGTTTACAATGCACAGGTTATGTCAAAGCATTGTTGATAATGCACAGGTTATTTATGTATTTGATATATATATATATATATATATACATATATTGGTCCCAATGTGTATGTGAAGATATCACTATTAAAGTAATTAAGGCCTCTTTATTTTATGTATTTGGTATATATATATATATATATTTCAGTAATGCTTTCTGTCTCTCATCTTCATTTGGTTTTTGTCAATACTTAGTATATGTCCATGAAGGATAGATTTTTTTCCCCTGATGAAAGAGCAAATTTGATACCACAAAGAAGGCTCAATACAGATCAAAGAATCTGAAACAACAAAAAGTTATAGGAGGACTGGAAAGAATCTGAAACAACAAAGAATCTGTACACAATTTTCCATTTTCACAAACTTGGAAACTGGCAAAATAGAAGGACTTGTTATAAGAAAAGAAAAAAGCTCAGACTTCCTCTTAGGTTCGGCGTGTGTGTGTCTGTGGAGATAGGAAGACAAAACAGTATTGGGTGAAAGGAGAGAGAAGAGGACACGTGGGAGAGAAAGCCAACCTTCTGACCTGTGCAGGTTGTGGGCTCCACCAAAAAGTGAAAAAATTGAGGATTGAGATGTGGGGCACGGTTTTGAGATATTGGAGCCATACAATTTTTTTTAGTTTTGGGTTTTGAGTGAGATAGAGTTTTGAGAAATGAGTTATGTTTTTGAGTTATGTGTTTTGAGTTTTGAGATACTTCCAATCCAAACACCCTCTAATCCACTATAGGAAATCATGTATTCAAGGATATCAGTGGGTAGAAGCTCGTCAATAGCTGATTTTGTGTTGTCTTTCTCTATGTTAATAGAGGGCTATACAAATAAACAAAAAAACAGTTAATCCCTAATCAAAAGAAAGAAAGAAAAAAAAATCTAAAATCAAACAACACATACACAACAAAACAATAATTAACTTCTGAGGATGGTTCATATTCATGTTGTATTGTCAAAGACTATGGAAGATTTTAATATCACCATCTTATTATTAGTTTTCTCTCATATCTCAATAATTTTCCTTATAAACGATTCGTAATCTTTAGTGTTCTATTTTATAGACAAAAGAGACAAACAATATGAGTAATGTAGTGATTTAATCATACTACGTACAGTTACAAATTTGAAAATTGCAAAATATAATGATTCATGCCTACTCAAGAATGCAAATATTATTTTAATAAAATAACAATGCAAACATCTTATCAATTTCTTTTCTTTTTTTTTCTCTTTCATCCATTCATAGTTTGCCTTATTTTGAAAACTCATTATTGGCAACTTTGTTTTGGTAATGCCATTTTTGACAAAGTTGGAAGATAAATTTCCATATTATTAGAATTATAAAATATGGTAACCTTCTCTCTTTCCATATGAAAGTTCTTAATAAATTAAACTTCTCTATTAGAGGAACAAAAACTTCACGAAGTCACAAATATATAATTATTTTGACTAACTTAACTGTATAAGTATTTGGTATATTTTGTATTGCGTGTATTATTAAACTCATTTGTGTGTTTTATTAGTTTTTGTTTCAATTTTTGCTAAAGCAACTAAACTTAAGTAGCAATGTTATATTCCAAATTAACTATTTTTTAAATACAAACCTTAGGCTTCACGACTTAAGGGTTGCTTGGAATCACCACCAAACACAACGCAGTTTTGCACAAATAATCTTTGATTAATAATAATAGTTTGATACAAAATAAATTATTTGGAGCTTTATATAGAGCTTCCATGAATCACAAGAGATAAAGATAAGCATCCCTAAAATGAATCCTAATCGAACTCAAATACTAAACTAATCATTATCTAAGAACATGAAATTTAATCCTTAGCACAACTCAAACTAAACAAATAAAAATGTTAAAATTTGAAAGTATCCAATAAAGATCCAAAATAAAATACTTAAATAATTTTTGGTTGTGCTACTGCATCATACTCCCCTAGTATAAGGAAACTAAACCTTGGGTTTTGTAGTGTTAAAGAATTAGGATTGTAGTGCTTAATACTTGATTCAGCTTAGAAATCACTTTAGGAGCACTAAAAATAGAATAACATTTACCACCCCATGAAACTCTTCTGGAATCACAAAATCAATAGGTGGAATTAGCACAATTTTATCTTGAACCATACTATGGTATCAACCTCTTCAATTGCATCAATATATAGACCTTCATACACCATGAGGGTTGAACAATAGCACATTCATTATATTCAACTTTCACATCATGTGCACCCTCTAAGTCTTTGCTCTCTGGGCATGTCAAGTTGATGCGGTTGATCTTGTAGCCTTGTAGGTTAGGCCTTGATGGCTTTGGGGGTGTTTGGTTTGAGGCGTTTTGAGTTATACAACTCAAAACTTATCACTCAAAACTTAAAAAACTGTGGGTCCCATTGAGATAAATTTTATTTGGTTGAGTTTTCAATTTTTGTTTGGGACAATTGCACTTTTAGTCCCTACATTTTGACGTTTTTCCATTTTAGTCCCTACATTTTATTTTTTCCACTTTTAGTCCCTAAAACCAATTTACGCTTTCCGTTTTAGTCCTTAAAGCCTCATTCCGTCACCTAACTAACGGAGAAACTGACAGATGAATAAAATATTAATTTTTTTTCCATGTTGGACAATAAAATAATAATTTTTTATTATTATCGACTAACTTTTCTTCAAAACGTTAAAACCCATGTCTGAATCGGCTGATCGGTTCCTTGTACCACTTCTGCCGCCTTCTTTTTTTCCTTCTTTCTTCTTCTCCCCCTCTCTACAGCTTCAGCAGAAAGGGTATTAAGAGACACGTATCACAAGTTGAGTGTTGGCTCTTTTCTTCGTGTTTTTGCTAGCCTTTGCAATCGAGGTGTTGTCCATCTTGCCCGATATCAAGCCTACAAGCACGAATCCCATGCTGGGCGCCTTGACTCAAACTATCATATATACTTGTCGCATGGGTTTTACTTAGTCATTCTCTCTATCATGTCCTTCAACCTTGGAATCTTCATAGCCGCCCTGGCTTCCATTTCTAACAGGTACCCGAAATATACAAAAGCATAAACCAAATTATTCACCAACAAGCACATCCCAATATTTCCAATCCTCATATAATCCTATATCTGGAAAACAACACACACACAGTGAACAAAAAATAGGGAACTGTAGGGAAAACACGAAGAAAAGAGTGAACCTAGGCCGAATGGAGTGGGTGTCGTTCAATTTTGGTCGGATGAAGGAGCCATGTAGGTGATGAGGTGTGCTCTGTTTTGGGTTATATGGAACAGGGGCTGAAATAGTTTTGGTTTTGGGGGTAAAAACATGAAGAGGTCGTGTGCATGTAGAAAACTTGAACACGACCTCTTCATGCACACGACCAAAAAAGAAGCCAGAAATTCAACAACAAAAAATCAACTCTGGACTGGATGCCTCCATTTTTATTTTATATTTTCCGATTCAAAAGATCTCAACCATAGATCAGAAACGCTCAATGCTCAATGCTCAAAAAAAAAAAAAACAGTCAGAAACACTCAAAGACGTGGACCCTTCACGTGTTGTGAGGCACACGTGAAAAACTACCTTCCCTTCCCATAATTTCATTTATCATTACCAACCCAAATGAAAATACATTGGGTTTTTTTTTTCTTTTTCCTTTTTTAATGAGTCCCAGCTTTTCTTATTCCTTCTTGCTCTGAGACAATAAAATCCAACTTTTTTTTTTTTTTTGAGAAAACAATAAAAATCCAACTTAAATGAAATTATAAATTGTTTTCAGGATAAGAAATTTAAGGTGTACCAAATCATTGTTAATGATCAATTTTTCATGAAGACTTTAGATTTCAATTTTTGTAGGCCATTTGCCCACACAATAAATGTAAAAAAAAAAAAAAAATCAATGAGAATTCATCTAAAAAAGAGATAGAAGATAACGAAAAAACACAAATGAAATATAATAATTATCATAAAGATGTTCATACCTGTAATATAACAATTATTGATTATATAAAATGAATAACATCATTTCATTTTTCAAAAAAAGAAAGAATAACTTCATTTTAAAATGCATGTATATGGCATTGCGTACAGGATTTTATGATAATACAAGATAATCTTATATTCTTAAAACGACATCTTATTTGATTAGGTCCGATCCAGCAATGGACCCGAATTTTTATTATTTAATTTTTAAAATGATGAACCTATTCCATTGCAACGGTCATAAACTGCCAGTCGCGCCCCTTCTCTATGATTCTAGTTATCCAAAAATATGCTCATATCGTTTTTTATTGTGCCTATAAAAAAGGTGAAAAAAGTCAATTTTGGTTAGGGACTTTTGGTGGCAAGGAAAAGTCAATTTTGGTTTTCTACATGCACACGACCTCTTCATGTTTTTACCCCCAAAACCAAAACTATTTCAGCCCCTGTTCCATATAACCCAAAACAGAGCACACCTCATCACCTACATGGCTCCTTCATCCGACCAAAATTGAACGACACCCACTCCATTCGGCCTAGGTTCACTCTTTTCTTCGTGTTTTCCCTACAGTTCCCTATTTTTTGTTCACTGTGTGTGTGTTGTTTTCCAGATATAGGATTATATGAGGATTGGAAATATTGGGATGTGCTTGTTGGTGAATAATTTGGTTTATGCTTTTGTATATTTCGGGTACCTGTTAGAAATGGAAGCCAGGGCAGCTATGAAGATTCCAAGGTTGAAGGACATGATAGAGAGAATGACTAAGTAAAACCCGACAAGTATATATGATGGTTTGAGTCAAGGCGCCCAGCATGGGATTCGTGCTTGTAGGCTTGATATCGGGCAAGATGGACAACACCTCGATTGCAAAGGCTAGCAAAAACACGAAGAAAAGAGCCAACACTCAACTTGTGATACGTGTCTCTTAATACCCTTTCTGCTGAAGCTGTAGAGAGGGGGAGAAGAAGAAAGAAGGAAAAAAAGAAGGCGGCAGAAGTGGTACAAGGAACCGATCAGCCGATTCAGACATGCGTTTTAACGTTTTGAAGAAAAGTTAGTAGATAATAATAAAAAATTATTATTTTATTGTCCAACATGAAAAAAAAATTAATATTTTATTCATCTGTCAGTTTCTCCATTAGTTAGGTGACGGAATGAGGCTTTAAGGACTAAAACGGAAAGCGTAAATTGGTTTTAGGGACTAAAAGTGGAAAAAATAAAATGTAGGAACTAAAATGGAAAAACGTCAAAATGTAGGGACTAAAAGTGCAATTGTCCCTTTTTGTTTTCATAACTTATTTATCAAAATTTTGAATTATGAGAATGAAAACTGAGAATTGGTGGAGAGATGTTTTCAGTTTAGGATATGAGTTTCATGGCATTCTCGTAAATTAGTAGACTCATGTGGTCCCTACTGCAGTGAATTGTCACATCAAATATCAGTACCGTTGGAAGCTTTTTCATCTTCGTTACTTTTGCTCCAGCTTCACATTACATACACCACCAGCCCCTCTCTGTTTTCCTCTCTTCTCTCTACATCCGTAACTACACTTCCACCAAAATTGTTTGCTAGGACCAAGTTTCTAAATAAGCACAGGCAGCAAACACTAAGCCAAACTATTCCATGCTTTTAATGTTAATGTTTAAGAAACCAAATACCCAAATTCCTCTAGCTTCACATTACATACACCACCAACCCCTCTCTGTTTTCCTCTCTTCTCTCTAGATCCATAACTACACTTCCACTAAAATTGTTTGCTAGGACCAAGTTTCTAAACAAGCATAGGCAGCAAACAATATTAAGAGGGGAAAATAAGGGATGACCCATTGTTTGATTTTGGGGTTCTTTCGGGGTAGAGGAATAAGGGAAACTAAGACAGAACAGAGGCCCTAGCACTGAAACGGACAAAGAAAAAAAAACCGTGGAATCTGGGACTACTATTGATGATTGGGCGAGATGAAAAGGAAAATGGGATTTGCTGGATATGGGTGTTGACCAATTCTTGGATTTTGGGTTTAGTTCGAGACAGAGGAAGAGGAGGAAATCATCACACCATAGCCCGTATAACCAAAAAGGAACGGAACTCATCGGTAGAAATTGGGCAATTGAAGACAAGAGTGAGCTTTGAGAAATTTCTTTAGGGGTTTGCTGGAGATGGGTCTTGTTAATATGGAGGCGGAAGAGTAGAACTGATGGACTTTTTTCTAACATTTGGAGAGAGAGAGAGAGAGAGAGAGATATATATATATATATATATATATATATATATATATAAGGAAGACAAATTTTGGGTGAAAGGAGAGAGAAGGTCACACGCGCGAGAGACAGATGACCGTTCTGAAAGTGCAGGTTGTGGGCTTCACCAAAAAGTGAAAAAGTTGAGTAATAAAAATGAGATATACGGGTTTGAGTTATGAACCAAACAAAAATTTTCATTTTTGAGTTTTTTGCTGGCATAGAGGGTCCGTTTGGATTGAGTTTATTGTTGCTGAAACTGAAAACTGAAACTGAAAACATTGTAGTAAAATAATTTTTAAATGTGTGAATAGTATCGCAGGACCCATTTGTAATGAAAAAGTTGTTGAAAAATGAAATTTATGGGTACATGAACAATGCACGAATGCACTGTTCACGGAAGACTGAGTCAAATGTTGCGGCTGAATCAAAAAAAAAAAGAAAAGAAAAAAAAGGCAAAACGTGAAAGGTAAAACGCACCGCAACTTTTAGTACTCTCCAAACAAACACAGAGTTTTGAGATATGAGTAATGAGAAAGAGTGATGAGTTTTGAGATAATCTCAAACCAAACACCCTCTAAAAGGCTAAAAAGAACTAGAGGCTTTAAAGTAGGAACAAGAGCTTCATTGGAGTTGTTAAAGAAGAGACGGCATGGGCTCATCGACAATGATTGTCAACGACACTCAAAGCTGGAAAGCCCACAATCCACTTTTTCTTTTACTTCAGTCGATCGAGTAGCCCATTGCCTAGTAAGGCCCAAGTCACTAAGCTAGCCCAATCAAGGCCCAACCTACAAGGCTACAAGATCATCGCATCAGCTTCACGTGCCAAGAGAGCAAAGATTTAGAGGTTGCACATGATGTGAAAGTTGAATATGAATGTGCTACTATTCAGCCCTCCATGGTGTATGAAGATCTATAACTTGATGCAATTTAAGCGGTTGATATCATAGTTCATCCTATGGTTCAAGATAAAATTGTGTCAATTCCACATATTGATTTTGTGTTTCCAAAAGAGTTTCATGGTGTGGTTGAATTCAAGGTTTTTCTATTTTTAGTGCTCCCCAAGGCGATTACTAAACTAAATGAAGTATTAAGCACTAGAGCCCTAATTCTTCAACACTACAAAAGTCGAGATTGAGTTTTCTTAAACTAGGGGAGTATGATGCAAGAGCGAAACTAGAAATTATTTCAATATTTATTTTTGGATTTTCATTGGATAATTTTAGATTTTAACGTTTTCAATAGTTTAGTTTGAGTTGTGATAGGGATTAAATTTCATGTTCTTAGATAAGGATTAGTTTAGTATTTGGATTAGTATTTGAGTTTGATTAGGATTCAATTTAGGGATACTTATCTTTATCTCTTGTGATTCCCAAAAACTTTATATAAAGCTCCAGATGGTTTATTATGTATCAAACTATTATTATTATTAATCAGAGATTATTCGTGCAAAATTGCATTGTGTTTGGTGGTGATTCCAAACAACCTTTAGGTGGTGAAGCCTAAGGTTTACCAAGATTAATCTAGGTGGGAAGCCTAGATTGTCCTACATTAGTCACCTTCTATGCTTCTAAACAATTTCATCTCATTTGTCAACTAATGTTGCAAAGTAAAATTTCCATAGGAATACTTTTCAATGACATATAAGAGACCAGATACAAATTGCCTATGTTTTGTAATTTTAGTGACATTGAATTGTTATTTGGATTTAACCAATGGCTAGTAGCATAAATTTTTTTGTATAGTTGGCTATTCCATCAAGAATCTAAACTTCTCAAGTAAGGTTCAATTCTTTTCTTCCTCATCTGGAACCCCCTGATCATCTCCTCTCTAGCTTTATGGATATATAGTTGCATACAAATAGCTCATAGCAAGTCTATCATTACTATCAACAATGCTTAAGACACGAACAAGTGGCTTAGTGACTTGTACAATAACTACACATTCCTTTCAAAATATGAAATCTAGAACATTATCCACAATTTTTTTCACCTTACTTTCTATAATATATGCTGAAATTGTCAACTCTAAATGTTACCATAGCCCTTAATGCATCCTTTTGAGCCAAGATTCTTCGCAATGCAATAAAATTTGCAGCAAAGCATGTTGGAGCAAGTCAAAGTATCTCCCTTCCACCTGTGTTTCTTCTAATGTAATGCATAACCGTGGTTATAAACATATTTCGTATTTTTTTGCAACAAGAAATGCAATTTCATTTACTTCATCTAATTTCATTATTTTTTGTAACAAAATTTAAGCATCACACAAAAAGACCAATGAAGCGTACGAAATTCTTGCTCCAACAACCTCACAACAACAACATAATTTGAAGCATTATCAATCACAACTTGAACAACACTTTCAGGACTGACAAGTAACACCACCTCTCTAAACAACTTATACAACGCATATGTGGTCTTTGAAGCGTGAAAGACATCAACCGAATTTAAGAAAACAATTCCCTTGGATAATATATTAGAAAATTAATAAGAGTTTGCTTACATGATAGTGTAACTAGTTTCCTTGTAACATGATAACCATTAACCATATTTTTGACCTCCTTAACATTCTTGTCCAATAAAGAACCATGAAGAGCATAAAATTATGGGCTCATATAACCATGACCCATACTATCAATAGCATCAATCATTTGTTGATAAAACTTAGAATTGGCTGGGTACAGGTTCGTAGTGCCTAGGCCTTGTGCATGCTCCACTTCCTTGTACGTCAAAAGCTTGTCCGCTGCTCATGCGTTTGCCATAGTCTAGAGGTTCATCTATGCATTATGTCGCTCATCCTTGACCTCTTATGGTATGAACTGTTTTTTGATTTTCCATTCTTTATTGGCTTGCTCCTTTCAAGGGCTGAGCCTTACTTGATTGTGGGTTTTTCTCTCTTTAGCCCATTTTTTGCTCCTTCCGTAATCTTGCTACCATTCTTGCCACACCATTCTGTTATTCCTGCCGTGGTATAATTTGATCCGTGCTTGCTGGGCCTCTTTTGGGCCTGTTGCAGGTTCTTCTTTCAGTTGGTTACAATGACCTAGTATGGTTATTGGATTTATACTCCTGCTACTTTGGGCTTTCTTAACCCATTACATTGCTTGTGGGCTTCTTTAGCCCATTTCTTTCTCCTTGGGCATCCTCGGCCCATTTGCATTCCTTGGGCATCCTTGGCCCATTTTCCAATTCTGCATTCACATGGGCTTTTACTAACTCTTTTGGGCTTTCTTGGCCCAATTACCTTATCCTTCATCCTTGGGGCTCATGGGTTTTCCATCAATTCCTTACTTTCTTACTTCATTACTTTGGACTTACTATGGCTCATTCTTACTTTTCTACATCACATAATGCCTATGGGTTTACTATTTCTTTCTCTGGGCTCCTCTAGGTCCATTTGCTTTCCTCAAGGCCCATTTATTTGCTTTATAGGCCTTTGATTTATTGTTCCTGCCATTCGAGCTTAATGGTTTTTCTATTAATCCACTAACTCTTTTCTGCCCATATTGTTAGGCTTCTTCCTGCTATTGGACTTCCAAAATGAGCATCAACATTTAGCCCCCTAAGCATATAAAGAGCTGCTACAATTCATATGCAAATAAAAGATTTTCCTGTCCAATCTGTCTTTCCTTCTTCTTTCCCTTCGTGGGCTTTTTTGAACAGTGGGCCCCAACTTATTATATTTTTTTTCTTGCCATGAACAGTGTTGTCTCTTTAAATTTCCTAGTTTAGCAGTTATTCTGAAACACAGCTTCCGCTTCATTAATTCCATCCCTTATCCGATGGCTGACCCATCGCATCCTTTCATGTTAGTGTTAATGACATTAGTACTTAAGAGAGATTCCCATCGTATTCCAAACACTTTCTCCCTTTCTCTTTTTCACCGTGTCTTCTCTCTCAAACACTATTACCCATCTACTCCGATCAACCAATACATCATGACGCTGGCGAAAAGCCGAGGTTCTTCCCACCGTAAGGGAAAAGAGGTTGTCTCTGATGATCCTACCACGCGAGATGTAGGCAAAGAGGCCGCCTATTCTGAATCGAATTGTTCCAATGAGGAGGTGGCACGACATGATCCCGATAGTGAGTGCGCACCTCTTATAGACCTGTGGTATGATACCCATGCCCATTTTTCGAAAGTTCCCGGTGAGTACATGCTGCCACCGCTGGGCCATGTATGGCTTGCCCTTTACCGTCGCAACACGGATATATTTTGGGCTCTGTTGGCTTCTTTGATTCCAAATCTTGTTATCCACCAAGGTACTTCGCTCCCCATGCCTATTCTTTTCGAGTTTGGATCGGGTATTGCTTTGGGTTGGAAGGAATAGGTGGATAACGAGTTGTCTGACAAGGATTTTATGGAGGCGTTATAGCAAGCCGGTGTGTTAAAGGCCGTTGTCTCATCACATTGCTTTTCTAACTACAAAGACTTGTTTAATCTTTGCCATTTGGTTCACGAGTGGTGCACTGCTACTCATATCTTCTTTCTTTCCTGCAATGAGATCACCGTGACCTTGGAGGACGTGGCAAACCAGATGCTTTTGCCTATTCTTGGTGATTTTGACCCTGGTGCCTTGGAGCTTTCTCCGGAAGAACAGGCCGAGTTAAGGAAGGGGATAAATGGCAACGCAAAGCTATCACCTTGGGTTGGGTCTTTCTTTAAGGCCTCCATCGCTACTTGTCGTGCGGCCCTCGACACATTTTGGCTTTGTAAGTTCATTTTTGGCTCTCATCCTCATTATGCTGTGAAGCCTCTATATTTTCGGTTAGGCATTAAAATATCTGTTAGGGTTAGTTTGCCATTGGCACCCATGTTCTTAGGACATCTATATATTCAATTGGATATCCTGCGGAGTGATGAGGATTAGGTGAGTTCCTACCATATAATTACTTCCTCTGTTCATAGTACCATTCTACAGCATCTGTTGTATAAGCGCTGTGTTAGGCATTTGGCAAAGTGTAGGCCTGTTCGCTTTGCCAAGGAGAGATACCAGTCATGTCCAAGGGTTATTACTGATTTTTATGGCCGGTTTAAGTCTGATTTTCCGTTAGCTTTTCATTGGGTTGGTTTGAAGCCGATTGGGCATCCTTCCGTTGAGTTTTTTGATAAGGGAGTTGGGTTTTCCTAGAGGGCATATAGGAGCTTAGGTACAGGTTTTACATGTGCTGATTCTGTGGTGGGTCCTTTTGTTGATATTGCTGGGACCACTACTCCGTTGACTGGTTTTGATGAGAAGGGTATCACTTACTTGGCAGCCATCAACGTTAGGTGGTTGCCTTATCTGGCTGATGAGGGTGTTAGATTTATGCATTATTTTGCTGATAGGATGAGGAAGCAGTTTAGGCTGGATCAGGATATTCCAGATGACTTTTCTGCCATCATCGAGTCCCCTACTTCTGTTCAACCATTCCTACAGCACATTGCCTTTAAGTTTTGGAGTAGGCATTTCAGTGTAGTCACTATTCCAGGTTCATAAAGGGAGGGTATTTGTACTGCTACCATGCATGGGTATTGGTAGGTCGTGATAGCCTCGTTTGAGCAGGAGTTATTGGGCAACTGTGGGTTTTCTCTCATTCCTCCTGATGGCCTTAGCGCAGTTATTTCTGCCAACCCTCAATTGCTCCTTCCCACCAAGTTTGTGGTGTCCTATGCCAAAAATTAGGGTCAGTCTGCTATATTTAAGTGGGTTGAGGGGGAGAGAGGGTGGTTCTGGTATGTTGGTGACTATCCCACTGGTTGGAAGAAGAGGGTGAAGGTGACAAACATCTCTGTACTCGTGAATAAGAGTTTTGCCAAGTCTAAGTCTGCCAAGAAGGGTGATGACTCCTTCAAGACCTGTTCAGACATTGTGTCTTTTGAGGGTGACCTTCCTCCCATAGGTAACATAATTTTAGAAAGCTCTCCTCCCCCTTCTGCTCGTACCCATTCCAGTAGGCGCCCTACTGCAAGCAAGTCTAGGCCTACTGCTCCGCGGTCATCTGCTGATACTTCTCCTTTTAATAGGACTCGAGGCAGCAAAAGGAAGACATCATCTCCTCCTACATCCACCACTACTGAGAGGAGAATATGTTATCTCTAATTTTACTTCAGCTTCATTATTTTTGTATAGTGCTTTTCCGCGACTAACCTCATATACTTGTTAACTCATGTCCTTCTTTTTGTCTTCTCTTTTCTTTTATAGTCTAAGCACAAGAAGGATACGTTTGCCATCGGTCCTATATTGCTTAATGAGCTTAAGTTTGAGGTATGTCTCCCTTCTTCCCTTTTTTCTTCTTTTTCTCTTCCGCATATATTTCCCTTGCCACGTGTCATTGGTTGCCCCATCTCTCTCTCTCCTCTTCTTTTTGCATCATCAATGATTATGCATTCCTCTCTTTTTCATTTTCTTTTTCGTGTTTCTCAGGCTGAGCTCGAGCCTATCTCCATATATCACCCCATGACTGAGGAGATTTTTGTCGCCATAGGAGCGCCCATGGAAGGTTTCTTAGATGGGGCTGATGTGGTGACTAAGGCCATGGCTACTGCTGCTCTTGCTGCTGCACAGGCAGTTCCTACTGAAACTCTTATCCCTTCCGTCAAGCCGGTACCTATAGATGAGGGTACTCATATTGAAAGGGTTAGTGAGTCTGCCCCTCATTCCTACCGAGACTCTTACCCCCTAAAAGGGAGCTACTCCTCCTGCTGCTTCCCAAACTGAGGTTACCTCTCCTGACACACCTCTTGTTATCTCTACCAGCGATCTTTTCGTGGCTTTATCTTAGGTCGTGAAGGAAGGCTTCTCTTTCTTCTCTGTTTTATATATCTGCATAGTCTTCTGATGCAATCTTCATTCATTTTGTATGTCTGTTCTTTTGATTGCAGAGACTTTTAAGGAGCCAGGGGTTGCAGCAGAAATAGCAATGCCTACAGCCACTCCTCCTACCGCACCTGCAGCACCCATTTCTGCCACTAATGGCAGACATTTCCTCCTTGTGCTTAAACTGCAAAAGAAAAGAGAAGACAAGAAGAAGGAAAGGAGTTAACAAGTATATGGGGTTAGCCGTGGAAAAGCTCTATACAAAAATAACAAAGATGAAGTAAAATTAGAGATAACATACTCTCCTCTCAGTAGTGGTGGATGCAGGAAGAGGGGATGTCTTCCTTTTGTTGCCACGAGTCCTACTAGAAGGAGGAGCATCAGCAGATGACCGTCTTCACGGGAATAGAGATGTTTGTCACCTTCACTCTCTTCTCCTAACTCGTGGGATAGTCACCAGTATACCAGAACCACCCTCTCTCCTCTTCAACCCACTCAAATATTGTAGACCGACTCTACTTCTTAGCATACGCCACTATAGACTTGGTGGGAAGGAGCAACCGAGAGTTAGTAGAAATAACTATGCTAAGGCCATTAGGAGGAATGAGAGAAAACCCACGAGTGCCTAACAACTCCTGCTCAAACGAGGTCATCACAGCCTATTAGTACCCATGCATGGTAGTAGTACAAATACCCTCCCTCTGTGAACCTGGAATAGTGATTGCATTGAAACGCCTACTCCAAAACTTAAAGGCAGTGTGCTGCAAGAATGGCCGAATAGAAGTAGGGGACTCGATGATGGCAGAAAAGTCATCCGGAATATCTTGATCTAGCCCAAACTGCCTCCTCACCCTATCAGCAGAATAATGCATAAATCTAACACCCTATCAACAGAATAATGCATAAATCTAACACCCTCATCAGCCAAATAAGGCAACCACCCAGTGTTGGTAACTGCCAAGTAAGTGATTCCTCTCTCATCAAAACCAGTCAACGGGATAATGGTCCCAGTAGTATCAAAAAAGGACCCATCACAAAATCAGCACATGTAAAACCTGTACCTAAGCTCCTATATGCCCTCTAGGAAAACCCAACTCCCTTGTCAAAGAACTCAACAAAAGGATGCTCAATTGGCTTCAAACCAACCCAACGAAAAGCTAACGAAAAATCAGACTTAAACCGGCCACAAAAATCAGTAATAACCCTCGGGCATGATTGGTATCTCTCCTTGGCAAAGCGAACAGGCCTACACTTTGCCAAATGCCTAACACAACACTCATACAACAGATGTTGTAGAATAGTACTATGAATAAAGGAAGTAATTATATGGCAGGAACTCGTCTAATCCTCATCACTCGGCAGGATATCCAACTAAACATATAAATGTCCCAAGAACATGGGTGCCAACGGCACACTCACCCCAGCAGATATCTTAATGGCTAACCAAACATACAGAGGCTTCATAGCATAATGAGGGTGATAGCCAAAAATGAACTTACAAAGCAAAAATGTGACAAGGGCCGCACTGTGAGCAACGACAAAGGCCTTATAGAAAGACCTAACCCAATGTGATTGCTTCGCGTTGCCACTCATCCCCTTCCTCAACTCGGCCTCTATGGCCTCTTCTTCTAGAGAGAGCTCCAAGGCACCAGGGTCAACATCACCAAGAATAGGCAAAAGCAAATGGTTTGCCACGTCCTACAAGGTCACGGTGATCTCACCGTAGGAAAGAAAGAAGGTATGAGTAGCAGTGCACCACTGGCGAACCGAATGGCGAAGATTAAACAAGTCTCTGTAGTTAGAAAAGCAATGTGCTGAGATAAGGCCTTCAACACACCGGCCCGCTGTAGCGCCTCCATAAAACCCTTGTCAGAAAACTCATTGTCCACCAATTCCTTTTAACCCAAAGCAGTACCCGATCCAAACTCGAAGAGAATGGGCACAGGGAGCGAAGTACCTTGGTGGATAACAAGATTTGGAATCGAAGAAGCCAACGGAGCCAAAGATATATCTGTGTTGCGATGGCAAAGGGCAAGCCACACACGACCTGGTGACGGCGGCATGTACTCACTGGGAACTTTCAAAAAATGGGCATGAGTATCATATCACGGGTCTATGAAAGGAGTGCACTCACTATCGGGATGGCGCTGTGCCTCCTCCTCATCGGAACAGTTTGATTCAAAATGGGTGGCCTTTTTGCCTACATCTCACGTGGCAGGATCATCAGAGACATCCTATTTTCCCTATCACTTAGAGAGCTTATACACGGTCCCATTACCCAAGAAGCTAGCCTTCTTGAAGTCAAGGATATCATGTTAGACACAGGTTGGGATTAGGGAAAAATTCCTTTTAAGATCCCTCTTGAAGTTAAAAGGATGATTCAAGCCATTCCAGTGACGATCATGAGTAGAGGATTTGATAAGTTGACTTAGGCTGGTTCTCCCCAAGGCTCTTTTGATTTGAAAAGTGCTTATAGGCTTGTAATGGGGCTTGATACAATTACTCCTTTCTCGACAAGTTGGATTTGGAAACGAAAACACTCCCAAAAATTACAACCTTCCTTTGGAGATGTGCTCATAATAGTATTAGAGTCAAAGTTTGTCTTGAGAGTGTTGGGCTGGGCTGCCTCTTGCTGTATTGGGCCCAAGTATTTTGGATAAGGGAGTTGGGATCAGTCCAATTGCAACCCACCTTGGTCCGGCTTGTGCACAAACTATGCATCATTTGCCAAGAGTTTCATTCACATGCCCATGGCAGGCGGAGCTACTTCGGATGAGTCATGGTAAGCAGACATGATAATAATCATAAAAGAAAGTACTTTTGTCATTAGATAAAGTGAATAAATGATTCCCGATTAAAATGATAATCACAATGATAAGAAACACCTTGTAAAGAAAATGGTGGAAATAAATAGGTAAAACGAGTTATCAAAAGAAAGAAAATGATCAATCCGTCATGCCAAGTTATGTCACAGGTCCAAGACCAAGGAGGGAACCGTTTTCCTCATTGTGAATAATCTCCTAAGAAAATCCTACCATTGAAATTAATCACTTTGAGGTGAGCAGACCTGAATGGCTTGTGCTCAAAAGAATCTTTTGCCTTTGATAAAGAGTAGGGCTTTTAAAGGGAGAGAAGGGATCAACCTATTAGTGCATGCCTACCATTCTATCTCCCAGTTTTCTTTCATTATTTTTCTTTTCTTTTTCTCTTCTTTTCTCAGTGTTTGCTTCTGTGTTGTGATTCTCTCCTAGAGGTTACTATTACCGTTGTGCCTCCCTGTGTACGGCAAGGGTCCTTTATATAATGCCTGCTATGATTGTCTTTTACTATTTTAACCTTTAACTACCTTTGTCTGGTCTAGGTGTCCTTGCCGTCCACCACTAGTTTGTCAGTTGCTCAGCCAGCACCACTTACCTGTGCTAGCTGTGCCACTCTCCATCACCAGGCAAAGAAGACTATTTTGTCCGTTTGTTTGCTTACTTTCTACAGTGTGGGTGCTCTCTCTCTCCCTATCTCTCATGGTAAGCACCTAGTGGTTCCAACTCATCCTTGTTTCTTTTGGGCGGTATGTCATCCTAGTAGGACATTTCCCCCAAAAGAGCCTAAGCAGGAACCCCAGAATAGGTTTTCTCCTCTCCCCACCGCCAAACCATACCTTCTTACCTTTGACCCATGACCCACAACTTCCTGTATTGGTTGGGTACAGGCTGGTGATGTCTGGGCCTTGCGCGTGCTCTGCTTCTGTGTATGTCCAAAACTTGCTTGCTGCTCATGCATTTGCCGTGGTCTAGAGGCTCGTCTGCTCATTCTGCCGCCCACCCTTGACTTCTTATGGCCTAAGCTATTTTCTGATTTCCCCACCACCATACCATACCCTCTTACCTTTGACCCATGACCCACAACTTCCTGTATTGGCTGGGTACAGGCTGGTGATGCCTGGGCCTTGCGCGTGCTCTGCTTCTGTGTATATCCAAAACTTGCTCACTGCTCATGCATTTGTCGTGGTCTAGAGGCTCGTTTGCTCATTCTGCTGCCCACCCTTGACTTCTTATGGCCTAAGCTATTTTCTGATTTCCCATTCTTTATGGTCTACTCCCTTTAGGGGCTGGGTTTTGCTTGATTGTGAGTTTTTCTTCTTTCAGCCTACTCTTTTGCTCTTTTCTGTAGTTTTGCTACCATTTCCTGCCATACCACTCAGCCATCCCTGCTGTAATTTTATTTGACCCAAGCCTGCTAGGCCTCTTTGGGCTTGCTACTTATTCTTCTCTCAATGACTTAATATAGTCATTTGGGCTTTTGTATTACATTGCTTATGAGCTCTTTTGTCCCATTTATTTCCTCTTGGGCATCATTGGCCCATTTGCTTGCCTTGGACTTCTTTGGCCTTTTTTCTAACTCTGCAATCCCATGGGATTTTAATAACTCCTTTGGGCTTCCCTAGCCTAATTACCTTATCCTTCATCCTTGGGACTCATGGGTCTTCAACTATCTTAATTTTTATTTTCCTTTTAGAGCATCCACATCAGTAGATGCAAAAATTGTGTAAATTTACACATCTAAAACCTACTTTTTCTATTTTACACTCTCACTTTTGCAAAACAACCACATCAGTTTGTCTATTATACACATTTATTCAAATAAAATATTCAATTCACACCCACCGTCAACCCACCCGGCCACCATCATCAACCCACCCAGCCACCATCTTCAACCCACAAATCTTCAGCTAATTCATTCTTACCAAACCCATAAACAGTCAACAAAATTTTAAAAAATAAAATAATAATAATAATTCTAAGCAAAATTATGAGCAACCAAACAAAAACCCAAATGATTTTCTGAGCAGCCAAACAAAAACCCAGGTGCGTTGGTGTTGCTCTGTTCCTTCAAGGTTCCAAGCTTCAAACGCCTGGCCGGATAGAGTTTTTCCAGGTGGGTTTCTTGTCGAGCCAGACGAAACCGCATGTTGCGTTTGGGTCCCACCAGAGCTCGCTGTATCGGCTACGCTTGTTCCACGTCTGAACCGTGCCAGCGAGGCCGAGGAGGAAGGCGGCGTAGGGGATAAGGCCCATGAGGGCGATGGCGAAGGATGTTGCTCCAGCGCAGGGGTCAAGAGTTTTTGAGTGATCTGGAAGAGGATCTGAGTTTTTGAGCGATGTAGGCGAAGGATGTTGCTCCGGTGGCATCATTTTGGCTAGCCAGAATATCAGATTGAAGAAAAGGATTTGAGATTGAAGAGAAGGATCTGAGAGCAACAGCGACAAGGAGAGGGACTGAGATAGAACGAGAGAAAGGTGAAAGTGAGGCGAAGGAGTGAGAAAAAATTAAAAAAATAATTATAAACGAGCTACAGTAACCGTGTATATTTACACGGTTACTGTAGCTCGTGGAAACGTTTACACGATTTCCACACGATTTTATGCATTTTTACACCCACTGATGTGGGTGTTTTTTTTGCTCAAAATGTGTAAAATTTGTCATTTCTTCTAAAATAAAAGACTATACATGGGTTGATGGGAATGCTCTTATGGTCTTTGAAATTCTCCTAGTTGGCTAAATTTGGATTGAGAACTAAACTAGCCGAAATGATTCAATATTGTCGTTAGAAAAAAAAAAAAAAAATCTGAAATTTTAATAAGATTTAGAGTGCGTTTGGGAAGCGCGTTTTGCGCTTCCCAAACGCGTGTTTACGTTTCACAATTTTTTTTTTTTTGGTCAAGCCGTAACTTTTTGACTTTTCTTGTGTGAACATTGCTTTTATGCACTGTTCATGGGTCCCACAAAATACACTTTTCAGCAACTTTTTCATTAAAAATGGGTCCCACGATACTATTCACACATTTAAAAATTATTTTGCTACAGTGTTTTTCAGTTTTCAGTTTCAGTTTTCAGCTGTATCCAAACGGACCCTTACTATTATGTGAAATGATAAAATTGTGCCCCGGGGAGGGGGGGTGGGTTGGAGTGGGGGGCACTGAAACAAAAGCGTTAGGAAATACATTAAATTCATAAGTCAAAAGTACACACATACAAGCACTGCATACTCTGTTACAGGTTTTACAGAAGGATCAGGCCGCAATTAGATTCTACATCATAGAAGAGAAGCTGAAACTTGCGGAGGATAATTACTTACATAGCATACTTGGTGTAACAGGATGTATCAGACACTATTATACAAGCACGTACGTACACATTATTTTCCCAGGACATATCCATGTTTGGCAGCGTATTTTACAACCTCGTCGAGCTCCTCCAGGCTGATGAATTTGTCTCCGTTGGCATCAGCATGGTTCAGCGCACGGCGGGCTCTCCAGTTGGGCATGTGTGAGCCGAGGGATTTGAAGGCATTCTCCAACTCTACCTTACTGAGAAGACCGTCACCATTACTATCATATTTTTGGAATGTATCCCGTAATTGCTTTTCATTAATTGGGGGCAAAGGCTTGTAGCTGGTCCCTGCATTAAAAGGTATACGACCCATGTTGTCAAAAAGGGAATTTGGGATATAGGTAGCTGTAGCTGTGAGACAATTAACTAGTTTAGAGGGCTGCTTTTGTGGTATGTTTTGGGAGTATTCAAGCATGGGGATTATATAGTGACCTTGGTCTATGGTTAAATTAACACCATGTTAGGGTGAGATTATAATATTCCAACTTATCTTCAAAAGGAAGAGTCTTGTAGGTTAAGGGTGCGTCGGATCCTGATCAGTACCTGTAACACTTTCTACTGTTTCACTGTGTATGATTGGAGAGCCTAGAGGTATACATATATGGTTCCATTTAAATCTATCATCAATTTTGTTGGAAACAAAAAAAAAAATATTCTAAAGTAGAATAACTATGATATATTCTAAGAAGTACAAACACTTTATTTAGAGTATCGTATTAGTGTCATACTAATATCATATTTGTGGTTGTACTCATGTTATACCAATGTCCTATCGACCGTTTTATATTATAATTTTCATAAATTATTTGTGTCACTGTATCATACTCGTGTTTGTGTCCATACTTCCTAAGATATATTAACTAGGATTATAAAAAATTTCCTTGAAATATCTTTTTGAAGCTGTTGTAATTTTGTGGTGGTTTATTTTTTTATTTTTTTATTTTTAATTTTTTTTTTCATAGAAAAGAAATTAAAAGGGAAAACATGAACACTACCATGTACATCTCAACGTCTTTGTTAGAGTCCTTAAACATACAACTCAAACAGCAAGAGTTCAACATATACAACAACAGCAACTCAACCACTAAAACATTATAAGGAATCCCATTGCACCAGATTAGCTTTGAATTGCACGCCAGGAGATACCCCAAATAATGCACAACACTGTTGAGGATAGAATTATTTAGTGTGCCTTTTGCTTTTCCATTCTTGCTTTAACATCCTTTCTTTTATTCTTCACTATCTGATCTGGTTTCCTCAGCATAAATTCTCCTAGTTAGGAAAAAAGAGTTACTGTCGGGAAGCATTAAATATGATCAAGCATTAAAGATGACATGACAAAAAAAAAATCATATCGTGTCGTGTTCACAGGTTATTTCAAATATTGGAGTATTTTTTAGTAATCACAGATTATGAAAAATAATACTTCCTTCTCTCACATTTATGATAGGGTTTACTCATTAAATTCATGGTAATGTCAATTATGAATATGAGAGGAGTGAATATTAATTATCCATATTCCAGAAGTACATAATAATTTTTTCAAATAAAAACTTGTTTTTGTCATTATTTGGTGGTACTGTATACCTATTCATCTTTATATATTTCTTTGACTTGGTTCAAACTTCTAATCGACCAGTCCACAGTCCACAGTCTACCATGGCAAGTGGGGTTGGTCACAAAGCATCTTTGCTTGCTAAATTATCATAATACTTGTGGCTACAAGAATTACTTCGTAGAAAGTAATAGATTGCTTCTTTTTTGAAAGCCAGTTTCCTTCAATTTCCTGTAAAGGAAAAAAACCTCATGATTCAATCTAAGTAGCACGTGAAAAGGCATGTGAATTTATACTTTTACATTGGTCGAGTTATATGATTGCCCTGTGTTAATCACCACGTAGCCTCTTTGCTTGCTAAAATATCACAATACTTAGGATTGAGATTTGGTGTACTAGGAAAAGAATTTTCGTAGAATGTAAACAGCCTTCAATTTCCTGTAAAGGAATAGTACCTCATGACTCAAATTCTATGTATAGCACGAAAAAAGCAAGTGGATTTATCCTTTTTCGTAGGTCGAGATATGTGATTGCCCTCCTATTTACAGGCCGCGAGTCCAGTAAAACTCAAGTCTCCAAGAAGATTGGTTTGAATCAGATTCCATCCATTAATGCGGGTCCTTTTCTTTTCCTTTTTAGGAAGATGGACTCGAATAGTTGATAATTGTAACTTTTTATCTATCACACATAAATGATTAAATAAGGCAGTTAGAAAGAAACAAGCTTGCACTCCCAAAAAATAAAGAGAGAATGAAGAAGAATAAGATCCACACATAGGGTACTGATTATTCATTCTTTATTACATACTTATAATACACACATTACCACATTAACTAAATATCGGTTTTTCTTTTTTTACACAATTTTAAAAGGAGTACGCAAAAAATATATATATATATATAGAGAGAGAGAGAGAGAGAGAGAGAGAGGGTCGGGGGGCAAGTGCCCCATTGAACTTCCAAAAATTTCTCTAATAATAGTATAATATTACTATATTGTACAAAAATGTCTTATTTACCCCCCTACACCACAAAAGGACAAATAACTTCTTCTTCTTTTTTTCAATTCCCATGGCAGCATCAGTATTGATGTTGCCAAAATTTTCACAATTTGGCACCACAAAAAACTACTTTATCTATTTTACAACCTGATTTTACAAAACACCCAAAATCAGTGATTTTATTTTAGCATTTAACTTAATAAAATAATATATCGACTACAATAAACAACAATAACCACCACCAATACAATAAAATAATACAACTTTTAATAATCTATATATATATATAAAACCGAAGCCTTTGCTGGTACAACAATTTTCCACGTCAGCACAGTATTTAAAAAAAAAAAAAATATATATATATATATATATATATATATAAAACCGAAACCTTTGCTGGCACAACAATTTTCCACGTCAGCACAGTATTTAAAAAATAAAAAAATAAAAAAATTATAACTCTTCAAAACCCTAGCAACCTTACCCCTCTTTCAAGTTAAGAAATATAAAACCACGGTTTCTGCAAACTCTCTCTTTCTCCAGACGTAGGAAGCCCTAAAGCATTCAAGATCTACAAAACCCTAGCAACCTTACCCCTCTCTCAAGTTAAAAAATATAAAGTCACGGTTTCTGCAAACTCTCTCTCTCCAGACGTAGGAAGCCCTAAAGCATTCAAGATCTACAATGCACGGTATAGATTTTAGCTTATAAAGTTCAGCTTTTGTAAGGTTAGTTTTGTTTATATATTAATTAATATATAGTACTTTGTTCACCATTGAATACTCATATAATCAATTTCCAATTCAGTGTTCAAGAATTAAACCAAAATTCTAACTGCGCTATCATAAAATATTATTATTAGTATGAATTTTATGGAGTTGCGGTGTTCAAGAATTAAACCAAAATTCTTTTAAATTATCTATAATATTTTGTCCTCTGAAAATTTTATCTCTTTGATTTTAGTATATTGTGTTTCTTAAGTTATAGAGAGATTTTCTTTGATTTCTGCAAACTCTCTCTCTCCAGATGTAAGAAGCCCTAAACGCACGATATAGCATTCAAGATCTACAACTCACGGTATAGATTTTAGCTTATAAAGTTCAGCTTTTGTAAGATTAGTTTGTTTATATATTTAGTCCTTACGTTTAGGTTTAGGTTTTAAGAGATTTATATATTACTACTATGTGGCTGAATTTCCCGTAACATCAGTTTTATGTTTTTAACCAAATACATCAGGAAAGCAAGAGAAGACGCATAAATATTTAGTCCTTACGTTTAGGTTTAGGTTTAGGTTTTAAGAGATTTATATATTACTACTATGTGGCTGAATTTCCCGCGACATCAGTTTTATGTTTTATGTTTTTTTTTTTTTTTTAATTTGTTTTATGTAAGGTTAGTTTGTTTACATCAGTTCTTTATCTCAAAGATAAGGCTTTTATTTCTACCGCAAGAACTGATTCTGTGGCAATCCTTCTTGCTTTTGGCCTAAATCCCAGTTGGTTGAATAGTGATCTGAACTTAGGGCTCTTTTGAAGGGTCCTAACTGTGCTTGGATGGAAGGATCCTTCATACTCGTCTGCTTCTGCCGGCTTCCCATGGATTACCACAACCACTACTCCTTTTCCTTTGTGGTTGGGTAAAGGGTTCCTCTGCACATTAAGTTCCCATTTGGGTGAGCTCCAAGGTCCCCTCCCTAAGCTTTTTGTGAAAAAGCCTTTGGAGGGTCGAACAATCCTTAGTAGAGTGCTTGATACAGTTATGAATCCTACAAAACAATGGATTCTTTATTTCTTTCTTAGTAGGTGGCCTAGATACAGCGAATGGTCTAAAAATTCTGTCTCCAATCCATTTATTCAAAACATGGTTCAACTCTTCTGCAGTACACGGGATTACAGGTGGTTCCTCAGTCACTTTTCCTTTAGGTCTCTTTCTTTTTTCTCATATGGAAGTTGTCATGGCTTGGGATACTGGAACTCTCTTTGTCTTTATGGTTAACGCTGTTCTCCTAGTCCTTTGTAGTAAGTCAGCAAACTAGGTTATGCATAAATTTTCGAGATTAAGTCTGTAATCAAAGAGCATGTTGGATATGCAGGTCTCCATGAGCTGTTTTTCTTCGTGATCTTTATAACAGTCTAGAGAAACATCCTCAAATCTTTTGATGAATTAGACAGGATCTTCTCCAGGCCTTTGCTTTACCATTTGAAGGCTCTAGAAAGCGACTTTATCTTCGCTTGGATAATACTTTGCATAGAATCTTTCCATCATCTCATCCTAAGTCTTAATGGACCTAGGCCTCAAGGTGGTGTACCATGTGTATGCTCTGTCCACTAGGAACTTAGCAAACTCTCTTAGACATAACTCTTTATCTGTTGCGTAAGGGCTCATAGTGTGAACGAATCTACTCACGTGTTCCACAATGCTTCCATTCCTTCCTTTAAAAGGGTGGAACTTTGGAGGTTCATATCCCTTGGGGTAGAGCTTGCCAAGGAGTTCTGGTGGGAATGGGGGATCCCGAGAGAACTGCTTGGGGATCTTGGAGAGTTTCTCCCTTTCTTGTTCAAGAAGGGCATTGACATCTGACAATGTGAGATACTGGGGGTTGGTTTCTCCTTCTACTGCTGACCCTTCTTCTAGCTGGGCCCTTTCTTGGTTGACCATAGGAGAGAACTGCTTGGGGATCCCGGAGAGCTTCTCCTTTCTTGTTCAAGAAGGGCATTGAGATTTGCCAATGTGAGATACTGGGGGTTGGTTTCTCCTTCTACTGCTGGCCCTCCTTCTAGCTGGGCCCTCTCTTGATTGACCATAGGAGGAGCATTATCCCTAATTTCTTGGGTTCTTCCTTCTTTGAGGAGACGGATCTCTTGCTGAAGGTGCTTCATCATTTCTGCCATCCGAGCCTTGGTGTCTAGCTTTTGCACCTCACACCTCTGTCCTAAGATAACCTCATGCTCCACTAGAGGTACTTCATTCCTCTGCCTGGAAGCTACTTCATTCTCTTCCACAGACTCAGATGATGCGGGTGGTATGTTGATACCTTTACTGTTCCTTGGTCTTGGAGCCATGTTTTATGAAGGGACTATTTCTTCCCTCTCCTTTGCCCGGTCCCCAGTGGAGTCGCCTTAATGTGTAGGTTCTTCTTTAAATAAAAAAAAAAAAAAAAAAAAAAAAAAAAAAACAGCACACAGGCCCAAGTAAAGAAGCAAGGATCCTAGGCCTGATACTTTATGCTTTAAGGGACTGGGCTTGGTTAACCGCATCTAAATTGGGCTGATTTTAAACCAAGTGGTGCACAAAACACGAATCCTACAACACATACATACTAACATACATAAAACATATACTTGTTGAACAGCAAGAAACAGTAAAGACCAAAATAATGAGGAAGAAAGTAAAGTAAAACATTAGAGATCCTTAGGATAATATGAGATGTTTCATTATATTCTTACGTTTTAATACATCATGCTCACTAGGATGTGTTACAAAGTCCAAATAAGTTCAAAAATCACAGACTTAGATGACTCCTCAGGCCTCTAAGACTTGTGAAGTTTGAATTCCTTTGAATCCAAGTGTATTCTCTAGTGGCTGCTTGAGGATCCTGGATGGTTTTTTCCCTCCTTTTTCCCTTTTTGAATTCTCACAGGGTTTTCTCAATGATCTTTTCCCTCTAATTCACTATTGCTAAATGCCCTTTATTGTTGGCTGTCCCTCTTTTTATTGTGACATCCTAGGGTTTCTGGGGAACCATTGATTCCCTCTATTTACTCCCTTGGGTACCAGAACCAATTTTTCACTATTTCCCTCTTTTGAGGCTCCCTCTTCAAAAGCCTTTAGCTGACTTTCCCGTTCTTAGGGGTCCTAGAGGACTGACCTTTAATCTTTCTTTTCCCAAGGCTTCTAGATTTCACATTTTCAGACCCACCTTTTGGCTGCTTTCCCTTTTGTCATTTTTCCTACAATATTTTTACAACAAATTCTAAGTGGCAGGTTGTTACTGGTTGTTATTGTTAGGGCAAAAAAGTAATCTTAGTGTTAGTTTCAAATTTAAACCAATAAAAACTAACCACCTGTGATTTGTTGTAAAAATGTTGTGGACGTAGCATCTCTTAAAAACAAATTAAGTTGAGTGCTTACCTAAGGAGATTCCCCATCACTCAAAGACAATGATTTCTGCACTTTTGAGAGTTTGATTCCAAAATTTCCGAAACGACCTCGATCCTCTTGGATTGCTAGGGTCCAAGGCAAGTCTTTTCTACCAAACTAACAATGTGTCAAGACCAGTAGCAGATGAGTTTAGGCAAAACACCATTCTCACTTCTATGCTACTCACCATTATTACCACTTTGCAATATTGCCATTCTACCAATGTTTTGGTGTCATAATAATCCTTTTCAATTCGGCCCTGCAAACCTGATTAAAAATATATATTTTTTAAAAGAATTGTATTATACAAAAGATCTCAAATAGGGGACTAATAAAATTAGACTCCTAGTAATTGTTTATAACTAAACGTGGAGGCCCAAATATACCCCACACAAAACATACTCAATTAATATTCAATCAATTTGGGGTATCACAAACGCCCCCACTTACCTTATGGGGTTTTAGCCACATCAGCGAGCAACCGAATGAGTATATGTCCAATGTGGGACTCAAAATACACCTGCACAATGCACCTCCAATCAATATCTAACCAATATGCGACATTATAGCAACTATCCCTGCTTCATTATTAATTTAACAAATACAATCACAGTTGGTTTCACCGATTACTTTATATTTGTGTTGTTGGATTAGCACGTTGGTATTGGTATAATTAAGAAAGAATAATGTGGTATTGTGGTGAAATTTTATGCAAGGAATTCGATTTTTGCTCGAGGGATGATGGGTTTGGATTCTGGAATGTGGATCTTAATTAGAAGATTGAAGAATTATAAGGAAGAGACAGAAGGGGGTGAGAGACAATTAAAAAACGAAAAAGGAAATCAAATCAAAAGTGAGATTTATGCAAAACAAAATTGATAATAGGCTGATGGAGTGAGCATAATAGAATGAGATAGCATATTAAAATTGGCTAAGATTACATTTTTCCTAAACAATCTATTATTTGACTTGAAAGATTGACGAATCAAACTTAAATAATTTATTAATTGATTCGATTCGATTCGTTCTTGAGTTAGAATTTAAAATCACTGTACACTATCGATGTAAATTATAATCGTTCTTATTGGGAAATCAATCAACTTATACTTGATTTTAAACAAATTCGAAACCGAAGTTAAAAGCAATCTAAAGGGGTTTGAGGGAGCATACCTCTTGATTGAATGATTGTAAGACTCAAGAGAAAATCTCTTTCCTCTCAACTTTTCCTCCTCTCCTTTTACCAAGTTTGGTGGATGTTTAAGGTGAATTTTTGTATTTATATTACATAGCGAACCCTTGTGAAACCCTAAATAGACTTCTACTGGAAAACGTTTCTCTCCTTTTCCAACTTTGGAGTAGGAGAAATTTGTAATTATCTAATGAAACCTAGTGAAACCTAGACTTGGCAAACGGTCGGATTGGGTTAAGTTAATCAAATTTGGGTTAAAAACTTGTCATTCTAAATAGGTTGCAAGCATGTTAGGTGGGGTCAGGTTTGGGTCCAGTGTCCAGTGCCATTGGACCCGTTGAAATGGTAACATGTGTCCACTTTTAGACATGTGTCATCATCTGATTGGGTCCAGTGCATTAGACCTAAACCAAATCCTTAGGTTATGGATTAGATTAATTAGGCTATGGATCAACTCATATTTTTTTCACATAAAAAAAAGAAAAGAAAATAATAATAAACGAACAAAAAAAATACTAAAGATCAAAAATATAAAGTGATTTTTTTTTTAATAATACATAAATTCTTATTTTTACATAATTCAAAATTCACTAATATATTGTCACTATAAAAATTAGGTGATTTGTCGTTAAGCACTTAAAAACTTTTGGGACAATTAATAATTTATCATGGTATTAGATAGGGTGGCAATTTTTACCCAAACACATTAACCCACCCATTTTCCACTTAATTTGGATAAGTCTTAACCTAACTCCATTAAACATTTGGGTTGAATGGATACAGAAATATTGGGTAAATTAGTTAAATGATCTTAATGGATAAATGCCACTAGTTACCTAGTGGATTATTCATTTACATTTATGAACAAAAATATAACAAAATCAAAATCCTAATTCCCTAACGTAGGTGCCTAGACCTCTTCTCTCCCTTTCTCCTCTTTCTTTTTCTTGTTAATTTTCTTTAGTTTTCCTCTCATTTTCCCACATTCCAAATACTAAGGGTATGTTTGGTAACTATTTTTCCCCTTATTTTCTATTTCTAAAAACAATTTTCTACTTTTGAGACTAAAAAACTTGTTTGGCAACCCAAAATAAATAGAAAACAAAAACTGTTCTCAAAACTCAATTTGTGAAGGAAACTGAAAACATGTAAAATGATGTTTTCAGTTTCTAATTTTCAAAATTTAATGAAAACACGCATTTTAATTTAATTAATTAGTCTCATTTAATGAGTTAGCATTAGAGTTCAAATCCTAGTAACAACATATTTTAATATTTTATATTTTTTTCTTCAAAAAGCTATTTTTTTAATTTCAACTAACCAAACATGTTTTTGATTTAAAAAATACAAGAAAATTGTTTTTTCTTTATATTCCCAAAAACAAGTTTTTGAAAATAGAAAACAAAAACTATTACCAAACATAACCTGAGATCCTCTCTCCCCTTCTCCTTTTTCCTTTTTCTTGTTGATTAATTCTTATGTTTCCCTCTCATTTTCCAACCTTCCAAACACCTAGTTCCTCTCTCCATTTCTCCTTTTTCTTTTTCTTGTTAATTTTCTTAAGTTTTCCTCTCATTTTCCCTCCTACCAAACACTAAGATCCACTCCTGGGTATGACAACGACTTCAAGATTTTCCTTTCTTTCCCTCTCATTAATTTTTGATCTAGATCTCAATGTCATGGTTCATTTTCTTCATCATTTGCTCTCGATTTATGTGTTTGGATCAATCTATGGATTTCCTTAAGCAAATCCCTTATCTTTAACTATGAATCAGTGCTGAAATTATCTTGGTGGCTAAAAAGTTCAAATCAAATAAGAGGGAGGGTCAGCCCCAAACCCTATCCATTTTCTTTCTCACTTTGCTTTACATCTTGTTTATTTCATGAGAAAATAGAGGAAAATATAAGCTACAACATGTTCAAGAGAAAATTGAGGAATGATAAGACAACTAGGAGCTTTCAATCTCTTAAAATATTGGAATATTTTCTATCTTTTAATTTTTTTTTATTTATAAAAAAGACTATTTATCTCATATAAAATATAATCCGAAACTCCAAATTGTCTAATGGGTTAATTGGGTGGGTGTCAAAAGAAAAAAATTTTGTTGAGAAAACCATACTCGATGGTACTTTATTCAAATTAAGTGTAAAAATCAGAAACAACGAAATGCAAAACGTCTGATGGAACATTCTCCATCCAGAAAACCAAAGGAAAAGAAAGCCTAGCTCTTTGTGCTAAGGCATGAGCAACAACGTTACCCTGCCTCCTAACGTGAGAAAAGGCGTGGGTTTGGAACAAACCTAAAATAGACTTAGTGTCTTTGACAAGATTACATATACTTGTCACGACCCAAATCCATGGAACATGAATTTAGATGCATGACTAACTTGTTGATCTTACATGACTCAATAAACATAATTAATTTCCAAAATTCAATAAACTCCAAATAAAAAATGTTCTTAATAAATCTCCTACAATAACTAAAATCCACAGTTTAGAAATAATCTCCAAATACTGTAAAATCTCAAGTGAAATAAAAATAACTAAAAATCCTTTAAGGCTTAAAGCATTATTGACATCACCTAAAAACTCCCACACTCTACCTTGCACCTTACAAAGAGATCCAAAATTTCTGTCTCCCAATTAAAATTTAATCTGAAAATTGTAATTGATGGATTGAGCCACACATCTAGTAAGCAATTATACATAATACACAACAGAATAGAGTCAAGCAAAGATGAGTATTTTGATTTTTCACAAACTCATTCAATGATTTCAAATGTAATTATTCCAAAACATATAATGAACCATTTAATACATATGTAATCAAATCTTAAAATCATTTGAAAACACATACAGATAATTAATCAAAGCACAGTGTCACATATACACATATCACATATTCTCACATACAATCCTGTGAGCGGATATCAACATTTAACCCCTGCCGGTGAGGGATCAACACTTATTCTCACATACAACCCTGTGAGCGGGTTTACACATATATCTGATCAATTTTAAAAACACTTATTTTGAGTCACATATCACAAAAGCAAAGTTTATAAAAAATAGAATAATTTACTTAATATTAACAATTATTCCAAATACAGAGGCATATCGAAGATCACCATATCAAATTGAAACATAAATCAAAGGATGCTTGACTCTCTTAGGGAACGAAGAGGAATTAAGGAGTTTATGCAAGTATTTTACAATTCTTGCATAAAAGAAATGTTTTAATACCATTATAAAATAGAAATATGACTTTGAAATCACTTGGTTTTAAACAAATTTAAAGAACAAGAACCTTTTTAGAAAACTTATCTTGAAACTCATTTCTTTTCTGAAAATAGTTTAGTTTAGAAATAATCTTTTAAATGAGATTTAGACATTCAAAACGTTATTTAAAATTCAAAATCTTTCTTTAAAACATAATTTAAAAGTTGAAATTTCTCTTTCAATAACATATATGTTAACGTTAAAGCCACCCTAATATATATAACCAATGAAAATGTTAAATCGTACTAATATATATAAGTATATAACCAATGAAAAATATTAAACCATCCTAATGTATAACCCCAAACGTTAAAGCCATATTCATGATTAAGATTGTAATTCCATGATTTTGTTCTAGAATGAAGTCTGTAAGCAATAACGTAAAAAGTATAAACAACAATTCTATGAAATATCCCTTTTGAAAAAAATAATCTAAACATCACTAACATTCCCAAGATAAAATTATAACCCTTTAATTCTTTGTTTATAACAAATGGAAAATCATACCTGGTACAAATTTTTGCCTCTTTAATTGTATTTGTTCTAATCTACAAGGGAAAAAATACACCTCCTAGCCTCCTTAGTGATAAAACCCTTCCTATGAAAACCCTAATTTATCTCTTCCTCTACCCTGTATTTAATGCATCAAATATGTGGACTTGGTGGGGTAGTGGGTTGGAGTTACTAACAAAAAGTACTAATGACCTATCAATTATATATAAAAGAAAAATGTAATAATCTCAAATTAAGGTTTATTTGTTTAGATAAGCCAAAATTCCTAAGGATCCCAATAACTCTTAAATTTCTAATCCAAATAGGTTTTAATTCTCTAATCCTTTTCCTTAACTGATAAGGAGGCCAAAAGTTTTATATGAACAGTCCCACAAATTAACACTCCACGTTACATCTTCCTCTTTTATTTATTATTTTAATTGCCGCACTAAATTGTATGCACTAAAACTTTAATTTTCTCACCTATTTTATAGCACCACAAAATTGTCTACTCTCATCTTATCATGCACCTTAACTCTATAATAATAATGACGATGACGGTGATGATCATAAAATAAAATAAAAATCGGGGGCATTACAATACTGGAAAGGGACAAATTATCTTCAGAAAGAGCCTTTATAATAACCTCTGAGTCGCCTTTGAAAATAGGGTGCAGAAAACCCAACCCCGCTGAAAACAACACAACTCTTCTTGCTGCTATAATTTCCAGAGTTTCCACTGTATATGGTTGATGGATCTTTTCTGCTAAAGTAGCCAAAACTTCCCCATCTTCATTAGATTTCGGAAACATATCCCCATCAAAGTTTACCTTCATTGCATTTTGAGCTGGTGGTGACCACCTGACCCGTGACTGAGCACGAGTCCTTTGCTGCATCTGTACCCGAGGCTTCATCTGGAAATTTGATAGCAAGCGCCAAGCGGCATGCTAATTCCAATATTTTTTGGGGTGGCAAGCTGGGCTCATTGCAGTGGATCTTATTTCTTCTATACCACACCGATCGACCAAGCAACCATAGCAAAAGTCTTAAGCTATCGAGGTTGCTAACCCACCAGTGATACTATATCAGAGATAGAATTAATCTGAGTGTGGTCTTTTTTAATCCAGCCAAAGATTGGTTCCCAAATAGGTAGAAAATCCACTCAACCCCACAGTGCATGGTAGGTATCTTTCGGAGAGCTAGAACAAAGGCTACATAGAGGATTATCCAAAACCTTCCTCCTCTGCATGCCATAGGAAAATTTTAACCCTGTTTAGGACACCCAGTTTCCAAATACAATTCCAAAAAGATTTTGGGGGATTTGTAATTGAGCTTGAGGCTCTATCCCTCCTCTCCAGATCAAGCAACAAGTGGTACCCGGTCTTCGCAGTGTAATTTCCATTCCTACTCCTTGGCCAAATCAAGCAATCACAAAGTGGAATGGGTATTTAATTTATATTTATATAGGTCATAAATGGGTAATTGGATAATTATGTACCAAACTCATTTATGACCCAACCCAAATCCTACCAACCCGGTGTGGCTTACTAAAACTATAAAGTTAGCTCAACTGGTAAAGTCTCTGATGGTTGTATAAGAGATCTGGGGTTCAATCCCCGCCTACACCAAAAACTGATTGGTGTCTTGGTTTGATGATAAAGAGCTATTATTAGGAGCGGACGCTATAGGTTGAAACTCTCTCAAAAAAAAAAAAAAAAAAACTATAAAGTTAGAATGTAAAAGAAATCACAGTTGGCTAGATACAAATTTTTTTTTTTTTTTTTTTTCCAAAATACGCTCTGCTTTAGTATTAAAGTTTTCTGGAAAATTGTTCATTAAAGAGCATTTTCTTAAAAGCTATCTCATTTTTTGGTGTTTGGTAACAACCTTGAAAATAAGATTGAAAATGTTTTCTAGTGTTTGATATGCATTTTTTTTTTATTATATATTTCTTGTATAATTTAAAACATTTGTATTATGTAAAACAACTAATGTAATCAATATAAATAAAAAATACCAAAAATGAATTTGGTTTTCATACTAAAATTTTGACAATAGATACAATCAAAATTAGTTGTATAATTTTCTCACACACACACACACACACACACACACACATATATATATATATATACAGAGACGGCTCTACAGCCAGCCTATAGGGTTCAAATGAACCCCCTGACCTGGCCAAAAGCCAAAAATTATATATAATTTTTTTTGACCCCTTGAATAAAATTTTGAACACCCTAACCCTAAATTTTGTTTAATCCCAATTGAAATAGCTTCAATGTGATCATTTAATTGCTATTTTTACAATAATTTTACAATAAAAGTTAAGTGGCAAGTTTTAATTGGTTTTTATCTAAACCCACAAATGACATAACTTTTTTACATATCTTTAACAACTTACCATCTAAATTTTGTTGTGAAAGTGTTGTGTTAGCAGCTCTACTCTTAAAACTGCTGCTTCATTTTTAAAAATAAATAAATCTTTCATTTGGACTTTGGCTTACTTTGCCATTGGCCGCAGAATGAAATTGTTTTTCCTGCACTTTTCTTCTTCATTAGCAAAAAATTACACAACTTTTAGCTCACAAAAATTACAATACTATTGACCCAAAAAAAAAAAAAAAAAAAAAAAATCCTAGAGCCGCCGCTATATATATCAACCATTTGTCTATATATATAAAATTAACAAGGGAATACATCTTTAATAAGTACAAATAACAATAACTTTTAATTATCTACTCTTTTTGTTGGTATACTAATTGTCTACTATGGTCAACCACAAGTCTTCAATATTGCTCTAAATTATGTATTTACATAATGTATCTGCATAATATATCATCATGGCATAGTATTTGCATAGTGTATCTACCAACAAATGCAACTCCCCTAAACAATTATCATTCATTATATAACAATATTATTAATTTACCATAAAGATTCTCAAAAAAAAAAAAAAAATTGTCCTATGTAAAAGCAATTTAGAGCCATAAAGGCACTATGTTTAAAATTTTCATCTTTTACTTCATTCATTCTTTCTTCTTCTTATTTTTTTTAAATTTTTTTTTGCACTTTTATGTGCAAAAAAGCAGACTTCTGCCTGGAATCCATCAAATTGAAAATTTCTTAGAGAAAAAAGAAAATCAAGCTTGAAATTCAAAGTAAAGAATTGGGATTTTAGTAGAGATGAATGAAATAATTACCGCTGCAAATCTATTCTCCTTTGCAAGTCGAAACTATTGACCAATCAATGAGGGAAAAACAAAATCTAAACAGAGAACTGTGTTATAGAGGGGAAGAGAAACATGGAGAAGAGAGAGAGAGAGAGAGAGAGAGAGAGAGAGAGATCTATGGGAAGAGGAGAGACCAAAATTAGTGACAGCGAGGGTGTGAGGAGAGAAAAAGTAAAGGAAAGAGAGAAAGAGGGAGAGAGCATACCATGAGAAAGAGATTGTATGGGAAGAGGAGAGACCAGAATTAGTGACAGTGAGGGTGTAAAGAGAGAAAAAAGGGAGAGAGCATACCGTGAGAGAGAGATTGATTTCCAAAATTTTTTTTTGGAAAACAACCTATAGAAAATAAGCCTTATTTTTATTAAGGTTTTCCAATGACTAAAGATAGTTTTCTATTAACCTTTTTTCTTTTTCTTTTTTCTTTTTTTTTTTTGTCTTACCAAACACTTAAAAAATGTGGAAAACTATCTTTACAGAAGGTGGAAAACTATCTTTAATAGTAGTAAAATTTGCTCCAATTCATTATTTCTTCTCTTCCTTTTTTTTTCTTTTTTATACCAACAAAGAAAAGAGACAAATTTTTTATTCTTTCACTTTTCTATTCTTTTAAGTTCTTCCAAAACATGCTTCTCAAATAAATAAATAAATAAATAAATAAATAAAAACTTCCAAAACATAGCAGATGAAAAATGAATAAATTTCTCTGTCATAAAAATTTTCCCAAGTTTTTGTTCTTTTTATTTTATGTCACAAAAGTATGTCACACACACCCCTCTTAACTCTTAGAGCATTCTCATTAAAGATTGTAAAAATTTAAGCATTTAGCATCTTAAAAAGCCACTTTATCAATTTTAACAACTCATTTTACAATACACCTATCATCAAAGGTTCTATATTTATACCACTTCATTTAAATATACTTTTTTTATTATTTCTTATTCTTCAATATATATTTCTTTCTCTCTCTTCCTCTCTGTCACTCTTAACCGAGCAAACTCACACAGACTATCTCAACCCAGCAAACCCATATCCACCACCTCCAAAAAAAAAAAAAAAAAAAAAATCAGCCATCCATACCCACTCGTCTATCCAACAAACTCACACTCTTCCATCTCAACCCAGCAAATCACACCCACACCCACTGCCACCAGCCACGCCCATAACAATCACTACCACCATCTCCATCACCCACAACCACAACCACAACCACCAAAATCACAAGCCCAAAACCACAACAGCATCCACCAATCAGAAAAAACAAAAACAAAAATATCAAATATATGCACGGCAACATTGAACGACAATCAAACAAAAACAATAACAAGGAGGAAAACCAACATTGAACCCAAACCCAAACCCAAAAACAACACAGGGCAAAACACCCAATGACAATCAACACACGGTAACACACGGAGGAAAAATCTTCGAACGGAATCAATTTGAGAGCGAGATCTGCATGCCGATCTCCACACCGGTGCTAATTTGGAGCAGGAAAAAAAAAAAAAAAAAAAAAAAAAAAGAAGCTTGATGTGAGAAAGAGGGAGATGGAGAGCAAGATCTGCATGCCGATCTCCACACCAGTGCTGATTTGGAGTGCAAAAAAAAAAAAAAAAAACTTGATGTGAGAAAGAGGGAGATGGTGAGGCCGAGAAAAAGAGAGAAAATGTAGAGAGAGAAAGAGAGAGAGAGAGAGAGAGAGTGAAAGGGTAGAGAGAAAATGAGAGCACACTGTAGCAAGATGTCAAAATTAATAGCATTTAGCATTCTTGATGGAGTGTGCTTTTTACAAATTTGATATTAAAAAATAGCATTCAGCATCCAGTAAAATACCAAATAACTTCTCCATTTTCCACTCCTTATTTTGACAACTTTGACCCAGCCAGCTCTTTTCTTAAACCCTCTCTAAAACCCCACGCTAGTCTCTGCTACTCTCTCTCTCTCTCTCTGCTGCAGTGACAAGGTATCTCTGGTCCCTCTTAGCTCTCTCAGTTCTGATTAAATTGCTTCACCCACTATTTAGTGTTTGGTTACAAAGAAAATTATAAACAAAATCCAAAAAAAAAATTGAAATAGTCTCATCATTCTATTTGATGCTTTGTTTTTCCTCAAAAAAAAAAAAAAAAATCTTGATTGAAACAAATGAGTTATTTTGATAGGAGCTTGATGGGTTTTTTTAAAAATCTGTTTTCATTTCTTTTTCCCTCGTTTTCTCTGAACCAAACAGAAACGTATAATTGATTCATTGAAAATTTGGTTTGTTCTGTTCTTTTCTGAATTTGGGATTCACTGTACTGATCTGATTATATTGAGATTTCAGAAAAAGGGCTAAATTTGTCTATGATCATTTCATTTTTAAAATTTCTCCTTTGTGTATTCTGTTTGGTTCCTAGGATAACAGGGAGGAAATTGTGAATAGGGAAAACTGAAACATAACAGATTATTTATTATTCTTGACAACCAAAGAGTGCCTTGCAAGATCTGTTTTTTGCAATTTTTTTAAAATGGTTTGCGTGAAAAATCTGTACCTAGAAAATGTTGTGGTTTATGGGGCTCTTTAACATTTGGTGTTACTTTGAGTTTTTGTGTATTTAGAATCATTGCAACCTTTGAACATTGAAAGTTCATTTAGTTAAAAGTTATGAATGGAATTTAGTTTTTTTGGAAAGTTTTGTTCCAATGGTTAATGGGTCGATGAGCTTTCATATGAAATCTGTGGGGCTTTTGTGAACACATTGTTGAAATCCCGTGTCTTGTGTGTGTCTGTTTGTTGAATACCAGATAAGAGTGACCATTGTAAGTAAATTTAAAACGTGGAAGTGAAGATTTATGAAAAGGTAGGAAGAGTCGTATTTGTTAGGGGTGTTTGATTTTATGCATGCCTATTGCAGTATGTATACTACAAGTCTTTTTGTGAGCTGGGTTTGTCATGCAGTAGAATGATCTTAAATATTATTTATATTTTCTTGGTTTAGTGCAGAAGAGATTTTAGTGTGTACAGATTTTGTTTTTACATGCTGCTCTTTGCCTCTCTCCCCATCCCCTTTAAAGTTTTAACAATTTTAGATAAGTGGGCAACTTCCTAGAATGCTCTCTGCAAATTTGTTAAATTTGGAACATAATCTCCAATAAGGCAATAACTTACTTTGGGATTGGCCAATGACTTCTAGCTCAAATGATACTTCTTCATCCCTCAATTATGGGATGGATGCCAAGGTGGTGGGTTCAAGATCCATTGGGTGTATGTGTAACTTACTAATTTCTTAAAAACAAAACTTACTTTGGGTATTGAAAATATATGCTTTTGGCAGAGTTGGTTGCTACTATTTTTTAGCTATTATGGAGCAGCCACTGAAAGTGGAAATCATCTCTGCTATGATTGTAGCTTTTCAAGAAAATCTTTGTAGGATCCTGATTTTTTGTGAAATAGCAGGAAGTGTCCATCTCTTGGAATGCTGACAGAGTGGTCCATTAAGAATTGGAAAGGTGAAGTCCTTCACTATAGTCCTTGTTAAGGTGGCTTGGTCAGCTCACATCTATCATGTCTAAATAGAAAGGAACTCCAGAATTCATGGCAATGGTCTTAAAGCCGAGGAAGCTTTGTTCTATCACAATTATTGGCTATAGAAAGAGGTCTATTTCAAACAAAATTTCTGATTCTAATAGCAACAGAAAAATCTGTTAGATGTAACTAATTTCCCAGTAGCTTTTGGGTCATTAGTTTCTGATTTGTTGCTATAAAGTTACTTGCTCTGCTCTAAGAGCTACTTTGTGTCACCCCTGGGCATGAGCTTATCTACTTAGCTTGTCAAGGGTGAATATCCATTGGACTACGCGACAACTAAATCTGGCGGGTGGGATTAGTTGCCTGTAGGTTTTACTGGCTAAAGGCAAGTCTAAAGGCTATTCCTTCGAAAGGTTCCCAATGTTATCCCAGAAAAAAAAAAAAAAAAAAAAAAAAAAAAAAAAAAAAAAAAAGAGCTATTTACTATGTGTTGCCATAGAGCTCTAGCTCAACTGGCACCTCCTCCCCTTGCAAGTGCTAGGTGGAGGGTGAGGTCATGGGTTTAAGACCTACTAGGTACATGTATAACATACCAATAAATAAAATTTAGGGAGCTAATTACTCTGTGTCAGCCAGCTGTTCAAAATGTTTCTGCAGCAATAAGCTGCTTGTGGTTTTTTCTGTTTGTTTCCAAGCCTCTGTGTATACTGTACTTCACTTCTTCTATTGAATAATAAATCTCATTTATTAAAGAAAAAATATCTATCTCTTTTAGTTTACATATTATCTACTGGACCTTATATGTATCTTGAGCTTTAAAAAAAATGCAGAATTGTTCAACTTGGGGTCCTTTGTACTTTAGTTGATTGTAGTGAATTCTTTTTCTCAAGTGAGACCTTCTATAGCCTGTTGAAAGGAGGTCAGCTTTTCTAGAAATATTTATGATCCCTAAATCCATGTTGAAGAATTAGGTATTAAATATTTCAAGGTCCAATACAAACTTAGCCATTCTCTTGCCAAGTTATGGCGAAAAATTCTCCCCTTTCCTTGTTTAATCAACTATTTGGTGGGTATAATTTTCTTTACCATAGAAAATTTGTGACCCTATTCTTCATCATCAGAGTGGAGTTTGTTTAGCCATAGTTGCATTTATGGAGAACCGCTTGGAACTTCTAAAATTATCCCAAAAGTAGAATTGATTTGAGCACACATAAATCCCAAATACATAGGATAAGATATTCCACATTACTCCATTGCCTCTGTTAATAGTAATGAGTCATACCATCTTTAGTTGATAGTCAATAGAACTTTGTTTTTGTAATTGTTATAGGTGAATTTTTTCTACCACACCATCATCTAACGAAAGAAATCGTGTTATCTGCAGGGAGTAAGCGACAGATTAATAAAGAAAAAAGATGGAGAAAGTTGTTCATTTCCCAAAACTCCCTATTGAGTTTCTCATGCGGCCTTCTTCTAACAACAACAGAGATGTTTTAATCAAAACGATACCTTCTGCATCAAAGGTACTTTAGACGGAAGTCTACTGTCTCTTCCATTGCTCAAATTTAGTCTCTAGTTATTCTCAATTTTCCATGTTTCTTGTCTAACCTGATTTTGTTATGCTATTTCTCAACAGCCTGAAATCAAGAGGGTTCTGGAATCAGTATATGGTTGCGAAGTTGAAAAGGTACGGACACTAAATATGCGAGGAAAGAAAAAGATGAGAGGGGGGCGCTTGATTGCAAGACCAGATTACAAGAAGGCTTATGTGACTCTAAAGAATCCTTCATCCTTCTCTCCCGACATGAATCCTATCCATTTAGTTAAAGAGGAAAAGAATAAATAAAGTCAAATTCAAGCATCCTCACAAAGTGAGGAATCTCACTAGCTTGACTAGGATTTAATTTTGAGAAGTAATCAAGTCAGGGAGGCAGAAGTGGCATTTATGTTGATCCAGCATCGCCCATCGGTTCTATTCCAGATTCATAACTAGAAAGTTTCTCATATTAATTCAACAGCCCTTTTCATTGCTTTTTGAAATGAAACTCTATTCTTTAATTATTTAGCTATAAATTCTCCATGAACTCTAGTTTATGGGAGAGCCCACAGACACTGGAATGTCTAAGTTTCCATAAAGCAAAACGTGTCTATTGACTATCAAGGTAGTTAGGCTCTTGGGGAAAGATTTTTATCTATTTTGAAGTTTAGGTTAGGGCTGTCCAAGGGATTTGACAAATCGACCCACCCAGAGTGACCAACAAGAACCGATCTGATCTAGTGACTATAGTGGTTAAAGGCAAGTCGGGGGCTTCAGAGTTCGATTCTGACAGGTCGAGTCTCAGTTTCTTTCCTCTTGCTTATAAAAAAACCCAACCAAACTTTGGCAAGATCTCAGCCATATTTTGGCTAGATCTCGCCAAATCTGGTGAGTTTCACTAAATTCGACAAGATCTCATTGGATCTTTGTTGTTTTTCGTCAGAATCACGATCGTCGCTACCTCTCTTGATTTCAACCGAAACAAATCCAACTCGTGGAACAACCAACTTATTTCAACCCGTTGAAGTTATCGGTTAGCGGCAGATCCTATGTTCTGACACCCGCCAGAATCGAGGTAAGTCTAAGTAGAGCCCAAATCCAACCCGGACTGAACCATGGACAATCCTAATATTGGTATCTTTATTTACATGGATTTGGAAATGATAAATGCCCATTATTTATGTTTGATTACCCATGCAGAAGACAAGAAAGTTAATTGTATTTGCCAATTGAGATATCTCTTCCTATCAGGAGTTTGAACATAATTAATTGTTATTGTGTTTGATGACTCATCTGAACGAGAATGAAGTTTTTGACCTTTCTATTTACACCCGAAAATTTGAGCATGTAATTTCATGAAAATATTTTTATTACTCAGGCTGTGTTTGGTTCTATGTAAAATGTTTTTCAAGTGTAAAATATTTTCAGGTGAAAATATTTTTTAGGAAATAAAATATTTTCATGTGTTTGGTGACATTTTAAAAAATACTTTGAAAGATATTTTTTAGTGTTTGGTTGTGTTCTTGAAAATACTATAGAAAACACATTTTCTACTTGATACTCACATTTTCTCAGCTTCCAAACAAATATATAATATCATTTCTCAATAGATAAACACAAAAGAAACAAAACCAAACAAAAAAATTCATCAAATCCGATCAAATTGAGAGAAGAAGGAAAAGAGAGAAACGACTGGGTTCGATCTAGAGGCGGCGGAGGCAAGATCGCGCGATGGAAGCGACTGGGTCACGGTGGGTCGCTCGTCTTGTGGTGGTTTGCTCGACATGGGTAGAGAGAAAAATGGTAGATCGGTGACATGGCTGGCAAAGGGAGGAAGAGAGAAACAGGGCAAATCGGCGGTGGAGTCGAGCTTTGCTTGATCGGTGGTGAGAGACACGGCCCAGACGGCGGTGGAGTCGATCTCAAGTTCAAGTGACCAGCCTCTCTCTCTCTCTCTCTCTCTCTCTCTCTCTCTCTCTCTCTCTCTTCGGTTCTTTTTTTTTTTTTTTGGAAATGGTTTGAAGGTAAAATAGATGTGTAATCTATTTTACACTTCAGGCCTTCATATTTTACAGTCAACAGAAATGATTTTCTGTTTGACTTAGTTTTCCGGCCAAACCAAACACCCCTAGTGGTGGAAAATATTTTCCGAATTCTTTTTACACCCGAAACAAACACAGTCTCAGACTCTTATTTAAGTAGTTGTTGTCATTACTATAGGGACCTAAAAGGCCAAAAGACCTCTTAAGTGGGGTTAGTTGAAGGGGAACTAAATCTTGATAAAGTCCCACATCACCAGGTGGGGGAAGGTCTTGTGCTTTATATGAAATGCCTCGGACTCTAATTGGTAAGAGGTCTTTTAAAACTTTAAGGGAGAGGTTTTGTGTGACTCCCAAATAGGGTTGGATTTTGCCAATGAAGAGTTGGGGGGAGGGGGGTGGGGTGACAGAATCATTGCTTTGAAACTCAGATTAAATCAGGCTGTTTGACCGGTGTAAAGTGGTGGGCTGTGCTAGTAATGTTGGGCTACTTCCTGCTGCACTAGGCCCAAGTTTTTCTGGATAAAGGAGTTGGGACCGGTCCAGCTGCAACTCAAGTTGGTCCGGCTTGTGTGCAAACTAAGCCTGGTTTGCCAGGAAGGTGCTCGCGGTAGGCAGAGCTGTTTCAGACAAGTTGTGGCAGACAGACATAATAATAAATAAAATAAAATATCTGGCTACTCAGTAGGAAATTACCAATCCCCAAACACAAATCACAGTAATAATAATCATTTTTACGGAAATAAAAGAACAGAACAAAAGGGGACAAATAGTAATATGTATGGGTTAATCGGAAGATGAAGAAATCAACTAAAATCTGGTCCGCAGGAGCAAAACCAAAGAGGAAAGAACGTTTCTTCTCAATGCGATTAATCTCTCAGGAAAAGTCCTGCCGTAGAGATTAACTGCTCTGAGAGAAACGGACCTGAATGGTTTATGCACAAAGACCCCTTTTGGTTTTAACAGAGAGCAGGATTTCACGAGGGAGAGAGGGAAACAATCTACCGGTGCATGCCTGCCGTTCTAATTCTCACTTTATTTTCTTTCTGGTTGTTTTCTTTCTTTCCCTCCCACTTGTTTCTTTTCTATTTCTTGGTATCTATTTTCAAATTCCTATTTCTTAGTTATGGTTCCTATTGTTGCTCTATTTTTTTGTTCACGGCAAGATCCTCTTTTTATAGTGCCTGCTGTGACCAAATTTTACTGTTTTAGCCCTTAAACTCCTTTGTCTGGTCTGGGTGTACTAGCCAACCACCACTGGTTCGTCTGTGTGCCACCCCTCCATCACCAGACAAAGAAGGGTATTTTGTTTGTTTGTCTGTCGTGGCACCCTTTCCTACTACGGTCTGAGTTATTTCTCCCTCCCTATCCCTCATGGCATGCACTTAGTGGTTCCAACTCAACTTGTTTCTTTTGGGTAGTAAGTCATCCCAACAGGACACTCACCCGAAAGAACCTGAGTCGGAACCTCAAAAATAGATTTTTCCCCTCTCCTCACCACCAAACCATGCCCTCTGAATCTCTGACCCCCGACCTCACCACGCCCTATATTGGCTGGGTACAGGCTGGTGGTGCTTGAACCTTGCGTGTGCCTTCCTTCCATATGTGTCTAAAATCTGTCTACTACTCATTCGTCTGCCGTGGTCTGGAGGCTTGCCTGCATAGCCTGCCGTCTGTTTTCTTTGACATTTTATGTGGGCTGCTTTTCGATTTCCTGCTCCTCTCAGGAGCTGGGCCTTATTTGATAATGGGCCTTATATTTCTTTGGCCCACTTCTTGATTGCCCTCATTTCCTGTCATATTATTCTGTTACTCCTGCTATAATGACTCAATCCTACTGGGCCTCTTTAGGCCAGCCGTTCACTCTTTCCCCCAGTGGCTTGGTATGGCCATTGGTTTCCCTACTTATGGGCTTCTGTGTCCCTTTTGTCTTTCTCTTGGGCATCCTTGGCCCACTTGCTTTCTTTGGGCTTCTTTGACCCTTTTACTAACTCTGTATTCCCATGGCCTTTTACTAACTTAATTGGGCTTCCCTGACCCAATTACCTTATTCTCATCATTGGGGTTCATATACTGCCCATGGGTATGCTATTTCTCTCTTTCCAGGCTTCTTTAAACCCACTTGCCTCTTCAAGACCCATTTGTTTATTTCATGGGCCTGTGATCCATTATTCCTGCCGCTTGGGCCTAATGGTTTTGCTATCTGCTTGCCAATTCTTTGCTACCCTTGTCGTTGGGCTTTTCTTCTTTCTACTTGGATTCTCACAAATGACCCTCAACAACCGGGTTAATCGAGAACCAGATTGAAATCCAGTTTTTCAAGCATTTAGAACCGCAATTAGGACACGTTTGATAGACTGTAATAGACACTGTAATATAATAGCTATTCCTATGGTTTAGCTATTCAATAGTTTGGTTATGTTTTTATTACAAGGAATAGTCATTCCTTATGAATAGTTATTCTTTAAAATGAGGAATAATCATTCCTCTCTAAAAGAGTTGTAATAGTTATTCCTTAGTAGATGTAATAACTTCTAACATTAATATATTTCCAAATAAATAAACTCTCTATATTCACCTAACAATTATGGAAATAAAAAATCATCAAAAAATAACTCATCTCTCTAAAATTTAAAATATATTATTTTCTAGGAAATATAATTGTATGAATGAGATATTTCCTAAAATAGATCATAAGTTCTATTCTAATGTTACAACTCACAACCAAACTAATGAATAGTTTTAATTATTCCATTACAACACATTTTATTCCCGGTAATAAAGATTACTGTGGGGCCAAAGAGCTTGTGACCCCGGCCCACTTTGCTTTAGGGCTCAAGGCCCGAGCCGAGGAGAGGCATTGCCGAGGACATATAATGAAAGTCCAAATAGCCTTGAGACATAGCCAAGAATGATTCTGTCCTCGGCATCCCAAAGCACTCCTAAAAGAAAGGGCAAGTACGGTATAAAAACAGTTTAGAGAAAAATCGAACACATCCACGTTGATGGAGAAAGGACCCCTGGACAATTTGGCGACAAAGAACAAAGGAAAGACTGCCATTATTGCAATTAAATACTCTGCGCCAGACAGAGCAATGCTTTTCAGCTTTTACAACCACCCCCAACCACTTCGGGTATGGGCTGATGGGACAAGTATCAACCCTGGAAAGTTGAACCTACACGTGGACGTTGGAGGAGGGGTAAAGGCTAATATAAAAGGAGAAGTAAGCAATCCAGAAAAAAAGGAAGCTGGGAAATAAGGGCCAAGAACCAGAGCCTCCCAGGCCATGCCGAGGAGAAAGACTTCTTGAGTAAACATGGTCCATCTCTGTATGAGTACCATGACCACCCACCGTACGGTGACCAAGGCCTAACCTTTCAAGTCCACGCTCTACAAATAATATTGTTTGGACCCTTAACGTGCGAACCCAATATCATTTTGGGGTCGTTACAAATTGAGTCCTTACAATTACCATTCCTGTTGTAATCCACATTCAATGTACCAAACGTATCCTTATTATTTAATAATTACGGTTTTTTTTTTCTTTTTTACTTTCTCAAAAAAAAATTTGCAATTATTAAATAATTAATGAACCTCTTGAAGCCTGATTAGACTAAACAATTTGACAGAACTGATCACAGTTCAACCACGGTCAAAGCTTGGTTTTTGAGTCATAAAAAAAAAAATAATTTGCTTGCACCTCATTTAGACCCTAGTAGAGCAATTTTTAATTAACCCCCTAACCACAACGCTAAGGCTGGTTATTTATGCTCCTTGTGAGCAAACTAATTTATTTGAACTATATTAAAAAGAATGCAATAAGAATAATTTAAACTTTCATTACTATATATTTATATTATAACCAATATTAATAATATTTTATTATATCATTTATTTTAATTAGACATCTCAAAAGGGTGAATATACATTGAAATAATTATAATTAAAATCCTTCAAATATATTCATAGTTTTATACTTAAATAATTAACTATAACTTTTAATGTTTTTTTTATGCCTTATTATTTTTATAAACTTTCTCATATAAGTTGTAAAAATAATAATTTATTTTGCTTAGATATATATATATATATTATTCCAGATTGCTCATGTAGGGGCAGAAATTAGAAGCCCAACCCAAGTTAGATGGATAGATATTGTATGATGACCCAATACAATTAATTTTTAGAGGTAGGTTGTCAAGGTCAACCTTTTCAAGCCTTAATGGTTTCATTAAGTAATTTAAAAAGAGATCCAATGCTTAAGTCATCAGATATACAAGAGATTAACAGTAAGAAAGACAAAGATTTTTGTATTAACTCTTCCTCGGATTAGTCCGAGGACCGCTAGTTCATATAATATTCAATTCTCGGTTACAAAGCTTCTAATTACACTTTATCTCCTCCTTATCAATTTTCTATCCCTCTTCTTAATGGAGCTTCCTTCCTTTTTATAGTAGCTGGTGCCTTATCCCAGCCCTCCACCTAGGCTGCTATATATAGATACTTCATTGGATACTTGTCCCATCAATACCTTGCTGGTAGTGGTAGAGCAGGTTGCAAGCTATAAAAACACTATTTGGGGATCGTTCTGTCATTAAATGCGGCAAACTGAATTGATACAGTGTATTTAATGCGGAGGTTATAGGTGCTTTATCAAGAAACTTCCTTCTTATCTTGTCTGCATGTCTCTATTCTCTTCCTCAATCGCCTATCACGTTGGTTTTGGATTGGGACCTCAGTTCCTTGGGGGAAGCTTGCTCCTCGAATTGAACACTTTATTCAGTTTTTGGCATTTGGCTGCCTCATATGGGTTGGGCCTAATCTGATGAAGAATGAGGCCCAATTCTCTCTTCGAGATGTCCTAATGCCTCGTATCTTTGCTCCTCGGATTCCTCCCTGTCACAGCTCATTTGTTTATTATAAATTCTTCATTTATTAATAATTTAGTTAATTATTAATTAATTATAATGTCATCACGATCCAACCTTGGTTAAACCTCAGTCTAACCTCTAAAATTTTGAACTTCTCCCTTTTATAGTTCATTAAATGGTTCAGGTTTCAAAATCATGTATAGAATAGGCTATTTAAAAGATAAGTGTTGCATTTTTTTAAATAAAAAGTAATCGTACTTTGAAGATAAAATGCTTATGGGGATTAGACCTTAACGTCGAAGGTTATGAGCATGGATACCAATTCTTCAAATGTGGTCTTAGTAAGATTGCATCATTGATCTATACAAATGTCACAAATTCTTTTTTCCCTTACAAAGAATGCATTATGAAGAGAGCTATAAAGACATGTTCTGATGACCAAAATAAAACAAATTCAGGTTTTACAAATATTAAGTTAATAAAATTTGTTGAATGTATAGCCTGTGTTTATTATTATTTTTTTGGTCAATTTCTTCTTTTATTGACCGAATTTCATTGGTCTCCTCATTGCTATCTAGCCACATTCATAAATGTATTATTTCTCAATTTTAGATTTTTTTTTTAAAAAAAATCTTTAAAACACTTGGTGACCTGTGGTTCCAACAAGAATAAGAATGACCCCTAACTAAAAATTAGGGCCAAGACAACTGAAACTATGTAAGCAATTACTTTTTAAATTTCATATTACACTTCTAAAGTTTGGGAGTGTTTGAATTTTACACCTTGAAATTTCAGAATTTGGATTCCAAACACCTCCAAACTTCAAGAGATAAATTCTAAATTCTGAAATTTCAGAATATAAAATTCAGACACCTCCAAACTTTAAGGATGTAATTTGCAATTTATCCTACTTTTTATATTGAGATCATGTTCTATATGCCAGCACTACACACAATAAGCTCCTCAGAATTAGTTTTAAATGTCAAAAGTAAATTTTTTTTGGGTCAACTTTTCTGTTTATATTTCCTGTTTTGCTTTTTACTTAGTTTATTTGTTATTTTTAACTACACAGTTTAAAATGTCTTAAAACATTTTTTTTTTTGTCACATGCTGAAATGTATTATTTCTCAATTTTATAAACAAAAAGTCTTTAAAACAAATGGACCTGGGGTTCCAACAAGATCGAATAAGAATGACCAATTACTTTTTATATAGAAAATGTTCTATATACAGCACTACAAACAATAAGTTCCTCAGGATATTAGTTTTAAATTTCTAAAAAACTCTTCTTCTTTTTTTTGGGTCAAATTTTCTGTTTATATATGTTGTCCTTTTTTCTTTTTTTCTTTTTTCTTTTTTTATACAATATATGTTGTCTTTTTTGTTGTTGCTATAGTTAGTTTATTTGTTATTTTTAACTTGACAGTTTAAAAAGTCTTATAACGGTTTTTTTGGTCAACTTTTCTGTTAATACTTCATTTTACTTTGTTTAGTTGCTACATGTAACTGTCTAGTTTTAACTTCCACTTAATTGTTCCTTCTTTTAGCTAAATCAGAAAAAAGTTCATGATGGCTACCTTTAGTAAGGAGGATACTTACGTAGTCCTTGATATAAAAGGAGTACTAATATTAGTCTATTAAATCAGAAAATTCATAAATTTTCATAACTACTGGCGACATTGTGGTTTGTAATCGACTAATTGGTGTATAATGAAGTAACACTAATGGTGAACTCATGTGAAAATAATGTTTGCCTCAAAAAAAAAAAGTGAAAATAATATGTACTACTTTAATCATGATCCACCACCTATGGAATTTGCGAAAACAGTTAAATGGAAATATAACTAATGAAAACTCTAATCACAAAATTTTTCACGACTTCTTGCCACAACTGTAACGTGGCAGAGTGTAATTGGTAAAGAAAAAAATAATAGGTTTATGTGTAAATGATAGTTAACCACTCATAATCTACCACGTCAAAGTTGTGGTAATTAAAAAAAAATTATAAAATAATTTGTAGTTCTAGAACTACTCTACAACTAAACTCTATTCTTGGAAAATGCTGAACCAACTTTTTTCAATTAGAAACATTGGATATCAACAAGAAAAAATTGATGGTTAGAAATATCCAATTATGCTAGAGGCCACCATTTTCTCCCATCCTCTTTTCTTTTTTTTGGTAGCAAGTTCAGGTCCCTTAGGATCCACACGTGACCTTTTTCAGCTGCACAAAATGCGGAAAATAGAATTATATATATACTTGGCTGAACCACCTGTCTTCCAAACTATTTGGAGTGTGATAAATAGGAAAAATTGTGGTTAGAAATTTCTGAAGTTAGACAATCGATCTCCTCTTTTTCTTTTACTTTTCTATTAGCAACTTCAGGTCTCCATACTAGCCAGAGTCAGCAAGTTAGGAAAGAAACTGAAGAAATGGCAGGAGGGACTTTTGCCGCCCAAGGAAGTCACCCTAGGCACGCAGCAGATGGAGCTATAACGGGGTCCGTAGTCATAATCTGCATTGTTGCGGCTTCAGCTGGGTTGATTTTTGGCTACGATGTTGGCATTTCTGGTTAATTACAGCTCTCTCTCTCTCTCTCTCTCTCTCTTTCTCTCTACACATGCATGGGATTTTTTTAAACTAGAATTTGAATCAATGACGCTTATTATATAATAATAATTCTTTATGATCAGACCAAAACACCAATCAATTTTTTGTGTAAGTGAGATTCAAACACAAGTCTTTTAGTTGACCTAACCCACCATAGGCATTGGATTTTCGTACGAAATTGCACGAACCAATATAACTTGTACAATAATGTGTAGTTTTTATCTTTTAGTTGTAACAATATATTACTAAATATCTAATCATTCATCTTTTCCAAGATTTCTCTTCATGCTAATTCACAAGAATCACAACCTTGTAACTTTAATCAGCTAGGATTTATGTACACAAAGATTGAGTTTTCAGTTTACTTCCAGTTGTGCTATTTTGAATTAAAGCCAAAAAATATATGTATATGTTTTGAATTGCAGGAGGTGTAACAGCAATGCCACCATTTCTGGAGAAGTTCTTCCCATCAATTCCAAAGAAAATGGCAGAGGCAAAGCCAAATCAATATTGTATATTCGACAGTCAAGCCCTTACTGCATTTACATCCTCATTGTACATATCTGGTTTGGTGTCATCTCTTATAGCCGGTCGTGTCACCACAACTACAGGGCGTAGGGGCATTTTGATTATTGGTGGCATCATCTTCATGATCGGTACATTACTTGGTGTTGTTGCCGTGAATCTTGCAATGCTCATTTTGGGACGCCTCCTCCTTGGATTTGGGGTTGGTTTCACAAATCAGGTTACCCTCTAACCACAATGATGCATGGCCTATCTTTTATAACGGGTATACAATAACAACCCTTACTTGCCATATATTAAACAAAGGTGAGGTGAAGCCATGACTTGTGTAAATGTGAAAGGACAACATTTCCATCCAATACTCCAATGTATAAAATTATAATACAAGATCAAAACATGCATGTAATGTCAGCATGTACGTACAGTTGTAAGATCCACACATTCTTAGTCGACTACAAACCAAACCCAACTTAATTAAAATGCTTATTGTATACTTTCTTACAAATTAAGGGTCGTTCGGTATAAGAGTTTAATAATATGTTTTCAGTTTTTAAACAACATTACGCGCATTTTTACACAATTTTTCACTCATACGTATTTTAAAAAAATACAAACAACGTTACTAGAATAACGTTACCAAACTGCCCCTAAATATTTTTCTTGTTTCTTTTTACACGCGGATTGGATTTGGGTCCAGTGTCCTGTATACTTGCTGACAAATGACAAGCGTTAGACACGTGTCAACATCCCTTCAAGTTTTGCCCTTTATACTAAGGGCATTGGTTTATAAACTATTTTTAGAAACATTTTATGAGACTAATCTATATGTACACAGGCAGCCCCAATATACATAACAGAGATGGCACCACCAAAATGGCGAGGCGCATTTACCACAGCCTTCCAATCCTTCCTCGGCGGAGGGGCGCTACTTGCAACAATAATAAACTGGTTTGCGTCTAAGATGGGCGAAAACGGGTGGCGATTTTCTCTCGGCTGTGCCGGAATTCCTGCCATCATCATGACAGTGGGTGCATTCTTCATTCCAGACACACCCAGTAGCCTCATCCAACGGGGTCAGCTTCAAAAAGCCAGGCAATCCCTCAACCAAGTCCGTGGCGGGGACTCGGACACTGAAGCTGAGCTCAACAATCTGATCAACTACCATGAAGCAGCCAAAGCCGCCACTAAGCAACCTTACAAGACCATATTCCAAAGAAAGTATCGTCCACACCTTGTGATGACAGCAGCAATTCCATCGTTTCAGCAGTTGACAGGGATCAACATTGTGGCCTTCTATGCGCCTGTTTTGTTTCGTTCTGTTGGATTAAGTTTGAATGGTTCTTTGGTTGGAGCTATTATACTTAATTTCATCAATTTTTCGTCTACATTTGTTTCAGCTTATTCTGTTGATAGGTTTGGACGAAGACTGTTGTTCTTGGAAGCTGGTGTCCAGATTATCCTCTGCCAGGTTAGTTAGGGAATCGAATGACATTTTTCACCACTCTTTTTTTTTGCAACATTGATCGTGACTTAATAACTTATTAAGGTTGTGATTAGCATTGGGTTAAAAATTCAATATTTTTTTACTATTTAACTTATTTTTACTATTATTTATAGATCTTATTGTATTTTTTGATACTATTCATAAGACTCATTGTACTATTTTGGGCTACTTTTTAGTTTTATCTACGGTACTTTCAACAACAAAAATTTGATTTCAGCTAAATAAGTTATTTCTAAACAGATTTTAAGATTATTAACCAAAAAAAAAAACCCCTACTAAGATTGTCATCGACACCACTTTTAGTATGCACTTTTTTTTTTTTTTTGGGAAAGCATTGATCGCAATAAGTTTTTTATTTTTTTATATTTTTGGAGAAGGTGATTACGATAGGTTAAATTATGAAAAATGTTGTGTTCCTAAACTTATTGAATAAAATTTCAATAATCACTAACAATTTACTGAAAAACCACTTACAAACTAAAGTTCTAATAAACATGATTAATGTCACAAGGAAATAGTAAGTTAAAAAGGGAAATTATTGGTTTACAGTGTAGAATATAAACTAATAATTTTTCAATTAAAAATATGTTAAAGATATTACTAAATTTATTGTGTAGTAATTACTAGTATCACTCATAAATATTCTATCCATTATACAAAACTCTCATTTGTCATCTCAGGCTCAATCTCTCGTAGCATCATTCCTGATAAATAAAAATTTTGATTATTTATTTTGGACTTTCCCCTAACTTTTATTGATATGTACTTAATTAATTGTGTACGTGGTGCAGTTGATCTTGGCATATATATTTTCAGCAGAACTAGGGACTGCAGGCACATCAAGTTTCTCAAAGGGATCAGCCATTCTGGTACTGGTCCTAATGTGTATAATCTCCGCCGGATTTGGGTGGTCATGGGGACCTCTAACGTGGATTGTGCCGAGCGAAATCTTGCCGTTGGAAGTCAGACCAGCCGGGCAAGGCATATGCATTGCCAGCAATTTTTTGTTGACGTTCATCCTGTCTCAGGTGTTCTTGTCCATCTTATGTAAGATGAAATATGGGGTGTTCTTGTTCTACGCCGGGTGGGTTCTGATAATGACCGTTTTTGTGGGGCTCTTTTTGCCGGAGACTAAGGGGATTCCCTTACAAGAAATGAACAAAATCTGGCAAGACCATTGGTTCTGGTATCGATTCGTTGAAGACCCTTCCTCAAACTATGCAAATTTGATCGAGTAAGTTTAATAAGTTACTACAAAACTTTCTTTGTGACTCAACTGCTGGGACTAGGGGAGTTTCTTATTACTTTCATTTCGCTATAGCGGGAATCAGAATCAGAATCAGCCTGGACATTCACTTTGATCTTTGGGAAGTGATACAGAACTCATCAGTGTAGTCGATGATTTGACTACTGTTGTATCGAGGGATTAGATCGCAGCTAGATTAGCTTTTTTTTTTTGTTGAACAGAAATCATGAACTTGCTTTGTTAACCAAATAAATTTTGTTCTTGCATTTGTTGAATATTATCTATAGAATTCAAGAATTCTGCCAAGATCAGCACGGTGCGCGCATGCACGCGTTCAAAAGTACAATTCCGCGATTAAACTCGACATTCCAAACTTGAAATCAAAATTAACCTTGAAGATTGATGTTCGAGATGCTTACAAGTGTGCTCATATGATCAATCACTACTTCTAGTTCTGGGAACACCTCCTGCATGTTATATAGGTTAACACCAAAGACCTGTTTGCCTAAGATCCTACGTGATTATTAGGTAAACAACCGTCTGCTCATTAAATTATGACAAAAATAAGGCTAAGATTTAATAAACTCATGACACAATAAGACAAACAGATTTGAAGAACCCTGCAGCACATCCTTTTTGGTTTCTAGCATCAAAAAGGATGTGACCACCCAGGGCTCAAGCTCAAATCCAGCATCAACATTCTTTTCCTCCGCTTGGGATACTTGAATGACTTGATAGCAAATGGGAAATAAAAAATAGTCCGATTATCATAAACATTTAGGATTTAGCTATAGGTATGAGGCCCCTCTACGCTAAAGTGGAAATGAAATCATGAATTCAATCCAATACACGAGTGTGTGAGTGCATTTTCCTATAAAGAAAAACCCTTTTAACAGCCAGAGGATAATGTAAAATTCAGAAAAACTGCCCAAAGACAGGAAATGATAGATTTAACTGATCATTGAGCACCCATGGGACCAAAAATTGAAATCAGAAAGTAAATGCCTTCAGCCCTTCACTGATCCGTGTAATACTCTCTAAACAGATAGATAAATTGAATGGTTTCTATATACATATGCTGAGAAGCCCTGACATGGTTACATGTGAAGACATTTAACTTTTAAAGCGTTCATTGAATTATGATAATAACATGAATGCCGTACATATAAAGCAGAAGCAAATGAGAATGAATTTAAAGGCAACCCACAGGCACATCTGATCACCACTTACAAGTTACAGTTGTTTTAGTAAATAACATGCCTTTCCCATCTTGATTGCAGACAACTAACATGCTTCCATAAAAATAACTGACATGCTTGATAGACACAACAAAAACATGCAATTACAAATCGCCATTATAGAGAAGCTGTCATTAAAGCCAACCAAATTGGATTTAAAATCCACATACCATATATTCCGTCCTCTCAAACTTGTCTGACAAAACAATACATGCTCCTATAGACACAAATGTCCTCACCATAAGCAATTCAAGATTATATATGTCTGGACATTTAGGGGCTGTTTGGTAGACAAACTCCAATACATGTTTTCAGTTTTTAAACAACATTATACGCATTTTCGCACTTTTCACTAACACGTATTTTCATATATGTTTTCAAACACATGTACCAAACACCCCGTTATCTATTTGAATCTTCACAGATTACATCTTAGTGATAACCAACAGGGGCTGGTGCCTCTCTCAATTCCTTTCCCTGAAAGTGAATGTCCTGCAGAGAAAGTACAGTCATAACCCAATAACAAAAAGTAGATGAAAGACAAGCATCAGGATTATTTTTCAATAAAATAAGGACATGCTTGATATATTATATTAGACACTTCCAAGAATAACAAAAACATAGAACAAATAAATTTTACCGAGACTAAAATCCTACCCGTAAGACCCACCTATACCCTTTCACAGTGAGACATTCAATGCAGTTAAGCTAAGTCATTTTTCCATCAAAGCTATCTATAGGTTAAATTGAGTTTGCTTTTAGTCAAACCTAATTCAAGAAATTTACAATATTCCATATCTCTTTTCTGTTTATCTGTCTTTTTTGAAACAAAGATGGAACATTATAAAATCACAAAAAGAAAAATAAAAGATGTAATCAAACAAACTCCCGTTGTGTTCTACACAAAATCTAGGAGATACTAAAGACACAAAATTAATAAGTTATTTGACAACTGAAATTTAAAATGAAAACACAAAAAAGAAACAGCATTTTTGTTTTTTTGCCTCATTTGGGCTGCCTTCCTATCCCCTTAGTACAGAGTAATTGCTGAGAGGCCTAAATTGGAAGACGTCAGAAAATTTCCTAACTCAAATGTTAACATACTGATCAAGGGTCTGCTGACTCAGCGCATAGGTTACATTGAATTTTTTTTATTGGTAATTTACACGTGCACTCAGCAGCTCAGCCTCACCCTCCACCCACACTTGTAAGCCATAGAGAGTCTAGTCTGTCTTTGTAACCAATACAGTACTAAATACCAAAGCAAATGATGTCCAATCAAACACAGTTTTCAATGCTATTAAGTTAAATCATAATTGTATTTTCAGAAAGAAAGTAGGCAAAGCGTTCAAAAGAAAAGAGTAGGTAAAAATATGCAGATAAAATCATAAACAATTGTAGATCAAATTTGTAAAACTAACTGTTAACCAAACAAAAAAGACATTTATTATCAAGTCTTTATATGTTCTATGGAAAAAATCCAGTAAAAGGAGGAAACTGATACTGTTTAGGCACTATATAATGATGACTGTAATGACGGAATTCTCCTATTTGTGAAGTACAGAATTTCATAATTACCCCATCAGCTAGCCTACTTGACCAAAGTCACCATCCCAAGTAAAGATAGGAAGCTGTTTCATACAATACAAAGGGTTGTTACACCATGAACATGATATCCCTACAAATGTCATTAAAAAAATCTCCCCTATGGGTTCACCAACCTTAGGAAAAGCCTTTAACACCAAAATGAGTTAGCATCCAGGTCATTGAAAAATAAAATTTTATTTAAAAATGGCAGGCTAAAAGTATGAAACAAAATGCTATGAATTGACACATGCAATTGGATAACCAGTGACAAAACTCAAATTCTATGCCAATATAAGATGGGAAAGAAATAAATAAAACAGATAAAAAGGTGGATCCCAATTAGAAATGAATTCACTTCACCATAAATTCTTAAACCATTTTCTTCTAAGCAAAACAAGATGCCAGAAATTGGGAAGATATTTAGGAAGAGCATCTATATGTTCACAAGATATAAAGATGCATAACACATGGAGAAACAGTTTTGAGATTTTTTTTTTTTAACCTCCATACATATTTGGGTGCAAAATATTCTGTTTTCAAATTAATTCTTTTAATAATATGACTCTGTGACTAAATCTAGATTTACAAACTGGGAAATTTCAAAATAATTTTTTTTTTTTATCTAGTTTAATTTAAAAATAAGGGAGGGGAAAAATTTTAATGAGCTTTAGAATAAGTTTTTTTATTATTATTAATAAAGTTTAATTTAATAATTTTTTATTGAGATGCAGTGCATGTGTAGCATTTTCCATCCATTATATTACCAGAAAGCTAACAGAAGGGTTGATTATACAATTATCAAAGTACAAGGGGTCTATTTGATTTTGACCCAAAGTTCAGGAGATGCTTTAAAAATTTTCCCATGCAAAATCTCTCATCTGTCATATTATCTCTGGATCAGCAACAGATTTTAAAAAATCTTATGCACCGTGCAAGTTATATGTCTATATAGAGTGGAGAATAAACATAATGACATATTTTAGGTGACCAGATACATTCGGAAATTATATACATAACAAATGTGAAGAAACAAATTAAAAATATAGAGCATGATCATGGGAAAGGAAAGTAATACTCACAGCAGCAAAATGGTTAACATCCCGATGGTGAGCTTCATCAGCACGAATTACAATTATAACATCCTTAAGGGTTGCATCCTTGGGTAGCTTCCAGTAGTCCATTGCAATAGCAGGAGCCGGAACATTTTCAATTGCACCACTATCAATTTCCTTCAAATACTCTGTATATGAGTATACTGCTTCCTCCTCCAGGTAACCAACAATTCTATGGGCCAGTTTGGGGGAGAGAAGATATACACCAAAGAAGCCATTGAAGAAGACTCCCTGCACAGCGAGAACCAGAAGTCTTTCATACCACTTGGGCTGTACAAGTTCCACCATGGTCATCAAGTGCATCCTCTCATTCTCTGCTTCTTCAAGCAGGGCTTTGATCCAACCGCCACTTTGCTGGAACTTGCGGAGAGACCTTAGGTGCAGCAGCATTCCTCCTACCATACCAGGAACAGCTGCCACTGTTTCCAGCATCATTGCATGACAACCATACCGTCTCTGCAAGATATTTTACAAAATGAAACTCATAAACATATACTTTGGCAGCAATATCGAGAAGCAGACACAACAGTTGCTAAAACATGCTGTCCCCAGAGAAGAACAATTCAAGTTTTAAAGTTTGGTAAATCCACTGAAAAGAAGGGACAACTAACATACAATTGCAATATATAGAACTTGAATCTAGGAACAAAATAGTTATGTTCTGCTCAAAAAACTATCAAGATATCTTCCCTGCACATTAAAGGAGGTCACTTATCTTCATCTCATTGCATCTACATCAGTAATTTAAACCGTACAAAGTGCATGCACACACGCACAAAAAAAAAAGAACTTTGTGTGCACCTTATTTGTCTTTACATAGAAAGTCACATTGGCTGCCACTCAGGCCACATACTGTTTAATTATTATAAAAAATAAAATAAAAATAAATCAAACATATTATAGTATTTAAATTTCACCTACACCAACAATTTTCCATTTATAGAGTGATCCATTCTCCTTCAGTATAACTAACTTCCCCACTTTCCCATCTCACATATTTGTCTCAAATTGTGATAAGAGAAACATGAATAATTCCTAAAATTTTTGTTTATTTGACAGGCATAAGTATGAAGTTCGAGTGCTCTGTATTATTAATAATCAATAACTGGCTTGTAACACTCTGTATGACTAAGTAATCCAAATCAAATTTCCTGTTTTGCACAGTAATTTCTATTGGTATGTATGACACTAAACTCAATCTGACTTACAGAAAATTTTAATTAGCTTCTATGCAGATATACGTCAGTGGTGAAGACAAGGCTCTCCATAAGAGCAGGCTAAAAGATATGCAACTATTTTAAAATTGATCTTTAGTGGTCTGCCTATCAATACGATATTCATGATAGCAACACCACATCTTAAGCTTGTTGAGAAGGTGAGCCCAACATGCATTATTACTATTGACATTCATTAAAGCTTGGAAAGATTATGGTCATCTTAATGAAGAATACTGTGTAAAATTAGAGAGCAAAGATCTATTGACTATTAAAGAAGGACACTGGTGTGGACACCTGCATCAGACGTTTTACCAATTTCATAAATTTAATTAAGCTCCCTCCGTATCAGTACTTTGAAAGTCTTCAACTATATATTTCGAAAGATCTTAAGAAAAATGGGGCCCAGAGACAGCAAAAACAAACGATATAACAGAACAAGTCAAAATCACAAGGGGGTGGGGGGATCAAGAAGTGAAAATGAAACTAGCACCATCCAACAGAGAATTCTTGAGTTCGCAAAATTTGGATTCTACCTAAGAGAAGAGTCTTTACACTCTAGGAAATACACGGCCAGTGTTAAAAATATTTCACTAGGAAAAAAGAATTAAAAGCAAAACACGAGTAAAAGTTAAGTATGCTTTTTGATGAATACAATACAACACACAACAAAGGTGACTTACCTTAAAAAACATATCCGATGGAATTCTAAGAAGTTTCACGGTCCTGTACGCAACTTTATCCAAAAACTTCTTTGGCACATAATGCTTTGTCACGTCTATTGACAAGTCTGCCTCATAAGAGTCCCATGGCTACATCAGAAAAGAAAATCAGTCAATAGAAACTAGTAGTATGTACACTTAATAAAAAAATTTCTTGAAGTTTCGTGTAACATAAACTCACAAGAGAATAGAATACCACGTAATGTGGTCGACAAGTAAATTTTTTGTTTTTGCATGGAAAGAATGGAATAACGAAATATAGAAAACATCTCCAAATTAAATTTTACAATAACATTCGGGAAAATGCCACATATATTGGTTATTGAAATTGTTGCATTATCAAACTTAATAGATGGTTTTATAAATGTATCTAAAATACTTGTCATTTTTGTAGATTGATTCTTCAGATCACTTTGACTAAATGAGTAAATCCTAATCTGCAGCTGAAAATTATCTCACTGAAGAAATGCTGAAAACAGAGGGTTAGAAAAATGAGTAACATATCAAAATAAACAAGTGTCTATGTCAGTCAATGAATTGAAGACTCAAAATGCTACCTTTTTTTTTTTTAATAGAGTTTTAACCTATGGCGTCCGTTTCTAAAAATTACACTATTTTATCATCAAACCAAGACATTAATCAGTTTTTGGTATACATAGGGATTGATCACCAGATTTCTTATTCAACTATTAAAAACTTTACCAGTTGAATTAGCTGGAATCACCAAAATGCTACCACGCTTGAATAAGAAGGCTGGTCTAAAATTGATATAACTAACCATGACCGGTTCTTCCACTAAAATTTCAACACTATTCCTATTCACTTAAAACAATACATGGTAGATTTTCCTTTTTAAAAAAAGTTGTAAAATCTGAAAGATCTCTTAAAAGAAGGGGAAAAAAAGGAGAACAATCAACAATCCATTTTAAGATTTACAATAAATAAATTAAAAAAAAAAAGTGCGTAGAACTGTTGTAGAATAACAGTAACCTCTATAGTCAATTACAACGGTTAAAAGTGCAAGTCAAAATAACAACAACAACAACAACAACAACAACAAAAAAAAAAAAAAAAAGGGCAATTACTCACAAAAAAATTCATTCACAAGTTCACAAAGATCCATAGAATCACCCAAAGAAAAAGAGAGAAAAGTTATTATCACCATGAAACAATTCCAAGGCCAATCGGTACCATCTGGTCTCTTGATACTAGGCCCAGACAGCCCCCAATAGCTATCCACCGTTCCTTTCTCCTCATCACCATTCTTCTTCTTCTCTTCTTCCATGATCGCTTCCACTCCTCCTCCATTAACAACCTCTTTGCTCTTCTCCGCCCCCGAGCTCATCATTCTACTCCTCCAGTAGTAGTACTGTTGACTCTGCTGCTTATTCATCATCACTCCCTGCATGCTACCAGGCCTCGCCATCATCTCAGCCGCCGACATGTAACTGCCGCCGCTGCGGCTGATCAGCCCACTCGCCAGACTCCCCGCCACAAACCGCTTCATCTCTTTTGTTTCCTCAGAGTTCGGAGAGGTGTCTGAGTGGTTGTGTTTATGTATGAGAGAGAGAGAGAGAAAAAAAGTCAACTTGGATACTTAAAAATACTAGATAGAGCTGCACGTGCAAGGCACGTGCCGCTCCTTTGTTTTACTTAAAAAATTATATTTTCAATTAGAAAACACAAAGCCACAAGGTTTTGTACTAAAAAATGCATAAATAATACTAATTTCTTAATCTTAACAAATTTTTCTACATCATTAGAATAATTACATATAAGATACTGATTTATCTATATAATTAAGTTATCTTTTTAGAGCTATACAATGTAAAAGTATAACCTAATCATTAATCACTCTCCAAGCACTTCCAAAAGTTATTAAAAAAAAAAAAAAACTCCCCCAAGAGCTTTTCTAAGAGCTACAATGAATATCTCCTTTTCTATTGTTGCAGTAGCACCATAACAGCAAAGCAATATAGTTCTCTCCAAGTTGTCCTTGCACACTAAAAATGATCTAATCTTTTCTTCTTAAAGGGATTAATTTTGAATGTTTGATCTTGAAGTTCAGCAGAAAACCTGTCACGACCATAAATCTCTTATCTTACCAAGTGATATTGTCATGCCACCTAAAATGAACACAACAATCATAATCATAGTTGGTTTTATGATCGTATAACAAAAACTTAACCAACCAAAAGTCCAACATGAGGGCAATATCAAATTTTAAAAATAAGGTAAAAACCAATGATTTAAAACACTAAAACATGAACTCAATTAAAGGTTGTTCTTTTTATCCCTCTTAGTTAACGATTCCACCAAACTCTTTCTTAATGCATCCCAAAACCATTACAATCCACATATCAATAATCCACAACAAAACCTTTGGTCAAGAAAACAAAAAATAAACATTATATCTAGGACTAAAGTACAAAAACGCAGCACTACAGCTAGTTTGGATATTTAAATAGAATTTTTCATTTTTCAAAAATCAAATCAACAAATTAAGCCACAACCCAACTCGAGTCAATAAAACCAACATCAAGCTACTTCGAACAGCTAACAGTTAACACTAACAGTACATGGTAATAGTTCCATAAAGCTATTTACAGGGCCTACACAAACAACGGAAAACTATCACACACAAGTCATATCAGACAATTTCCCTAGACTCAAGCAACAGACCTTGCATGGATTACTCACTAACAACTCTCCAAATTAAATAATCTCTAAGAAAAATTCAGCAAAAAAATTATGACATGATTAGGTTAAATGACTTCTATAATGCTAGAAAACATGTATGTCTTTCTTATAGTTCTCACAAATGACAAAGATTTTTAAATTCAGCAGGCTGAACTCCCATTAGATTGAGGTCCTTTAGCTGGCTGTCATACCAAAGAAAAGAATGGAAGCAGTACAAAGGGTATGAAAGAAGAATGCAATCACTAATCTATAAGTATCGGTACCTTCAAGAACTACCAATTTCATTAACATTTCAAACTCTGTTTTAAATTGTTCAAGGTGTAGTCTAAAAATTCCCCATGCAAATAAGCTTTAGCCATCCAATTGTATGATAGTGTTTTAGGGGTAAAATGAATAAAATTGATTAGATAGGGGAATTATAGATTTAGGTAACTAATATAATATGTTCCCATCACTTAATATGCTGCATATTATATGTAAAAAAATAATTTATTCACACATCCAATGTTAGAGCACAGATGACAGCATCCTCTAAAATTAAAATAAATTAAAATGTAGGTGATTGCTCTTTGATAAATCAGTAAATTCTCACTGAACAAAAGAAAGCTATATACAAATTAACAGCCCTACGAGGCAGTAGAACCAAACATATCACAAATCCCAAGCTAAAAGTACAAGAGAAGACACTAAGGCAACTGTAAAATAGCAAAATCAGCCCAAAAAAAGTATAAAGCATAGTGTAGGTCCTGAAACAATTAAAGGCTTCTAGTTAAAAAGACAAAATACAAAGTATTTGTTTCATGTAAAAGACTCACCAGTGATTTGCGAAATGAATAAACCAAAGAAAAATTTAGAGAGATATAGAATACTAAAATACGTAAATTTGATAAATTAATTAATACTTTTTTTTAAATTAATGTATTGTAAGATTTAGTCAATAGAACTAAAGGAGGAAAGAATAAAGTGTAAGTAACCATCTCAATCCGTCTGTATCCATGAATGTTCTTCTAACTGCATTCAAAGTTCCAAATACCATTAGAATTCTACTAAGGCCTCAAAAACAAAGAAAAAAACCAAGAACTGTTCAGAGCTTGGCACTTGAGTATGTTATACACATCAAGAATTAAAGTTTCTACAAATCCATTAAGAGAATAGAAAAGAAAAGAAAAAACGAATCATACAAAGATCAAGAATGAACCAGTAAGTGATACAAAGCATAAAAATTGATCACTTGGCAAAATTGTATTTCTAAAAATAAAGATCTTGAAAATCCAAATCAGAATTGAACAATTTAACTTCATAACCTCTGAAAACTCCTAGAAATTCACAATAACAATAGAAAAAAAAACAAAACCATAAACAAAAACATTTATGGGTTTCATCATTTGCAGTCAGATCTTCCTATGTTGATACAATACTCTTTCTATATATATACAACCATAGGGAGAGAGACCTTTATTTAGAAATAATGCCCTCAATACAATACACCAAAAACAAAAAACAACCGCTACATCTTCTCCATCCAAAAATTTAGTTGTTAAAATTTTAAGAAATGAAACCAAAAAGAATGGAAAGAAGAAAAGAAACAAACCATAGAGAAAGACAATTTTTTTAGAGAGAAAAAAAAAAAATACCTGAAGTGTGATTTGAGTAAAAAAAACCAAACCCACGCCACTCTCCATCTCTCAGATTTGTCCAAAGAAAAGAGTGAGATTACTCTTTCTGTATTTTCTCACCAAGCCTCTCTCTCTCTCTCTCTGCTGGCCTCTCTCTTATTCAAACAGTACATACCCCACTCCCTGAGCCAGAAGATAATTTATTTCTCTCTCAGATTTGTCTTTGTTTGGTCTCCCACTAAAACCTCACCCAAATGCACCATTTTATTCACCAAAACTTGAATAAACCAAAACACTGTAGATAGAGCTATTCGCTCTTTTTATATAGTTAGTAGAAATAACACGTGCTTGATCTCCAACAATAGGCACACACTTGATCTATTAGAGGATTATATTCTACCAATACAACTTAGATCTATATATATGCAAATCACACAATTAGTTATATATTGTAATCCTTTATAGTTCCCTAAACCCATCTAAGATTCACCAAAATGCAAAACATTTTATGTAGTTCTTGTGCGTGCAACATTATATGATTGAACCATTAGTTATCAATCAAACTTACACTTATACATTTAAATTTAAAATTTTTATTCCAAAATACTAATGAATAAACAAATAAAAACATTAAAAAAAATAAATTAAATACAAATTTTCCAAAACCAACTTCATTGCCCACAAGGACCACAACCAAGCCCTATCCCACAAAGGTCTCAAACCTAACCAACAAAGCAAGCTACAATCAAAAATACAAAACCCAATTCCTTCTCTCAAACCACCAAAAACTTGAACTTTGGCCAACGTCCCTATCAAAACGCAATCAAACCATCCCAAAATTCAACTCTTTTGTATCATCATAACCTTCTCATTCTTCTATAGGTGAGGGTCATAATATTCTTAGCACAATCAACTTTCAAATCAGAATGATATATATATATATATATATAACATAAATAACATGACTATGTAAGGAATTAAAACATACCAAATAGAAAGAAGTTAATAATCCACATGTTCTTACCACTCTCTCCAAAAAGAAAAGAAAAAAAAAAAAAAAAAGAAAAAAAAACAAAACAAAAAAGATGAACCCATTATAAAGAAGCTAAATCTAAGTGAGATAAACATATCTTAAAAGGGGAAAAACATCAAGACCAAGATAAATATAGCGAATTCATAAATAATGGCATCTTCATATACACTATGAACTAAGTTCAAGGCTTAGAACCTATTAGGTACCACCGGTTTGATTTAAATCATAGAAGAAACACCTAGTAACTTCCAATTCTAATACTTTCTAAAGTGTAAATGGATTGCCAATATAAATAACAACCTTATGCATTAGTCTCCAACAATAGACTAATAATAACATACAATTACACTCCAATGACACATACTTGATCTCTTGGCAATAATAACATACAATTACACTCCACTCTCTTCAAAGAACAATGTCTAAGATTATGAGCACCAATAAACTCTATGAGAGACAGGAACTTAATCTTCTATGAACAAATGGCCAAGAAACTCAAAAACCCAAGCTTAAGTGTCTCCAATGCTCTTTTATAATATTAGCTGCTTGCTTACAAATTGTTGATATATAATTCCAAGTTTGAAATCACCCATTCCAATATTGAATATTTATTCTAGTGAAGTTAACAATGAAATGAATATAAGTATTGTGATCTAAGTCATATAATGCTTAAGGTGGCTGTATATAAACCTTACTTGAACTCCAAATTTCAACAAAGAAAAGTTGAAACTAAGATTCTGAACCTAAAGATTAGTTCTCATGCATTGCAAATTCTTTCTTGGATTTCATTGCTCTTTGAAATTTTCAGTTATAATTTAGTGAGAGAAAGTATTATAATATATCATGTGTATTTTCATCACAACCACTAATAATATCCCATTCTTCCGATTTCACCCAAAAAAAAAAAATGATAGGTAAAACTCCCACTCTATTCAAAATTCAAACCTATTCAAAGAAATGAAATCCTTACAAAATTGATTATCTACCATATGAAGAACATGAAACCCCCATGAAACTAAGATTAAAGAATAAGTATAAACAAACTCATGTAATGAATAATTGAGAAAGTGAGAAATTGACCTGTGGCAACAATTAGCAGCATGAGTGCTCTGGAGAGAGTGATCTGGACCCTACTTTCTACGCCTGCACCACACAAATTTACAGATCTTAAATTGTTCATATTATGCTCAAAATTTAATGCTCACAAAATAAATACAATTTCTATTGTATGCAATTTTATTAAATATACAAGCTTGGATTAAAAAATATATATGAACTCACTTAGTTGTGCTAAAGACTACTACCATTTTGAGATTAGGAAAGTAGTAGCCGTTGTTTTTTTTTTTTCTTTTTTTTCTTTTTCTCTATAAATCCCATAAAAATTCTTCTTTTAAAACTATGTATCCGGAGACAGAGAAAGAGTTGACATGGGCTGCCTCTCTTGGGAGTGGAGACTGGAGAGGATTTCAGGGAGGAAAATAAAAGAATGAGACGAGGGATTTCAGGGAAGAACATGTAAGAGCAATACCGAACAGGTAATCCCTCTTTGCTCCATCATTGCCCAAAAATGCACACATCCCATGATTCGAATTCAAGAACCCAACAAACTCCCTAACCTCAAAATTTAAAATTACCAAAACCCCACATGGAAATTCCATACCCCAACAATATAAATAATATCAAAAATTCACATTTTAATTCAAAACCCATTACAAGATTCACGGTAAACTCATACTCCATCAAGAATTACCCAAAAATGCACGCAGCCCAAACTTCAAATTCAAGAAGCCAACAAACTCTCTAACCCCAAAATTCAAAATCAGCAAAACCCCACATTCAAATTCAAAAAATCACATCCACATTTCCAAACACCAAATCGGGAAAAAAAAATTAACTGAAAACCCATTACACAGATTCAAAATTGAAAAATAAAAACCTCAAAATGAACATACCCTTGAGTCCGCAAGAGGCGTCTCTGCTGTATAGTGGCGCATATGGACAACAAGGACAACAAGCTAGCCCTTCTGATCCGTACCGGCTGGGATTTCCTAAGGCCATCGAGAGCGAAATTGAACTCGTCGACGTGCTCCATCATCTCTCCAAACTCCTGAGTCTCCATCAACCAGATGTGAGCCGATCTGGTCCTGATATGATAGAGAGAAAAGAGAGAGAGAAGAGATACAGAGAGAGTTCCAAAACCTTTCGCCTCTCTCCCTCACTCCGATCTACCCATCCCCTTTGCTCTATTCAGATAGGCCGATCCATAGACGTCCAAAAAAAGCCATCGGCAACCATGGCTTGCTCTCTCGTTCCAAAAATTCTCTAGAGGTTGAGAAAGAGAGAATATTGAGGTTGAGAGGCAGAGAGAGTTCTGGAATACACTCTCGCCCTCTATCTCTGCCTTCTTTTTCTTTTCTTTTTTATTTGGTTTTCACATTTCAGCCAAACGAACCGTTTTGGCTTCACAAAAAGACAAAATAGAGGGACTCACCAAAATTGCACTGTAGATGTACAGTGAAAAACGTTAAATGCACAGTAACAAAACACTGTAGGGGCATTGGCACTTTTTATATATAAGAAAAACACCGTAATAAAATAATTTTTAAATATATAAATAGTACTATAAAACTTATTTTGAATAAAAAATTAGTTGAAAAATGAATTTTATTAGATTGGTAAACAGTACACATGAGTATACTGTTTACTGCTACAAAATCAAAACATGCTGCTAAAATAAAATAAAAAAAATGCAAAACGTAGGTCCAAACAGATACATGAATCTGTTTGAATCGAACTTATTTTGTTGAAACTGAAAACTGAAAATACTGTAATAAAATAATTTTTAAATGTGTAAATAATACTGTGAAACTCATTTTAATGAAAAAGTTACTGAAAATGATATTTGTGGGTTCTATATACTGTTTACGGGACCTACAGGACGGATAAAAGTGACAAAAAAGTAGGAAAAGAAAACGCAACACAAAACACAGACATGAGATTTTTTGCTATCCAAACATTCACATAGACTCGGGGTTTGTGTAATGTGCTTTGCGTTGTATGGGTTTTGGTTTGGTTTGGTTTGGTTTGGTTTGGTTTTTTTAGGCAAAGCATTTGTCGGTTTAGATGAGTTTAGATGATTAGATTAAAGGCGATATCATATAAATATATACATTGTATCGTCCAATCTGAGTGGAGTGTGACGATTGCTTTTGGAAAATCGGATTATCTGCTGCTGATTTTTTTGTTTCTATTTCTGTTACCTCTACTCTCCACTTTCACTAATTTCTTTGTTTAGAAAACATTCAGACCACCTTTAAGGATCCTCTTTATTCTATCCATCTTTTTCTTTTTCTTTTTTCATATTTTACACTTCTATTTTTTATTTAGTATCTCTTGAGATTTTCAATAAACACATTTAGGGTTTAAAAAATAATATATAGACTCTCAAATCATTTTAAAATTTTAAATAACTTGATAGTCTGTGCACTTATAAATTTATAAAATTTGATTTGAATCAAGAAATCAAACAAGACTTCAAATTGAGAGGATCAATTTACCCCCATTGACTATTGAGGAAGGTACAACAAAATTAAATTAGTTAATAACAAAATTTCAAGAAAGAATTCTATTTTTCAAATGATCAAAATATTTAACATTCCTCCCCATATTTCACCCTAACACGAACAAATAATTGACATTTCACCTTAAAATAAAAAAGTGGAATGTTATTATGTGGATCATTTAGGAACAGAGTATCAACTTCTAAGAGTTGGCTATATAGTCCATTTGAAAATTGCGTATTTCCAGTAATTTGTTTGCATAATATGAAACAAAAAATAAAAAACTAGTTTATTTTTAAAAAGCTCAAAATTATATTACTTTGCAATGAAAAGTAGTGTGACTCGCAAACAATACATAAAGACAAACAAAGAAAAACTAGCTTATAAACGCGATCCAAACTCACAAATAATAAGATTGTGGTTCAAGACCCCAAGGTTGAGGTGGAGGTAAATTTAGGTCATATTTCTAACCATAATTACAAACGAAAAAATAAATAAATAAATCACTCAAATATAAATAACTTCTTTTTAGGATAAAAGCCTCAAACTTTCATGAAAATTTAGCTATACTCAATAAGAAGAACATCATGAAATTGTGTAGGAACATCCTTTATTTATATTAAATAATCACTAACATGCTTTGCATATTTAACTAGATTATGAGTTACAAAATTGCATAAAATCTCTAATGATTGAATAAGAGATCGGGATTCAATCACTACTTATATCAAAAACTGACTAATATCTTAATTTGATGATAAAAAATTATTATTAAGAACTGACGGTATGAGTTGAAGTTATCTAAAATAATAAAATAAATAAATAAATTACCTAGTGTGTGAGAGAAAATAATTACAGAAGAAAGCAAGTAATTTATCCAACTGATTGATTATGTGGGACCCAATCGTTTCCTGCAGGCTCCACTAGGGCAAATGATTGAGTTGTATAGGAGTATAGGACGAAGAATGCTTTTGGGTTGTAGACTAGTAGAGCTGCTATAAAATACTGAGTGCGACATTCTCGGTGAGTAACCGACAATATACCCTTGTACGAGTATATAGTATGTACCCTTGTCTTCTCTTTGAAATTACAACTCTACTCTCATTTTTATTCCAACTTGATTGGAGGAGTTGTCGAGGTCAAGACCGGTAAAGTGTATAAATTACAGTGCTGATTGTTACGTGACAGGCAAACCATGCCACAGGTGTTACTTAAAAAAGGAGTTGTCAGGAAATTAATTGCTCAGGCGACCAAAGTTGACTTTTAAGGGGTTTGGAAGGACTCAGGAGTTGGGAGCAATCATGCATTTAATTAAGGAAAGTTTATAAGGGAAAAGTTAAGGGGAAATTCTAGTGATACAACTATTGGCATAATTTTGTGCACAACTCGCCACGTGGACGAGTTGTGCACAAAGTTGTGCCAATAGTTGTGTCACCAGAACTACTCAAAGTTAAGAAGTGCTTTTATAATATTAATTAACCATCAATTTAAAGTAAGTTTTGACATTATTTTTATGGAAAATGAAAAAAATTGTTAAAATATTAATTATTTTTTTTTAATAAAAACTTTCTTTAATTAAATTATTAACTAATACTTTAAGAGCACTCATCAGCATAACTCATTTTATAATAATTAACAAATCTAGAATAATTAAAGGTTCAATTAAACAAATCTAAAATAAATAAAGGTTCAATTAAAATTTAAAAAATATTAAATGGTTTGACTAGGGGTGGCAAAATCTGATACGATCTGTGAACCCGACACAACTAACTCATTTATAAATAGATCATGGGTTGAGGCTAAATAGGTTCGGGTCATATTCGGGTTGACACAGCAAACCTGTTTAATAAATGAGTCGGGTTCGTGTTCAACATGCGAACCCGTTTGACCTGTTTAGCTTATTAAGTTATTAGTTTTTCTTTATATTATTGCTTAATTTATGGTTGTTTTTATATGTTTATTATTATATTTATGGTTGTAATTGTATTTTAATTTTAGATATATGAAAATTGATAAAAATTATATAGGTTAGGTATGACCTATTAATCAAATAGATTATTAAATGGGTTATTTGTATTGATTTTTACATGACTTGTCAATTAAACGTGTCAGGTCGGGTCGACTTGTTTAATAAACAAGTTATGTTCGGGTTGAGGATTCTTGACACGTTTAGTCGAATACTCATGACTTGACACGATACAAACCCGACCTGCGAATATGAATTGCCACCTCTAGGTTTGAGTTTGCTTTTCTAATCTTGATTCTTGTGTGGTTAGTGGCACAGGCACTGAACAATTTTGCTAAAAACACTTCTTTTTTTCACAACTTGTTAAGATGGTAATTATATATATATATATAATTTCAATTATATAAAGTCCAATTTTGTGTCACGTGTCTAATTTAAGAATTTTATTTTTGTATCTTGTTCTCAAAAAAAAAAAAAAAAAAAATTACACTAAGTTAATTATTCATTGAAAAAAAACAAAGAGTAAACCAATCATACAAAGAGTAAACCAATCATACACCTAATTTAATCCTTTTTTTTTTCTAAATACCTATGATCTAATCCACCTTAAAATTGATCTTGGGATAATATGTGGCATTTTATGGACTATGTAACCAGCTAGAAGCTCTGTGTGGGTATGATAAATTTCATTTTAGTACCCAGTAAAATGATAAATATTTGTTATTGACCAAATTATAATTATACACAGGTTAATTAGGATCAAAACAACTCCTTAAAGTTGTATGATAGAATATTCAAAATAAGTGCTAACAAAAAATTACATGAAATTATCATATGGTATAAGTTTTTTTTTTTTTTTTTAGAAAGTGCAAAAGCCCAATAAGATCATTTTTATAAGGGTAAATCCAGCCCAAAGGCACGAATAAGGATGAAGTGATCTGATAGACAAAAGGGAACCTCCCAAAATAATTTCCACAAAAGCCCGAACTACTACAATTACTGAGGTGAAGAACTAAGCCCTCTTGTGACAGTTGAAGAAAGGATTATGAGTAACCAATTCCCCTTTGAACCGAGGTGCCACCTTCCATTAAACTCACCCCAGGAAGCGCAAAAAAGGGATAAGCACCACTAAGGGTTTATTTGGGATCTGCTTATTTTGCTAAAACTAAAAACTTTTTCCTGAAAGTATTGTAGATAAAAGTAAAAGTTAGCTAAAATAGTACAATGGGACCCATGAACAGTAGCAAAAATAAGCTGAATAGTAAAATAAGCTGGCTTTTTAATTTTTGCTAAACACACACTAAAACAATCACCTCCACATTAATAAGGTTTTACCCATAATCTCTACCACTTTAAATGTTGATTGACTAGTTTGAATAGTAGAAACATCCTTAAAAGTCCTATTTCATGATCAAAGAACGGCAAACCAAAGGGGTGATGGGACAAGTATCCCCTAAATCCAGCTGGAAACAGGCCAGCTAGGAAGAGAGGGTAGGGAAAAATGACTATAAAAGGTGGAGAGGTGCAACATGAGAAGGGATTCAAAAAAGTTTGGTGAGTAAAGCTTAGAGAAGAACAAGAGAGAGAAAGTTGTAATAAAACAATATGTCTAAGAGTTTTTAATCTTTTATCCTATCCCTTGTATCTCCGAAATCCAATTTCTATATCTATAAAAGTCTTCTTTAGTCCTTCTTATCTTTCAATTTGTTGTTTAGATCTCCCATTGTGGAATATTTGCCCATCTTTTTATAAATTAGTTGGGTAAATCATCTTTGTTATCACTTTTCTCTTAGTGGTTGTTTTTGACCCCCACAAAATATATATATATATATATATATATATTTTTTTTTTTTTTTGCTTTAGGATCAAATTATATATATAAGAAGAGTAATGTTAGAGATACAAACTTTTTTTACAAAAATTTTTACAAACCGTTGATGTGATGAGTGATTATTAGTAAATGAAAAAGTAATGTTAATAGTAGGTTTTGATGAAAACCAATAAGAAGTTAGTTACTTCAACAATTTGTAAAAATATTATATAATGGTTGCAACCATAGCATTACTCATAATTAATTTTGTATCTCACATGATCAAGGTGGAATAAAAAATTTTAGTTGAGAAGGGCCAAGTTTTAATATCTTTTTTGATGGAACAAAAAAAATTATGATTGAGTTAGGAATGAAAACATGCAAATGCACCAGATGTGGCTCAAAGCCAATGATTAATTGATTACCTCCAAGAATTTCTCTTGGCTCAAGAAGAACAGAGATAGGTTCCTTTAGCGTTCCATAGTGAAAAGAGATGGCATCCCTCTTACTACCCAGTTTACAAAGTAAATTCTGGCGGTGCAACATCGTGATTCCATTGCTGTTGGAATTAGGGTAATTGTGAGAGACTCGGCTAGCTATGTTATTGGTGCCCTCACCCAAATAATTACACTTCCCTCATGCGTATAATTGCTCTAGCACCCAATCCCAAAAAACTGTGTACCTCTCCCACTTTTTTTTTATGAACACCGTTGTGTCTATTCTACCATAGCCTTTGTCAATAAGTTTATGAACACTATTCTCTATTCTCTCATAGCCTTTGCCAATAAAGAGTGGATATCAAACTCATTTGCAAATGGCATCCTTAAAACATGGACAATCACAAAGTCAAACCATGCACCGCTGATATTAGATACTCACAGACTTTCAGCTTTTCACAAAGACAAACATGTATTTGATAAATTGGAAGCAATAATCAAAGATCAAACAGCCAGAGGTTGGAGTATTTCTACCTGCATGCAAGGATTTGATAATCAATTTAGGTTTAAAAAGTTGATCCTAACACTGCAACTATGTGTTTAGGATGAATTGAACATAGTCTTTAGGATAAATTGGAAGCAATAATCAAAGATCAAACAGCCAGAGGTTGGTGTATTTCTACCTGCATGCAAGGATTTGATAATCAATTTAGGTTTAAAAAGTTGATCCTAACACTGCAACTATGTGTTTAGGATGAATTGAACACAGTATTTAGGCTAAAATGCAAAACTTAGTCTCTAAATTTCACAACTTTTCATTTTAGTCCTTTAAATTTGCATTTTGTCATTTCAGTCCTCTAAGTTTTAATCCTCCTCAATCTAGTCCTTTGTTATCATTCCATTCACCCATGCCATTAACTTGCCCAAAACAACATTGTTTTGGCTTTAATTTAATATTTAAATTTTATTTTATTATTTATTTCTTAATTAAAAAAAGTTAATTATAAAAAATAAAAATAAAAACCCAGACATTAGGGGGTGTTTGGTACATGCACTTAAAAAATAAAAACGTGTTTGAGTGGGTGTACCAAACGAGGCCTAAAATAGCAAACAAGAGAGGACAAAGCTACCAAGTATTGAGACCAAAAGGGAGAAAGAGAGACCAAGAGACCAAGAGGGAAAGCAAGAGACAGATTGAGCGGAGCCGCTGAGTATTGGCTTGAGCCGAGCTAGTGAAATACGTCCACTTTCTCTCCCTCGATTTGTCTCTCGCTCTCCCTCTTAGTCTCTAGATCTCTCAAACAAGTACAATACAACTACAATTTAGGACCACTACTTGAGTGTCATAATTCATGGCTAAGTAACATTAGGAAGAAAATCAACTAGAATTGAAAACCCATTTCCAACTCATATGTACTACATAAATAATTGATGTGGTGAAAAGTGTCATAACTCATATGTGAAATAACCTAGATCTTACCAGAGTGGTTGAAGTATATTGGTAGAGCAGGATTTTGGTTTTCAATTGAACATTCAAAGTAGTTGTAGTACATCACAATTCTTACCAAAGATGCTTCAGTAGTGAAATAACCAATTCTAAATTAAGGCCAAAACGACATAGTTTTTGGGCAAGTTAACGGTAGGAATAGATATAATGTTAATAGAGGACTAAATTGAGGAGGATTAAAACTTAGAAGACTGAAATGATAGAATGCAAACTTAGAGAACTGAAATGAAAAGTGGTGAAACTTAGAAGTTGAGTTTTGCATTTTGACCTAGTTAAAGAGCAAGAAATTTAGTGATTGAAGCCTGAATTGATGAGTTTAAATGAGTTTCTAACACCTCAAGGTTGATAATGGATTATCAAATTAGATTTTGATAAGATGATGTTTGGAAACAAAATATATACATATGATAAGGCATTGGAAATTTGAAGCCAGAGACGCATGTGCCTATTGGTTGGTAATGAGCACTAAATATCAGCACTTGTCCTGGGTGACCAAATGTCAATGGCACTCAGTGCCCAACAAGGACATAGCTAGGAATTTATATTTATACTACAAAAATTGTAGTATTAATACAATAATCATAATTCAAAATTTTATTGAATACAGAATTATCAACTTTGATATATTATCATATTCTCAACAATTATTTAGATCACTATAGATATATACAAAAAATTTCACTATTGTTTTAAAAACTATCAACCCATCATTATTTGTAATATTGAAAATTTCCTATATTTTAATTTTTTAATGAATTATTTAACACCTAATTTCAAAAAAAAAAAATCAACTTAAAAAAATGATGACATAGAGAGATAAAATATATTATAATATAGCAATACAAAAATTGAAGAACAAAATCTTGATAAACAAAACGTATTCATTAAACTAATTAGAAAGGCAAAAACTCATATGGTCAGATTCATATCATAATAATAAAACAAAAAAACAAAACAATATGACCATTATCATATATATAACAAACTTAAATCTAAATGCCCATATGCTTGAGTTTATTTGGTTGGGTTGAAAACTGAGTTAACATATTGACTTGAGAGAGGCCAATGTAGGCTAGCAGCAATAGGAAGAAGTACTAAGAGCATTAGCATTGGGGAATGTTAATGCCAAATGTAATGAGAATTTGGAATTTGCAGCCTTAAAAACTCTTGTATCAGAGAATTGTAAACAATAATATTGCAAATTTTTTTGCAATACTGCTACAGTGCAATTCTAAGCATAGAATTGCATTGTAGCAGTATTGTAAATATATATATATATATATATATATATATATATATATATATATTTTGATGTTTTCCCTCGAAATTTCTCTCTCATCAACACATTATTTTTGTTCTCTTCTCTCTTTTCCTTCTCTATTTCTCCATTTGCTCTCTCATCTTTGAAGCTTCATAGCCATCTCCGAAATTTCTCACCCATCTCCATCTCCGAAATTTCTCACCTGATTCACCCTCACTCATCTCCATCGCTGAAGCTTTACACAGCCTCTCTCTCATCTCTCATCGTGGATCAACGAGCTGGGTTTGGATCGGTGGGTTGGGATCGGTTGATGGTGGGTTTGAAATGGTGGATTTGTTGATCGGTGGGTGGATCGGTTGGGTTGATCATCGGTAGCTCCGATGGTGGCTCCTGTGATGATTTTTTTTGAATGGGTTTGCTCCGGTGGGTTTCAAATCAGCTGGGTTTCAAATCGGCAACATGGGTTTCTGATCAATGGCTTGGGTTTGCTAATCGGTGGCTTGGGTGGTGGGTGTGGTGGCCGTTGTTGGCTCCAACTGGTTTGATGGTTTGTGTGTCTGTGGCTCTGTTGATGGTTTGATGGTTTGTATTTGTGTGTGTGGCTTTGTTGATGGTTTGATGGTTTGTGTTTGTGTGTGTGTGTGGCTCTGTGTGTGTGGTGATGGGTTTGGATAGGTTGATCGGTGTATCATGGGTTTGTGTGTGTGGCTCTGTGTGTTGAACTGATGCTAGAGGTTGAGAGAGAAAGAGAGGAAAAAAAATACTATTGGAAAGCCCAGGAAAATCGAATCATGCCAAAGTCTGAAAAAAAGTGACGGTTGGAAAGAAATAATAAAGAAATATTAAAAAATAATATTTTAATAAAAATAGAGTTTTGAGATATTGGAGGTATTGTAAAATGGTATGGTATAATGATAAAGTGACTTTTTGAAATAGTAAAATAGAGTAGAATTGGAATTTTCCAATGCTAATGCTCTAAAGATAGCTTCTTGAGATTTGAAAAAAATCGAAAAAAATGTAAGTTTTTGTTTGAAGAAGTGATTAAATGATGCTCTTTTGAAATAGTATGTTATTATGCATTGGGTACACAATAAATCATTTGGACAACTGGGGGCTAGCTAGTATATTATTTGAGGATTTGTGGACTTTGAATCATATATCTATTGGACTTTGTTGAGATCTTAGGAATAATTGGGGGCCGGTCATATTTTTTGAGGGGGCCCATTTCCTATTACTTTCTTGTTGGATCAGACCTATAACCTAAAACTACCATAATAGTAGAAGAAAATTAAGAGTTCGTTTGGTAATATTGTTCTAGTAACGTTATTTAAGTGTTGTGAAAATACGTATAGATGAAAAAGTATTGTAGAAATACATGTTGTGTTGTTTAAACAATGAAAACTGTTGTTTAAACAATACTACCAAACAGATCCTAAAATTTGGGGGGAAGGCATGGCCCCCCCAAGCAATAAGGTAGCTCCGCCCCTTGTGCCCAAATCCAAGTGTTAATTGACATTTGGACATAGGGTTCCAATCTAGATCAATTTCAATTTTATTGCAGTTTTAACTTTTTCCACATTAGTTTTTCAAAATTTTTTTTATTTTTTAGAAGACATTATTTTTCAGTTTAATCCGACTTTGGGACCTAAAATTTACTCTTTTCGGTTCAGATATTTAGGATATGATTGATTTTAATTAAATACATATTTCTAAGAAATTTAATTTAATTATAAAAAAAAAAAAAAACAAAAGCTGTACTATTTATCCATTATAATTAAACAATCTATTCTTAATGGTGCACCCTTAATAATAATTAAATCTTTAAAGGGCCAAACAAAATTAACTAATCACAATCATATGTATCCCGTCTTAATTGTAGGAATGTATTAAATGTTTTTTTTTTTTTTTTAAAACAAAGCCAAACTTCATTTAATTAACAAAAGAAATAGAATCCAGATACAACGCTTCTAAAGCCGGTGGAGGAGAGTCCTCCAACCAAACAACATCCTCACTAAGGTGCCTAGCAAAACGAGCTAAAGAATGTGCTACCCCATTAGCAGTATGGCGAATACCCCGAAATTCCACACATCGCATCCGTCCACTCAAACGACAAATATCATCGTAGAGGTTTCCCAAATGAGACCAATCTGGCTGAGCTGAAACAATAGATCTCATAACATTTGAATTATCACCTTCCACAATTAAATCTGAGAACCCAGCATCCAAAGCAAACTCCATCGCTTGTCTGACTATAACTTTTAGTCTGGTAATCTAATCGAAGTATATGATATATGGGTTTGACCGTAAGGATTTCTAAATTACTTCAACGAACTATTGAAAATCCAACAGTTAAAATTATGTTTTTAACCTTATGTCATGAAATGATAATTTTACCCTTAAACAGAGGTTTGGTTTTGGCGTTCATGGTAGAGAAAATACTTTTACCCCACTCTGTAGTGTAGCTTATGTAGAAGCAATGACCGCAGTGAGGGCTTTAAGTTATGTTTAGGAATTCAGTCTTTTATCCATTGTTTTGGAGGGTGACTCGAAGTGATCATCAAAGCTCTTAGTAGTGATGATGAGTCATTTGCCTCATATGGTCACCTTATTGTTGAGGCCAAATTATTTACAAATATCTTCTGTTTTCTTAGTTTTTTTCATATTCGTAGACAATGTAACTCTTTAGTTCATGACCTTACTAGACATGTTAGCGGTTTATCTATATTGATAGTGTATAATCTCCGCCGGATTTGGGTGGTCATGGGGACCTCTAACGTGGATTGTGCCTAGTGAAATCTTGCCCAGCCGGGCAAGGCATAGGCATTGCCAGCAATTTTTTGTTGACGTTCATCCTGTCTCAGGCGTTCTTGTCCATCTTATGTAAGATGAAATATGGGGTGTTCTTGTTCTACACCGGGTGGGTTCTGATAATGACCGTTTTTGTGGGGCTCTTTTTGCCGGAGACTAAGGGGCTTCCTTTACAAGAAATGGACAAAATCTGGCAAGACAATTGGTTCTGGTATCGATTTGTTGAAGACCCTTCCTCAAGCTATGCAAATATGATTAAGTTACTACAAAACATTGTTTGTGACTCAACTGCTGGGACTAGGGGATTTTCTTATTACTTTCATTTCGATACAGCGGGAATCAGAATCAAAATCAGAATCAGCCAGGACATTCAGTTTGATCTTTGGGAAGTGATACAGAACTCATCAGTGTAGTCGATGATTTGACTACTGTTGTATCGAGGGATTAGATCGCAGCTAGATTAGCTTATTTTTTTGTTGAACAGAAATCATGTACTTGCTTTGTTAACCAAATAAATTTTGTTCTTGCATTTGTTGAATATTATCTATAGAATTCAAGAATTCTGCCAAGAACAGCGTGGTGCGCTTGCACGCGTTCAAAAGTACAATTCAGCCATTAAACTCGACATTCCAAACTTGAAATCAAAATTAACCTTGAAGATTGATGTTCGAGATGCTTACAAGCGTGCTCATATGATTAATCACTACTTCTAGTTCTGGGAACACCTCCTGCGTATTATATAGGTTAACACCAAAGACCTGTTTGCCTAAGATCCTACGTGATTATTAGGTAAACAACCGTATGCTCATTAAATTATGACAAAAATAAGGCTAAGATTGAATATACTCATGACATCCTTTTTGGTTTCTAGGATATTCGATCGTTGTCATTTTTTGTGGTTGGTTGGGATGTGACCACCCAGGGCTCAAGCTCAAATCCAGCATCAACATTCTTTTCCTCCGCTTGGGATACTTGAATGACTTGATAGCACACAGTAAATAAAAAATAGTCCGATTATCATAAACATTTAGCTATAGGTACGAGGCCCCTCTACGCTAAAGTGGAAATGAAATCATGAATTCAATCCAATACACGAGTATGTGAGTGTATTTTCCTATCAAAAAACCCTTTTAACAGCCAGAGGATAATGTAAAATTCAGAAAAATTGCCCAAAGACAGGAAATGATAGATTTAACTAATCATTGAGCACCCATGGGACCAAAAATTGTAATCCGAAAGTAAATGCCTTCAGCCCTTCACTGATCCGTGTAATACTCTCTAAACAGATAGATAAATTGAATGGTTTCTATATATATATATATATATATATATATGCTGAGAAGCCCTGACATGGTACATGTGAAGACATTTAACTTTTAAAGCATTGATTGAATTATGATAATAACACAAATGCCGTACATATAAAGCAGAAGCAAATGAGAATGAATTTAAAGGCAACCCACAGGCACATCTAATCACCACTTACAATTGTTTTAGTAAATAACATGCCTTTCCCATCTTGATTGCAGACAACTAACATGCTTCCATAAAAATAACTGACATGCTTGATAGACACAACAAAAACATGCAATTACAAATCGCCATGATAGAGAAGCTGTCATTAAAGCCAACCAAATTGGATTTAAAATCCACATACCATATATTCCATCCTCTCAAACTTGTCTGACAAAACAATACATGCTCCTATAGACACAAATGCCCTCACCATAAGCAATTCAAGATTATATATGTCTGAACATTTAGGGGCTGTTTGGTAGACAAACTCCAATACATATTTTCAGTTTTTAAATAACATTATACGCATTTTTACACTTTTTCACTCACACGTATTTCCACACATGTTTTCAAACACATGTACCAAACACCCCCTTATCTATTTGAATCTTCACAGAATGCATCTTAATGATAATCAAGAGGGGCTGGTGCCTCTCTCAATTCCTTTCCCTGAAAGTGAATGTCCTGCAGAGAAAGTACAGTCATAACCCAATAATAAAATGTAGACGAAAGATAAGCATCAGGATTATTTTTCAATAAAATAAGGACATGCTTGATATATTGTATTAGACACTTCCAAGAATAACAAAAACAATAAATTTTACCGAGACTAAAAACCTACCAGTAAGACCCACCTCTACCCTTTCACAGTGAGACATTCAATGCAGTTAAGCAAAGTCATTTTTCCATCAAAGCTATCCATAGGTTAAATTGAGTTTGCTTTTAGTCAAACCTAATACAAGAAATTTACAATATTCCATATCTCTTTTCTATTTACCTGTCTTTTTCGAAACAAAGATGGAACATTATAAAATCACAAAAAGAAAAATAAAAGATGTAATCAAACAAACTCCTGTTGTGTTCTACACAAAATCTAGGAGATAATAAAGAGACAAAATTAGTAAGTTATTTGACAACTGAAATTTAAAATGAAACACAAAGAAGAAACAGCTTCTTCTTTTTTTGCCTCATTTGGGCTGCCTTCCTATCCCCTTAGTACAGAGTAATTGCTGAGAGACCTAAATTGGAAGACGTCAGCAAATTTCCTAACTCAAATGTTAACATACATCTCTTTATGTTTTATTCCCCTTCATCCTCACCTTTTACTTATCAAAAAAAAAATGTTAACATACTGATCAAGGATCTGCTGACCCAGCGCTTAGTTTATGGTGAATTTTTTTTATTGGTAATTTACACATGCACTCGGCAGCTCAGCCTCACCCTCCACCCACACTTGTAAGCCATAGAGAGTCTAGTCTGTCTTTGTAACCAATACAGTACTAAATACCAAAGCAAATGATGTCCAATCAAACACAGTTTTCAATGCTATTAAGTTAAATCATAATTGTATTTTCAGAAAGAAAGTAGACAAAGCCTTCAAAAGAAAAAAGTAGGTAAAAATATGCAGATAAAATCATAAACAATTGTAGATAAAATTTGTAAAACTAACTGTTAACCAAACAAAAAAGACATTTATTATCAAGTCTTTATATGTTCTAGGGAAAAGATCCAGTAAAATGAGGAAACTGATACCGTTTAGGCACTACAAAATAATGACTGTAATGACGGAATTCCCCTATTTGTGAAGTACAGAATTTCATAATACCCCATCAGCTAGCCTACGTGACCAAAGTCACCATCCCAAGTAAAGAGAGGAAGCTGTTTCATACAATACATAGGGTTGTTACACCATGAACATGATATCCCTACAAATTTCATTAAAAAAATCTCCCCTATTGGTTTACCAACCTTAGGAAAAGTCTTTAACACCAAAATGAGCTAGCATCCAGGTCATTGAAAAATAAAATTTTATTTAAAAATGGCAGGCTAAAAGTATGAAACAAGATGCTATGAATTGATACGTGCAATTGGAAAACCAGTGACAAAACTCAGATTCAAAGCCAATATAAGATGGGAAAGAAATAAATAAAACAGATAAAAAAGTGGATCCCAATTAAAAATGAATTCACTTCACCATGAATTCTTAAAGAAAACCATTTTCTTCTATGCAAAACAAGATGCCAGAAATTGGGAAGATATTTTAGGAAGTGCATCTATATGTTCACAAGATATAAAGATGCATAACACATGGAAAAACAGTTTTAGAGATTTTTTTTTTTTTTTAAAACCTCCATACATATTTGGGTGCAAATTATTCTGTTTTCAAATTAATTCTTTTAATAATATGATTCTGACTAAATCTAGATTTACAAACTGGGAAATTTCAAAATAATTTTTTTTATCAAAGTTTAATTTAAAAATATGGGAGGGGAAATTTTTTAATGAGCTTTAGAATAAGTTTTTATTATTATTATTAAAGTTTAATTGAATAATTTTTTATTAAGATGCAGTGCATGTGTAGCATTTTCCATCCATTATATTACCAGAAAGCTAACAGAAGGGTTGATTATACAATTATCAAAGTACAAGCGGTCTATTTGATTTTGACCCAAAGTTCAGGGGATGCTTTAAAAATTTTCCCATGCAAAATCTCTCATTTGTCATATTATCTCTGGATCAGCAATAGATTTTAAAAAATCTTATGTACCATGCAAGTTATATGTCTATATAGAGTGGAGAATAAAACATAATGACATATTTTAGGAGACCAGATACGTTCAGAAATTATATACATAAAAAATGTGAAGAAACAAATTTGTGAAAAAAAAAATATAGAGCATGATCATGGGAAAGGAAAGTAATACTCACAGCAGCAAAATGGTTAACATCCCGATGGTGAGCTTCATCAGCACGAATTACAATTATAACATCCTTAAGGGTTGCATCCTTGGGTAGCTTCCAGTAGTCTATTGCAATAGCAGGAGCCGGAACATTTTCAATTGCACCACTATCAATATCCTTCAAATACTCTGTATATGAGTGTATTGCTTCCTCCTCCAGGTAACCAACAATTCTATGGGCCAGTTTGGGGGAGAGAAGATATACACCAAAGAAGCCATTGAAGAAGACTCCCTGCACGGTGAGAACCAGAAGTCTTTCATACCACTTGGGCTGTACAAGTTCCACCATGGTCATCAAGTGCATTCTCTCATTCTCTGCTTCTTCAAGCAGGGCTTTGATCCAACCACCACTTTGCTGGAACTTGCGGAGAGACCTTAGGTGCAGCAGCATTCCCCCTACCATACCAGGAACAGCTGCCACTGTTTCCAGCATCATTGCTCGACAACCATACCGTCTCTGCAAGATATTTTACAAAATGAAACTCGTAAACATATACTTTGGCAGCAATATCCAGAAGCAGACACAATGGTTGCTAAAACATGCTGTCCCCAGAGAAGAACAATTCAAGTTTTATAGTTTGGTACATCCACTGAAAAGAAGGGATAACTAACATACAATTTCAATGAATGGAACTTGAATCTAGGAACAAAATAGTTATGTTCTACTCAAAAAACTATCAAGAGATCTTCCCTACACATTAAAGGAGGTCACTTATCTTCATCTCATTGCATCTACATCAGTAAGTTAAACCACACAAAGCGCATGCACACGCGCACAAAAAAAAAAAAAAAAAAAAAAAACTTGGTGTATACCTTATTTGTCTTTACATAAGAAGTCACATTGGCTGCCACTCAGGCCACATAGTGTTTAATTATTATAAAAAAATAAATCAAACATATTATAGTATTTCTATTTCAACTACACCAACAATTTTCCATTTATAGAGTGATCCATTCTTCTTCAGTATAACTTACTTCCCTACTTTCCCATCTCACATATTTGTCTCAAATTGTGATTAGAGAAACATGAATAATTCCTAAAAAGTTTGTTTATTCAACAGGCATAAGTATGTAGTTCTAGTGCTCTATATTATTAATAATCAATAACTGGCTTGTAACACTCTGTATGACTAAGTAATCCAAATTACATTTCCTGTTTTGCACAGTAATTTCTATTGGTATGTATGACACTTTACTCAATCTGACTTACAGAAAAATTTAATTAGCTTCTATGCAGATATACGTCAGTGGTGAAGACAAGGCTCTCCCTAAGAGCAGGCTAAAAGAGATGCAACTATTTTAAAATTGATCTTTAGTGGTCCGCCTATCAATACAATATTCATGATAACAACACCACATCTTAAGCTTGTTGAGAAGGTGAGCCCAACATGCATTATTCCTATCGACATTCATTAAAGTTTGGAAAGAATGTGATCATCTTAATGAAGAATACTGTGTTAAATTAGAGAGCAAAGATCCAATTGACTATTAAAGAAGGACACTGGTGTGGACACCTGCAACAGATGTTTTACCAATTTCATAAATTTAATTAAGCTCCCTCGGTATCAGTACTTCAAAAGTGTTCAACTATATATTTTGAAAGATCTTGAGAAAAATGGGTCCCAAAGACAGCAAAAACAAACGATATAACAGAACAAGTCAAAATCACAAGGGGGTGGGGAAATTAAGAAATGAAAATGAAACTAGCACCATCCTGCTAAAAGGACAAGGCAGAGGAAAGCATAAAAAAGTTGTCAAACATTCTTCCTGAATTATGCAAAAGCAAAATAGAAATCGAAGATATCAAAGAAATTATCAAAAAAATTCAATTATAAGAAGAGTCCAATAATTTTTTTTTGATAAGTAATCAGAGAAATGATATATATTAGGAAAAATAAAAGTACAAGTAGTTCATGATGATGAACAACAAGAAACAGAAAAACCAAACAACAAAACCAAAGATAAGGAAATCAGAAAGATAAACTAAGGGAAAACATAAACTCTGAAAGAGACGAAGAATCAGTAAAGCCCCAACAACGAGCCCACTCAAAAAGACTACGCTTGCATAAAATCTTTAACTCATCCAACGTCTTCTCCATGTTCTCAAAGGAGCGACGGTTACGTTCCAACCAAACAATCCACATTAAGCACCCTAGAATCAAATTCCAAATATTCGAGTTGTGCTTCCCAAGCCATTGATACCAGCAAGACAACAAACCCGCCGTCGTTCTTGGCATAACCCAATGCACACCAAAAGCCTGAAGCATGAAGGACCATAAAGAATGTGTAACAGGACAATGAAGCAGAAGATGGTCTACCGACTCCCCATCACCACAACACATACAACACCGATTTACCAAAATGCGATCCCTAAGCATGAGATTATCCAAAGTGAGAATCCGATTGTGTGCAGCTGTCCACAAGAAGAAGGCCACTCGCTTAGGAATCTTTGGTTTCCACACACCCTTCCAAGGAAACAAAAGGTTATGATTACCCTGAATAGCTTGGTAATAAGATCAGGTATCAAACTTACCATCCCCTTTGAGCTGCCATCGAAGCGTATCCCTCCTATCCCCCCGAGGAGTACGAGGATGGATAAGGTGAAGAAGAGAGTAAGATGCAGCTAGCTCCCAATCTTCAAAAGCTCTAAAAAACCTTAAGTCCCACACTCTGAAAGTACCTCCTTCCGGAGTCCACAAAACCTCAGAGATGCACGCATCCTTGGCTACTGAACAGACATATAGCTCAGGATAGAGGTCTTTTAGGGTATAGTCTCCAATCCACCTATCATGCCAGAAGCGGATACGGATGCCTTCACCCACTATAAAAGACAAATGCTTAGAAAAACTCTCCCACCCTTTATGAATGCTTCTCCAAAGACCACAACCATGAGTCCTCCTGCACACTTTCATACACCACCCCCCATGACCCTCACCATATTTTGTGGAGATTACTCTCCGCCAAAGATGGGTAACTTCATGCCCAAACCGCCACAACCATTTACCTAATAAAGCTTAATTAAAAGATGTCACACTTCTTATCCCCAGACCACCCAATTTGACAGGTAAACACACTCTATCCCAAGCCACCAAAAGATATTTGAAGCTCCCCTCAGAAGACCCCCAAAGGAAATTCCTCTAAATACATGATGTTAAAAATACATCTTGCTTCAAATGGACTTCAAACATTGACCCAATAAAATTAATCTTGAACAGACAAAATTGCAAAATAGCAACAAATTAATCTTCCATGGTTGCATCGATAAGGCTCCTAATCAAGATACAAAAGTAACTAAAAGAACTTATAAACCAAGAGAGAAACTACTAAAACCAAATAGAAAAAAGGTCTCAAACATAAAATAAGACTCATGGGCCAACAATATTATATATCCTATTCCAGAAATTTTGAAAATTACCCAATACCCTCACTTTAAAACATAATTAAAAGTGAACCACCAACTTTCTAAGTAGATAAACTTGATACTAAGACTCAATAGTAACAAAAGTAGTCTATGGGCGGTGCCAAAGAGTCCCCACACCAAAACTAGACCACAAATCTTGAGTCTTCTTGCTATTTGATCTTATTTTTCCTTGAACTCTGTTGGCTACATCACTATCACTACAAAATACTTCCAACAGAGCATTCTTGAGTTCATAAAATTTGGATTCTACCTAAGAGAAGAGTCTTTATGCTCTAGGAAATACATGGCCAGTGTTAAAAATATTTCGCTAGGAAAAAAGAATTAAAAGCAAAACACGAGTAAAAGTTAAGCATGCTTTTTGATGAATACAATACAACACACAACAAAGGTGACTTACCTTAAAAAACAAATCCGTTGGAATTCTAAGAAGTTTCACGGTCCTGTATGCAACTTTATCCAAAAACTTCTTTGGCACATGATGCTTTGTCAAATCTATTGACAAGTCTGCCTCATAAGAGTCCCATGGCTACATCAGAAAAGAAAATCAGTCAATAAGACTAGTATGTACACTTAATAAAAAAAAATTATTGAAGTTCCATGTAATATAAACTCACAAGAGAATAGAATAATGCGTAATGTGGTTGACAAGTAAATTTTTTGTTTTAGCACGAAAAGAACGGAACAAGGAAATATAGAACATATCTCCAAATTAAATGTCATAATTACATTCGGGAAAATGCCAAGGATATTGGTTACTGAAATTGTTGCATTTATCAAACTTAAGAGATGGTTTTATAAATGTATCTAAAACAGTTGTCATTTTGTAGATTGATTTTCTTCAGACCACTTTGACTAAATGAGTAAATCCTAATCTGCAGCTGAAAAGAGAGGGTTAGAAAACTGAGTAACATATCAAAATAAACAAGTGCCTATGTCAGTCAATGAATTGAAGACTCAAAATGCTGCCATTTTTTTTTATATAGAGTTCATCCTATGACATCCACTTCTAATAATTGGACTCTTTTATCATCAAGTCCAGACACCAATCGATTTTTGGTGCAGATGAGAATTGAACACCAGATTTCTTATTCAATTTCTTACCAGTTAAGTTAGCTGGAACCACCAAAATGCTACCACGCTTGAATAAGAAGGCTGGTCTAAAATTGATATAACTAACCATGACCGGTTCTTCCACTAAAATTTCAACACTGTTCCTATTCACAAGTACACAATGATCCATAAAATAACCAAAAGAAAAAGTTATTATTATTACCATGAAACAATTCCAAGGCCAATCGGTACCATCTGGTCTCTTGATACTAGGCCTAGACAGCCCCCAATAGCTATTCACCGCTCCTTTCTCCTCATCACCATTCTTCTTATCCTTCTTCTCTTCTTCCTTGATCGCTTCCACTCCTCCTCCATTAACAACCTCTTTGCTCTTCTCCGCCACCGAGCTCATCATTCTACTCCTCCAGTAGTAGCAGGGGCGGAGGGAAGGGGGGGCGAGAGGGGGCAGGTTCCCCCCCCCCCTGAACTTTCAATTTTTTTTACTGATATGCGATAATAATAATGCATTGAACTGAAATGTGTTATTTGCCCCCCTTACACAAAAGACAAAAAAAACTTTTCTATTTATTGGGAACAACCTACAGCTAGCTACATGGTTCAGAACTCAACAGTAACTCTAAAATTGCTGTAACTTTAATATAAAACTATTGATCCCACCTAGTAATGATTAAAAAAAAAAAAATACTGCTAATGCTATATGCTTATATGGAATAGGAATCACGGCAGCCTAATACTAATAGAACTCTGTGAAAAAAAAAAAATATATATATATATATATATTTATATAATACTGTATAAAGCACGCCTCCCCTTAAAAAAAAAAAAAAAAAAAAAAAACTCTTGGGGTGGGTTTGGATCCACGTTTGAGTTTTGCTTTTGCGCTTTGCTTTTTTTTTTTTTCTATTTTTTCTACACGCGTTTCAGGGGACAAGTGCAACAGTGGAGTACTGTTCAGTACTGTTTGGCCGTGTTTTTTTGACATTTCTGTCCATTAGTGGGCCCGTGTACTGTTTATGGACCCACAAATTTCATTTTTTATCAATTTTTTCATTAAAAATGTGTCCCATAGCACTATTCACACATTTAAAAATTATTTTGCTACAGTGTTTTCAGTTTTCAGTTTTCAGTTTCAGCAAAATAAGTTCTATCCAAACACACCCTTGTTATTCTTTTCAAATTAAGTAAGAGGGGATAATTAACTTTTTCATAGTTCGTTATTTTGTTAATATAGTAAGCGTAAATTTGATAATTCATTTGGTTCAGTACTTCTAAGTTCTGCTCTTTTTCAAAATCTCTCCAATTTTAGAGAATTAAAAATGAGGGGTTAGAAGTAATTAGAACCCTTCCAAATCTCTCCCCCTCTTAAAAAAATCCAAATAAGGTAATTTAACTTACTCTCGCTCTCTTTACTTTACTTCCCTATACTCCCCCTCCATCCAAACAAGCTACTAGAGTTTCTGTTGCATTTTTAAAAGCATTCAAGCTAAGTTTTTAAAAGCATTCAAGTCATTGAGTCACGTTTAAATATTCACAGATATATTGCATACTTTAAATATTCATGTTTTAATTTTTTTTAGATTAGTTTTTTACTTTCAATCTTTTCTTTTAATCTTGCCCCCCCTAAACTACATTCCTGGCTCCGCCACTGAGTAGTAGTACTGTTGACTCTGCTGCTTATTCATCATCACTCCCTGCATGCTACCAGGCCTCGCCATCATCTCAGCCGTCGACATGTAACCGCCGCCGCCGCGGCTGATCAGCCCCCTCGCCAGACTCCCCGCCACAAACCGCTTCATCTCTTTTGTTTCCTCAGAGTTCGGAGAGATGTCTGAGCGGTTTTGTGTTTATGTCTGAGAGAAAAACAGAGAGAAAGAGACTCGGGGTTTGTGTACTGTGCTTCGCGTTGTATGGGTTTTGGTTTGGTTTGTTTTTTTTTGGCCGTTGCTTGGGCTTCAAGGCAAAGCATTTGACGGTTTAGATGAGTTTAGATGATTAGATTAAAAGCGATATCATACAGATATATGAATTGCATCGTCGAATCTGAGTGGAGTGTGACGGTTGCATTTGGAAAACCGGATTATCTGCGGCTGATTTTTTGTTTCTATTTCTGTTATCTACCCTACACTCTCACTAATTTCTTTGTTTAAAAAACATTCACACCACCTATAAGAGCATTCTGATCAAGAAGGGCAAATGCTATAAATGCTAAAATTTAACATACAAAATATTATAAATACTAAAAAGTATACTTCATCAATATTCTCAAATCTTATTTATTTTGCAATTCAGCTACAGTGGACGGTTATGTCTAGCAGCCCACTGTAACAAGATTGTAAAAAAAAAAATATATTTGTTTAATGGTAGTTATTTGAAAACATAAAAAGAAAGTATAAAAAAAGAATATTTAAATGAAGTGGTAAAATAATATAAGTTTTGATATTTGGTGGATTGTAAAGTGGTATGTTAAAATTGATAAAGTAGGATTTTGAAATAGTAAATGCTAAAATATTTAGCATTCTTGATAAGAATGCTCTAAGGATCCTCTTTATTCTACTAAAGATCTTGTAGCTGAATTGACACATTTCCATGCACAAATTGCTTAGGGATTTAGGGAGGAAAGAGTTCAAGCTGCAGGGTTAGCAGAATGTTGTAATTATTTCTCAAAAAAAAAATCCTCTTTATTCTATCCATCTTTTTATTTTTTTCATATTTTACGTTTCTATTTTTTATTTAGTATCTCTTGAGATTTTCAATAAACACATTTAGGGGTTTAAAAAATAATGTATAGACTCTCAAATCATTTTAAATGACTTGATAGTCTATTATTATGTTATTATTTTGATCGTTTAGGAACACAGTTTCAACTTCTAAGAGTTGGCTATATTGTTTATTTGAAAATTGCGTATTTCCAGTAGTTTGTTTGCATAATGTGAAACAAAAAATAAAAAATTAGTTTATTTTTAAAAAGCTCAAAATTATATTACTTTGCAATGAAAAGTAGTGTGACTCGCAAACAATACATAACACAAACAAAAAAAAACTAGCTTATAAACGTGATCCAAACTCATAAATAATAAGACTGTGATTCAAGACCCTAAAGCTGAGGTGCAGGTAAATTTAGGTCATATTTCTAACCATAATTACAAACGAAAAAATAAATAAATAAATAAATCACTCGGATATAAATAACTTCTTTTTAGGATAAAAACCTCAAACTTTCATGAAAATTTAGCTATACTTAGCAAGAAGACCATCATGAAATTATGTAGGAACCTCCTTTATTTATATTAAATAATCACTAACATGTCCTGCATATTTAACTAGGTTATAAGTTACAAAATTGTATAAAAGTTATAATGATTGAATAAGAGATCGAGATTCAATCACTATTTACATAAAAAACTAATTAGTATCTTAATCTGATGATAAAAAGTTATCATTAACAGCCGACAATATAAGTTGAAACTATCTAAAATAATAAAATAAATAAATAAATTGCCTAGTTTATGAGAGAAAATAATTACAGAAGAAAGCAGGTAATTTATCCAACTCATTGATTATGTGGGACCCAATCGTTTACTGCAGGCTCCACTAGGGCAAATGATTGAGTTGTATAGGACGAAGAATGCTTTTGGGCTGTAGACTAGTAGAGCTGCTTTAAAAATACTGAGAGCGACATTCTCGGTGAGTAACCGACAATTTACCCTTGTACGAGTATATAGTATGTACCCTTGTCTTCTCTTTGAAATTACAACTCTACTCTCATTTTCATTCCAACTTGATGGGAGAAGTTGTCGAGGTCAAGACCGGTAAAGTGCAAATTACAGTACTGATTGTTACGTGGCAGGCAAACCATGCCACACGTGTTACTAAAAAGGAGTTGTCAGGAAATTAATCGCTCAGGCCATTTGGAAGGACTTGGAGCAATCATGCATTTAATTAAGGAAATTTTATAAGAAAAAGTTAACTAGGGTATTAATTAATAATATATTTTAAGGAAGTTTTGACGTCGACTTTATAGAAAATAAAAAAATTTATCAAAATATTAATTATTTTTTTTTTATAAAAATTTTTTTTAACTAGATTGTTAATTAATACCTTGAGAGCACTCGTTAGCATAACTCATTTTATTATAACTAGTCGCTAATCCGTGCGATGCACGGGATAGTTAAACAAAATTTATACACATTCACTTTTATTGGTACAATCATTTGAAAATAATTTTAACTAATACCCAAATGTAAGAGATACATTGACTTACTATTTAAAGTAGTATTCTGAAGAATTTACACATATTGTGCAACTGAGCCTTAATTTCTCATCAACAATAAAAACATGGAAATTCAAAACATGGAAAGAAAATAAAAATTACAACAATTAATTCCATTATCTTTCATGCTATATTTTGTAATTGTACGGAATTAATTCAACTCAATTTAAGTAGTTGTAATAAAATTGACTTCTACTATTCTTTATTCTATAGAGATATGAACATATTGGATTTCTCAAACAATTACCGGTATTGCAATAAAATGATTTATTATTGAAAATAAGAAATAAAGAAAATCTGTTTATAGTTTAAGAAACACAATATAATAAAAATGAAGAGATAAAATTTTCGGAGGACAAAATATTATAGATAATTTTAGAAACAGATTATACACTTAAAAGGGTTAGTAATTTATAGCACTTACCCCCCACTATTAGTATACAGATACCAAGTGCGGTCGTCGTAACCCTTTGAAAGAACCTTCTCCAATTGGACCCTATCAAAAAAAAAAAAAAAACACCCAATTAACAAAATTGATCCAAAAGGGTCTAAAAAGCACACAAAATCAATTCAAAAAACAAAAATATGAGACAAAGTAATTACTTTCCGCTGCCAATGAAATCGTCTTTTGTATTGTTGTTCCAAACTGTAACACTTATCTCTCTAAGGCCTTCAATTAACGAAAACACAAACTTTTCTTGGAATACCGGAGTATTATGACCATCTATACACACACACACAAAAAACAAAATCAGCATAACTCACTATAACTCTATAGAAGCCTCAAAAATATAAAGAGAAATTAAAGGGGTTGAATTTGATATTTACGTTTGGAGAGAGAGAGTTTGCAGAAGCTGTGGCTTTATATTTCTTAACTTGAGAGAGGGGTAAGGTTGCTAGGGTTTTGAGGGTAAGATTGCTAGGGTTTTGAGGTGTTATAATGTTTTTATTTTTATTTTTTATTTTTTAAATATTATGCTGACGTGGAAATTTGTGGTGCCAGCAGAAAACAAAATCACCATAACTCACTATAACTCTATAGAAACCTCAAAAATATAAAGAGAAATTAAAGGGGTTGAATTTGATATTTACGTTTGGAGAGAGAGAGTTTGCAGAAACTGTGACTTTATATTTCTTAACTTGAGAGAGGAGTAAGGTTGCTAGGATTTTGAGGGTAAGGTTGCTAGGGTTTTGAGGTGTTATAATGTTTTTATTTTTATTTTTTATTTTTCAAATATTATGCTGAAGTGGAAATTTGTGGTGCCAGCAGAGGCTTCGGTTATATATATATATATATATATATATATATATATATATAGATTAACAAATGTAGAATAATTAAAAGTTCAATTAAAATTTAAAAAATATTAAAGGGTTTGACTAAGGATGACAAAATCTGACATGACCTACGAACTCAACACGACTAACCCGTTTATAAACAGGTCATGGATTGAGACTATACAAGTTCGAGTTGACACGACTAACTCGTTTAATAAACGGGTCAGGTTCTTGTTCAACATGCAAACTTGTCTAACCTGTTTAGCTTATTAAGTTATTAGTTTTTCTTTATATTATTGCTTTATTTATGGTTGTTTTTATATGTTTATTACTATATTTATGGTTGTAATTGTATTTTAATTTTAGATATATAGAAATTGATTAAATTACATAGGTTAGGTATGACCTATTAATCAAATAGATTATTAAAACAAGTTATTTATATTGACTTTTACATGATTTGTCAATTAAACGAGTTAAATGTGTCAAGTTGAGTCGACCTGTTTAATAAACAGGTCATGTTTGAGTTGAGGATTCCTGACACGTTTACTAAATATGTCAGAATCAGGTCACCCTATTTAGCCGAATACTCATAGCTCGACACAATACAAACCCGACCCGCGAATATGAATTGCCAACCCTAGGTTTGAGTTTGCTTTTCTAATCTTGATTCTTGTGTGGTTAGTGGCACAGGCACTAAACAATTTTGCTAAAAACACTATTTTTTTTTTCACAACTTGTTAAGATGGTAATCATATATATATATATATATATATATATATATATATATATAATTTCAATTAAAGTCTAATTTTGTGTCACATGTCTAATTTAAGAATTTTTATTTTTGTATCTTGTTCTCAAAAAAAAAAATTTATACCAAGTTAATTATTCATTGAAAAAAACAAAGAGTAAACCAATCATACACCTAATTTAATCCTTTTTTTTTTGTCTAAATACTTATGATCTAAACCACCTTAAAATTGATATTGGGATAATATGTGGCATTTTATGGATTATGTAACCAGCTAGAAGCTCTATGCGGGCATGATAAATTTCATTTTAGTACCCAATAAAATGATAAATATTTGTTATTGACCAAATTATAATTATACACAGGTTAATTAGGATCCTCCTTAAAGTTGTATGATAGAATATTCAAAATAAGTGCTAACAAAAAATTACATGAATTATCATATGGTTTAAGTTTTTTTTTTTTTTTTTTAGAAAGTGGTTTAGTTAAATATAAGATACAATCAAAAGAGAGTTAAAAAAAAAAAATACTATAGCTAAATATATGATATACAAATCTTAGTGTATGTAGAATTGTAGCCTCACAATGCAAGCTACATGCTTTTTTTTTTTTTTGAGAAAGACTACATGCTAGTTGTAAATAATAAATAATGATTTTTATATGAATCCAATAATTAATATCACTTTTATTTTTCATCACTTACAACTTATCACTTCAACAAATTAAAATAAAATTGCGTTATTAGTTGTATTAAAACAATCTTATTAGGGTGTCGAAATTAATTACCAATGCAGCTGAAACTTCAATATGTATTGTGCAAATTTGGCTTCATAATGTTTGGTCACAATAAATTTTAGCATTACATTCTTTATGATCAATGCATAATATTCCTATAGAAGTAATATTATTTTATTCCAACCATAAATCACTTTGATATTGTAAAATATATATATATATGATACAAACTTTTTTTTTAAGAATCAAAAAGGGTGGCTCACGTGTGATATCACAGCTGACCACACCCCACAGATACATTGCCTGTGAGTACCACCAGCACATAATGGTGCCTGCAACTTGGACTCCACCCATGCACTTTGTTTTTTTTTAGAAACCAAAGTCCAAACCCCACACCCGTGGGGTATGAGGACTCAAACCCACACCTGGCACAGCCATCAAGAAGGGGGCAACCACTAAGCCACACTAGCTGGTGGTAAATATGATACAAACTTGTTTGAACATAACATATTTTGTCAAACATAATGAACAAAACATTTATATATATATATATATGTGTGTGTGTGTGTGTGTGTGTGTGTGTAAATAAACTTATTAAATGCAAAGCATTAATTGAATTGAAATTGCAATGAAGAAATAATACCAGTTATGATTAATGTTTGCACATGTGGGCCGCAAGGGGCAAAGGTTAGGTCTGGTGCGCCGTGCACTAGATCTGTTAGGATTATAACACATTTTTATTTTTGACCATGTGTCATGATCTTGACTAATCCAATACACAAAAATACTAAATTCAAGTCAAATTCGGCCGATATAGTGTTTTTTTTTTTTTTTAATTAAAGAATTTAGAGTATCATGAATTATGGACCATGAATTTGTATGGGAATAAAATGTCTTTCTTTTGGGAAAATGTATGATCAGTAGCCCAGTCATTACTTCTTCTTCTTCTCTTTGCCTATATATATATGGGGGATGAATACGAGCCCAGGCTAAGAACCAAAAGCCCAATAAGATCATTTTTATAAGGGTAAATCCAACCCAAAGGCATGAATAAGGATGAAGTGATCTGATAGACAAAAGGGAACCTCCCGGAATCATTTCCACAAAGGCCCGAACTACTACGATTACTGAGGTCGGTTGCCGAGGTGATGAACTAAGCCCTCCTGTGACAGTTGACGAAAGGATTACGAGTAACCAATTCCCCTCCGAACCAAGGTGCCACCTTCCATTAAACTCACCCCAGGAAGCGCAAAATAGGGGTAAGCACCACTAAGAGTCTGTTTGGGATCCGCTTATTTTGCTAAAACTGAAAACTTTTTCTTGAAAGTATTGTAAATAAAGGTAAAAGTTAATTGAAATGGCACAGTGAGACCCATGAATAGTAGCAAAAATAAGCAAAATAGTAAAATAAGTTGGCTCTTTAATTTTTGCTAAACACACACTAAAACAGTTACCTCCACATTAATAAGGTTTTACACATAATCTCTACCACTTTAAATGCTGATTGACTAGTCTGAATAGTGGAAATATCCTTAAAAGTCCTATTTCATGATCAAAGAATGGCAGAACAGAGGGGTGATGAGACAAGTATCCCTCAAATTCAGCTGGAAACAGGCTAGCTAGGAAGAGAGGGTAGGGAAAAATGACTATAAAAGGTGGAGAGGTGCAACATGAGAAGGGATTCAAAAAAGTTTGGTGAGTAAGCTTAGAGAAGAACAAGAGAGAGAAAGTTGTAATAAAACAATATGTATAAGAGTTTTTAATCTTTTATCCTATCTCTTGTACCTCCGAAATCCAGTTTCTATATCTATAAAAGTCTTATTTAGTCCTTCTTATCTTTCAATTTGCTGTTTAGATCTCCCATTGTGGAATATTTGCCCATCTTTTTATAAATTAATTGGGCAAATCATCTTTGTTATCACTTTTCTCTTAGTGGTTGTTTTTGACCCCACAATATATATATTTTGCTTTAGGGTCAAATTTTATATATAAGAAGAGTAATGTTAGAGATACAAACTTTTTTTTACAAAAAATTTTACAAACCGTTGATGTGGTGAGTGATTATTGCTAAATGAAAAAGTGATATTAATAGTGGGTTTTGATGAAAACCAATAAGAAGTTAGTCACATTAATGGTTTGTAAAAATATTATAAAATAGTTTATAACCGTAGCATTACTCATAATTAATTTTGTATCTCACATGATCAAGGTGGAATAAAAAATTTTAGTTGAGAGGGGCCAAGTTTTAATATCTTTTTTGATGGAGCAAAAGAAATTATGATTGAGTTAGGAATGAAAACATGCAAATGCACCAGATCTGGCTCAAATCCAATGATTAATTGATTACCTCCAAGAATTTATCTTGGCTCAAGAAGAACAGAGATAGGTTACTTTAGCGTTCCATAGTGAAGAGAGATGGCATCCCTCTTACTACCCAGTTTACAAAGTGAATTCTGATGGTGCAACATCGTGATTCCAATGTTGTTGGAATTAGGGTAATTGTGAAAGACTCGGCTGGCTATGTTATTGGTGCCCTCCCCCAAATAATTCCACTTCCCTCATGTGTATAATTCCTCTAGCACCCAATCCCAAAAAATTGTGTACCTCTCCCACTTTTTTTTATGAACACCGTTGTTTCTATTCTGTCATAGCCTTTGTCAATAAGTTTATGAACACTATTCTCTATTCTCTCATAGCCTTTGGCAATAAGGAATGGATATCAAACTCATTTGCAAATGGCATCCTTAAAACATGGCCAATCACAAAGTCAAACCACGCCCCGCTGATATTAGATACTCACAGACTTTCAGCTTTTCGCAAAGACAAACATGTGTTTGATAAATTGGAAGCAATAATCAAAGATCAAACAGCCAGAGGTTTGAGTATTTCTACCTACATGCAAGGATTTGATAATCAATTTAGGTTTAAAAAGTTGATCCTAACACTACAACTATGTGTTTAGGATGAATTGAACATAGTTTTTAGGCTAAAATGCAAAACTTACTATCTAAATTTCACAAATTTTCATTTTAGTCCTTTAAATTTGCATTTTATCATTTCAGTCCTCTAAGTTTCAATCCTCCTCAATCTAGACCTTTGTTATCATTCCATTCACTCATGCCATTAACTTGCCCAAAACGACATCGTTTTAGCCTTAATTTAATATTTAAATTTTATTTTATTATTTATTTCTTAATTAAAAAAAGTTAATTATAAAAAATAAAAAATAAAACCCAGAATTAAAATAGCAAACAAGAAAGGACAGAGTTGCCAAGTATTGAGACCGAAAGGGAGAAAGAGAGACCAAGAGACCGAGAGGGAAAGCGAGAGACAAATTGAGCGGAGCCGCTAAGTATTGGCCTGAGCTGAGCTACCGAAATACGTCCTCTTTCTCTCCCTCAATCTGTCTCTCGCTCTCCCTCTCAGTCTCTCGATCTCTCAAACAGGTACAATACAACTACAATTTAGGACCACTACTTGAGTGTTGTAATTCATGGCTAAGTAACGTTGGGAAGAAAATCAGTTAGAATTGAAAACCCATTTCCAACTCATATGTACTACATAAATAATAGATGTGGTGAAAAGTGTCATAACCCATACGTGAAATAACCCAGATCTTACCAGAGTGGTTGAAGTATATTGGTAGAGGAGGATTTTGGTTTTCAATTGAACATTCAGAGTAGTAGTAGTCCATCATCAATTCTTACCAGAGATGCTTCAGTAGTGAAATAACCAATTCTAAATTAAGGCCAAAACGACATGGTTTTTGGGCAAGTTAACGATAGGAATGGATGGAATGTTAACGGAGGACTGAATTGAGGAGGATTAAAACTTAGAAGACTGAAATGATAGAATGCAAACTTAAAGGACTGAAATGAAAAGTGGTGAAACTTAGAAGTTGAGTTTTGCATTTTGACCTAGTTAATGAGAAAGAAATTTAGTGATTGAAGCCTGAATTGATGAGTTTAAATGAGTTTCTAACACCTCAAGGTTGATAATTTTGGATTATCAAATTAGATTTTGATAAGATGATGTTTGGAAACCAAAAAAAAAAAAAATATATATATATATATATATATATATATATATATATGATAAGACGTTGGAAATTTGAAGTCGGAGAGGCATGTGCCTATTGGCTGGCAATGCGTGCTAAATATCGGCACTTGCCCTGGGTGACCAAATGTCAATGGCACTCAGTGCCCAACAAGGACGTAGCCAGGAATTTATATTTGAGGGGCCGGTTGTAATTTTTTTTTTTTTTTAAGAATCTCCACAACAAAAATTGTAGTATTAATACAATAATCATAATTCAAAATTTTATTGAATATAGAGTTATTAACTTTGATATATCATCATATTCTCAACAATTATTTAGATCACTATAGATATATACAAAAATTTTCACTATTGTTTTAAAAACAATCAACACATCATTATTTGTAATATTGAAAATTTCCTACATTTTAATCTTTTAACGAATTATTTAACACCTAATTTCAAAACAATAATCAACTTAAAAAAATGATGACATAGAGAGATAAAATATATTATAATATAGCTGTAAGAATACATTTTTGTTCCCAAGCTCAAAAGGTAAAAAGATTCAGGCCCAAAGAGCCCAACATAATGAATTTGTAGAGAGTGGGCTGGAAACTAGACTTCAATGAGTTGGATAACAATCATAATGGGTTAAAGATGACAAAAAAGCAAAGATAAACAAGTTTCGTGCAAAGAAAATCTTCCTTGGTAAAGTTCGAGGAGAGTAGTTCTTGTATAGGCCTCTTTTGAATTTGATTACAAGTCTAGTTCTTATTGCTACAGTGTTTTTTCTATAGATTCTCAGATCCCCCCTTGTAATGGGGTCTTTCTTCCTTATATTCTCCTGTTTTGCTTCATCTCCACCCTCCACGTGTAGGTCAAGTTGCCTGTCTTGATCCTTGTCCCATTAGCACATTCTTGAAATCTTTAGGGGTAGTTGTAAGACTGAATATCACTGTTCAGGTATCACCTTCACATTAATGCGGCCAGAGAGTTAGCTACAGAGCATTTAATGCGGTGGTAACAGCTTTCTTCTAGATATTTCTTAGCTTCCCTTTATCCTATTCCCTCCTGATGTTTATCCTTACCAGTAGAATTGCCCGGAGTATTACTCTTAATGGCAGGTCAGCTCCTCTAGCCTCTACTCTATTAAGCCGAGGAGGCATTTCTCCTCGAACGACCTTCCCAAACCCTCATGACCAGGATCCTTCCATAACTCACTGATTTGTACCTCTTTGCTAACGTCTACCTATCCTCGAACTATTAAATGTCCTAAGACAAGGCCCACAGCCCAATATACATTCCTAGGTCTTTCATCCCAATAGCCCCTCGAAATTCTCCTTTTTTGCTCCTAGGGAAAAAAGGAGGATTTCAATATTATAATAACAATTATGCTCCTCCCTTACATCATCTCTATCTATGCAGGTGTCTTTTCAACTGCCTAGAAGCACGCTGCTGACGTTTCGGCATCTGAGATGTGCTTGCATTTAATTTCTGTGGCTCTATGTTCCTTACGTTCTACAGTACAATTAAGATCCAACGACTGAAGATTTTATGGGGACTTGGGTGAGAATTCTCCCGCTTGCTTTTCCCTCTCATACATATATTGCTTGAAGACTTCATTGGCTTTACTTTTTACACTTCCCAAATTTCCAGAACTAGTCCAAGGAGCCTTACTTCCCTTTCGTTAGTCATTTTCAGTATTCTTTTCTTCTCATTTTATTTTCTATTTCTTTTTATTTAGAGCCCTTTCTTTCCTTGGTCCCTTAACTTCACCTCGTCTCCCTACTATCTTTAGTTTTTCTTTCACATGGATAGATTTGCTTACCTAGTAGACACCCCAGAGGGTATAGAGAGCTTTAAGGCTTAATACTGAATTCCCCAGGGAGTTTCCATTAGGTATTGTAAACAGGGGGAATGGTACACCTAGAGGCAGGAGGGAGAAATGGTAATTGCAATGATCGCCTTCATAGAGGGAGGGATGAGAATCCTTATAAGTAGAGTAACTAGGGACTACCTCACAAACTCTCCCCTACCCAGTACGCCCCCAACATGTTTAGGATTCTAGGTAGTGTAGATGCCCTTAATGAGAAGATAGGTGTAAACCTCACCTATCATGACGTTAATTGGATTTACAATCGTCATAAACTAACAAGGCAGGGGTATTACCTAAAAACTAGAGTTCCCTCTGTTAGGCTCATGTCGTGTCTCCCAGAGTCCAATAAGGGTATGAATAAGGATTATCTGATCATCTGATCATCTCAGGGGAGTGGCACAATGGGCTCCACTATCCGACAAGAGAAGGGACACCAGGTGGGATACTTAGGTCTAGGACTACTATTCTAACAACGCCTTTCTTTATTACTAACATTTCCTGTACCCATTCTCTTTTATCTGTACCTGTAATTTAATTTTTATTTTATTTTTGCTGTTTTCTAATGATGTTTTTGGCTTTTGATGAATTTGCAGACAAATACTCTGCTATTCCCAATTTCAGCCTTGTCAATGAGCCAGACCTAACAAAAATACTCAAGGTTAAGATATTTGTCCACACAAACGGGCAACTAAGAGCAACCCACCTTATCCTTGGCTACAATCCCCTGCCAGCCAACTTCCAGGCACCCAAGTACATGATCAAGGCAAAAGACTGCCATCTACATTTGATCAATGTCGCCGTACCGGGCTTTCTTAACCCAGGCCTTGCTCCAGAAGGCGTACAGTAGGTAGAATTACCCTTCCAGTACACAGCCGAGGAAGAAGTAGCTCATTCCTAACCAACGATCAAGGAAGAAGAAGAAGAAGAAGTGGTCCAAGTCTCAGACTCTGAGGACGACTTCAAGGTTTTCAACTAGCCCCAATCCCCAGAATTCCAGCTGGTGACTTTAGCCTCCTTCCCTCAACCCAAGTAAGCCACTTCCAGGAAGCTTCAACTATTCCTGACACCATAGGGCTGCAACGCAAAACCAGATCAAGCCTTTTGGATATACTGGAGCCCCATACCGAAGGCAATGTGTCAGAGACGGCTATCCAAACTAAGCCCCTCACTCCTCCTTTTGCCTAGGTTCCCCAGCCTGACCCAGTAGATAAGAAAAGGAAACGAGATCAAAAGGGGAAGGAGGTAGTGGAAGAAAGAAAGAACCTTCCATCCAAAGAAGTTGAGCCCTAAAATGGGGCCAAGCTAGCCAGGACCACATAATCAAGGTCCTCTAGCAATGGAGCCCTTGTGGAGGGGGGCGTGAACGCCAAACCAAAGTCCAACCCTAGAACCCCTCCATGGTGCTGGATAGAGCCCCCCTACCCGTCGATGCTTCCATTAGGGATTTCCAACATGGGAAAGCTAGGTATGTGGCCAACGCCATGGAGCAGGCCCTTCTACTGCCTGGGGACATGACCAACCTGAGGTCCATGAAGAAACACAAAGTGTTTGTTAGCTTGAAGAGGAACCTTGCACTAGTAAGTCTCTCAATTGTCTTTCTTTTGTTTAAGGTTGCAATTGCTTTTTCTAACCATCATACTTTGTCTTTGAAAGGCTGTTCAAGCTGCACATAAGGCCGAGGAATTGGTGAACAATTCCCACAGGCAAATAAAGGATGAGGAAGGAAGGCAAATAGTGTTGTGGAAGCCTTTTCTCTAGCTGAGAAAAGGATCCAAGAGCTCAATAATAGCTGGTCGAGGCTGACATGGAGAGGAAAAGTGCCAAGGCTACCTTGAAATTGGCCGAGAAACAGGCCGAGACTCAACGCGACAGCTTTTCCTAACTGAGGATTTGTTATCTGCAGCTAAGGAGAATATAAGGACCTTGAAGACGAAACTGGATGAGGTGAAGAAGGCTACGTAAAAGGCAGAGCAAAATGGCTACTACGTTGGGGTATCAGAGACTGAGGAGGCTCAAGGCTGAAGTCTCTGAGGTATGTAGTAATTACTGCCTCCAAATGTGGAATGAGGCCCTCAACCAGGCTGGGGTTGAGGCCTCCTCTGACCTTAGGAGAACAGAGAATGTCTGCTATCCTCTAGCCATTCTTGCATCAAGCTCCTTAGGTTCCAAGGCTGACATTGCTTCCAAAGAGATAGATACTGGCAAGGACAGTCCTTCCAAGGCCCACCCCTCTTCCAATAGCCCTTCCAAAGAGGCGGGGCAAGTTAAGGCTGCTGAGAATGAAAAAGATACAACCCAAGGAGTGGTCCCTGAAGCTACCAAGCCTTCAGCTGCACCCAAGGACCCCTTTAAGGGTAAGAAGCCATTTAGAGCCTAGAGATTGTTCTGGCAACCTTTCCTGTGCCTGCCAAGGAGGATTCCAAGGGCAAAGGTCTAGCATCCACAACAGCTGAAACTGCTAAGTCCACCAAGGTCAATGGGAAAGATAACCCTCCGTTAAAGATTAAATAGGGCTTAAACTAGAGTTAATAGACTTTTTTGTTTTTCTATAATTGTTGTTTTACATTTTTAAAGTTGTACTTATTTTGCCCTTTTTCAAGGCTTTATCTAATGACAAGTGTTAACTTTCTTTTATGCTTCATTACAATTATGCAAAGCCAGACATAATTTCTGTCCTACTCTACACTTAATCAATATAAGTATGATTCATAGTCCCTTTCAATTCATGACATACTCTCATTTTTCAATTCATGACATACTCTCATTCTGGACTTTAACAATTGCTTAAGTAATAATATAACTATCATGGTCTATGCAATCAATAACATAATAAGTTAAGTCTTTTAGACCTACAACCTTTAAGAGAATGTACTCTTGACTTCAAAAACATACTTTATACATCTGAGACAAGTAATTCACTTGACTATATGTGCTTTAGGCTCTTCTCTTTAACCTTTAAATAATGGTAAACCATGCACTTACTTACAGTTTTAGCTGCTCATCCACTTAACAGCATATCAAAGCAGTGATAGGTGTTAATTTACCCATAGCATATGGTTCGAGGAACTAAACATGACTAAGGTTCTGTTTAACACTTAGAGAGATGTTGAATAGTATTAATTTACCCAAGGTATATGGTCTGAGGAGCCAAGTATGACCAAGGTTCTGTTTAACACATGAATACTTGCTTAGAAAGTATTAATTTATGTGGTCCGAGGAGTCAGGCATGACCAATATTCTGTTTAATACTTAAACAAATAATAAGAAGTATCAATTTATCCTAGGTACATGGTCTGAGGAACCAAATATGACCAATGTTCTATTTGATACCTAAACAAATAATAAGGGGCACTAATTTACTCAAGGTATGTGGTTCGAGGAATCAGGCGTGGCTGATGTTCTGTTTAATACTCCAATAAATAACCAAGAATATTAATTTATCCAAGGTATGTGGTTCGAGGAATCAGGCATGACCAAGGTTCTGTTTAATACTCCAATAAACAATCAAGATATTAATTTACCCAAGGTATATGGTCCGAGAAACCAGGCATGACTGAGTTTTGTTTAATACTCCAATAAATAACGAAAAATATTAATTTACCTAAGGTATGTGGTTCGAGAAACCAGGCATGATCGATGTCTGTTTAATATTCAAACAAGTAATAAACATAACACATAATGTCAAAGATAAAAACATAACAAAGCTGCCTTTCATTAATAATAGTACCTTCACAGGTTATTTACATTCCAAGGATGTGGTATAACATTTTCATATAAATCTTCTAGGAAATAAGCCCCTATACCAGCTACTGAGGTGATATGGTATGGTCATTTCCAATTAGGCCCTAACTTCCCCCATGTTGGGTTTTTTGCAGTACCTACAATCTTTCTTAATACCAAGTCTCCAGGGGCTAATGATCTTAACCTCACACTTGAGTTATACCCCTGTTTGAGCTTATGTTGGTAATATGCTAACTAAACCATGGCATTCTCTCTTCGCTCTTCAATCAAATCCAAACTCTTCTCCAATAGGTTGTCATTGCTGTTTGGAGTGAACAAGCTTGTCCTCAGCGTAGGGAATCCAATTTCTAGAGGAATCATAACCTCGGTCCCATAAGTCATTGAAAAGGGTGTTTCCCTGTTGACCTACAAGAGGTAGTTCAATATATCCAGAGAACATGTGGCAGCTCTTCCACCCATTTGCCCTTTGTATAATCCAACCTTTTCCTAAGGCCATTCACTATGACCTTGTTGACAGCCTCAGCCTGTCCATTCCCCTATGGATAGACCGAAATTGAATACCTATTCTTAATACCTAATTTAGAACAGTATCTCCTGAAAGTTTTGCTATCAAATTGAAGCTCATTATTTGAGACGAGGGTGTGAGGAATCCCAAATCGAGTGATAATATTTTTCCATAAAAACCTCTTTGCATCCACATCCTGATATTAGCTAGTGGTTCAGCTTTAATCCATTTGATGAAATAATCAGTGCCAACCAAAAGCCATCTCCTATTCCTTGCTGCCTTAGGGAATGGCCCCACAATATCTAAGCCCCATTAAGCAAAGGGCCAAGGAGTAGATAGAGGATTAAGGACACCCCTTAGCTGATGAATGTTTGGAACAAATCTCTGACATTGGTCACACTTCTTTACGTAATCTTGTGCCTCTTTCTGCATACTTGGCCACCAATACTCTTGAGTGAGGGCCTTGTGAGATAATGATTTGCCCCCTGTATGACTTCTACAAATCCCCTCATGTAACTCTTTTAGGAGTGGCTCTACTGCTTTAGGATGGACGCATAGCAAATGTGGCCCAAAAAAGAGCGTTTGTATAACCTCTGATCCTTGGACAACAAAAAACGAGGAGCTTTTCTTCGCACTTTATCATCCTCCTCCTTCTCCTTGGGCAAGATGTCATCCTTAAGGAACATAACTACGGGATCCATCCAACTAGGTCCCACTATAATTTGATGAACTTGGACCTTCTATTTTTTCATCTCAATAGGCTTACATAAATCTATAACTAGGATAACCCGAGGTAAACTCTGCGCTGAGGAGGTTACGAGAGTGGCAAGAGGGTCAGCATGCGTATTTCTGCTTCTAGGGATTTTCTGTAAGGTGAAAGACTCAAACCCCGATTGCAAGTGCCTAACTTGATTAAAATATTCTTGCATTCTCAAATCTCTGGTTTCCAATTCTCCCTTTACCTGGCCTACAACCAATCTTGAATTTGAAAATACCTCCACTATTCTTCCTCCCATTTTCTGAACCATAGCCATTCCCACCAACAAAGTTTCATACTCAGCCTCATTGTTCGTGGTCGAGAAGCTCAACATTAAAGATTTCTCAATAATAATCTTTTCAAGAGATACCACAACTAGCCCCACTCCAGATCCTCTTTGATTTGCTGCACCATCAACGTACACCCTCCATGATATAAGTTCCTATAAAGAAACCATCCCAACTAATTTTCCATCCATATTCTGCTTTTCTCTGTCTTTTTCCAGTGGAGACTCAGTAAACTCAGCCACCAAATTTGCAAAGACTTGGCCCTTAATAGAGATGTAAGGCATATATTTGATATTGAAAACTCCTAAAATCGTTCCCCATTTTGCAATTCTCTCTGTATAATCAACTTTTTGAAGTAGTGATTGAAAAGGTAGTTGGGTTAGAACCACAACCGTGTGGGCTTGGAAGTAATGAGGGAGCTTTCGTGTAGCATGCACCACTGCCAAGATGACTTTTTTCTAATGGAAGATATAAGACCTCTGCTTTATGCAATGATTTGCTCACATAATAAACTGGTCTTTGCACCCCATCATCAACTTGTATCAGTACCAAGCTTACTACATGAGAGGCTATAGCAATGTAAGCAAACAAAATCTCCTCCTCTTCGGGCCTGGACATAATGGGTAGCCAAGAAAGATATTCCTTCAGCTGCTGGACGGCTAAGGCACACTCTTCGGTCCATTCAAATCTCTTTCACTTATACAACAACTGGAAGAAAGGCCTACATCTGTCTGCTGACCGAGAGAAGAATCGGTTCAAAGTAACAGTCATCCCTGTTAGTTTCTGGACTTCTTTGGGATTCCGAGGAGGCTACAAATTGTAAATTGCTCTAATCTAATTAGGGTTGACTTCAATTCCACGATGAGTGACCATATAACCTAGAAATTTGCCTGAGCTAACGCCAAAAAAAACTTAGAAGCATTAAGGTGTAACTTATGCTTTCTCAGTATTTCGAAAATATTTCCGAGATAATCCACATGCTCGGACTCCACTTTGCTCTTCACCACCATATCATCTATGTAGACTTTAAATATTTTTACCAAGTTGAGGCTCAAACATCCTAGTCATCATCCTTTGATAAGTAGACCTTGCATTCTTTAACCCAAAGGGCATCACCTTGTAGTGGCAATTTTCAGTAGGCGTAATAAAAGCTGTCTTCTCCTGATCATCCAAAACTAATGGTATTTGATGGTACCCTTGAAAAGCATCTAAAAAGCTCATTTGAGGATGACCTACAATTACATCCACCAATTAATCTATTCAAGGCATGGGGAAGGGATCCTTTGGGCAAGTTTTATTTAAATCTGTGAAATCTGCACATACTCGCCACTTTCCATTTTTCTTCTTCACCACCACTGTATTGGCCAACTATTTAGGGTAAAATACTTCTCTTATTGCCCCCGCTTGCTTAAGCTTAACCACTTCCCCTTTACAGCATTAGAATGCTCTTTAGAGGAGCGTCGAGGTGGTTGTTTTTTGGGAATAACAGATGGATTGACATTTAAACGATGGCAAATTAAATCTAGATCCACTCCAGGAGCCTCGTAAGCACTCCATGCAAACACATCAACATTCTTCTTGAGAAATATCATCAGCTCTTCCTTCTCTTGAGGAGGCATCTGAAGTCCGACCTAGAAAAATTTCTCCTCATCATCACTAATAATAACTTTCTAATTCCTCACAATTTGCCCTTTCTATCACCACATTCGTAGACAACACTGGCATCCTTGATTGCTATAAACCCTGCTCAGCAGAGACCGAGGACTCACCTCCAGTCTAATGTTTGATTGCAACCACCAAGCACTGCCTAGCCATAGACTGGCTCCCAACCAGCTCCTCAACCTGGTCTCCGGATGAATACTTTACCTTCAAGTGTAGGATGGAAGAAACGACCCATATGGCATGAAGCCAGGGTCTCGCAACTAAGGCTATCCACAGGTCGGTCTGGGTCAGGTTTGTGCCCAACCTGGAACCAACCTGCCAAAATCGGGTGGAGAAAAAAGGCACTTGCCGCCGACCCGCTGGAGTAATTAGGTCGGGTGGTTCAAAACATCAACGGGTGGTGGGCGGGTTGGTTGGATTCAGGACAGCGAGAAAATGGTGGAAAAAACACAGATCCGACGAAAATCTCACCGTATTCTATGAGATTTCGCCAGATCCAACGAAAATCTTACCAGATTCGATGAGATTTCACCAAATCCGGTCAAAATCCCACCGGATCTAAGGGACATAGTGCCGGAATTTGGAAAAATATCACTGGAATTTGGAAATATTTTGGTCGGTTCGGGTTTTTCGGTTTTAAGGGAGGAAAACTGAAACTCAACCCACCGGAATCGGTTTTTGGTGATGAAGACCTGCCGCCGACCAGTCGGAGTAGTCGGGTTGGCTTGTTTCGGGTCGGATCTAGTCGGTTCTTCAGGTGGGTCGAGTACTCGGATGAATCTGGACAGCCCTACTTGCGACAATGGCAGTGTAGGGGGAGTAGGCATTTACCACAATGAAGTCTATCTCCACCACTTCTGACCCTGCCTGCACGGGTAGTCTAATCTGGCCCATTAAGATAATAATTTTCCCATCAAAACCTATCAAAGGTGAATCATAGCAGACCATATTTTCAAGTTTCAATTTGAGCCCTTTATATAAATCAGGGTACATGATCTCTGCACCACTGCCCTGATCTACCAACACCCTCTTCACATCATACCCACCTATTTTGGGGGTAACCACCAGGGCATCATCATGTGGCTGTAAGGTTCTAACTTTATCTTTATCTAAAAAGCTCAATATTGGCCGGACCTCAATTCTACCCCTCTTCGGATCAAGGGATAAGCCCTTCGCAGATGGCCAAGTTATAGACATCACCCTGGATGGATAAGAACCAGTTCTCCTTAGTGCGGCAAGAATAACACTAATAGTACCTAAATGTGGTCTTGAAGAAGCATCTCTCTAAACTCCCGACCCTGCCTGGCTGCCCTGTCCACTAGGCTGATACAGAAATTGTTTAAACTTTCCACCTTTAACCAAGTGCTCCAAATGACTCCAGAAAGTCCTACAATCTGCTATAGTGTGCCCGTGCTCCTAGTGGTATTGGCAATGAAGGCTTTAGTTGCGCTTCGTGGGGTCTCCTCCCATCCTATTCGGCCATTTAAAGTATGACTCATTCTAATTTTTTCTAAAACTTGGTGTACTGGCTTTTAGAACACAGTGCTGACTACTTGAGTAGAAGTAGATTTAGTATGCCCAGCAAAATCTCTTCGAGGTCGGTTGTTATTATACCTCTCCGACCTGAAATCCCTTTGATCCTGAGGGACTACTTTGGCTTTCCCCTTCCCTTGTTATTGGTCCTCATTGACCTGCTTGTACTCATCAATATGATCCAAAAGCTTATGTACTCTCCTAACAGCTTTCCTTGTCAAAGACTTCCTTAAATCGTGCTCGGCAGGTAGGCCGACCTTGAAAGTTCTTATAGCCATACCGTCAAAATTCCTATCTATCTCATTAAACATCTCTTAGTACCTGTTCGAATACGTTTTTAGGGTTTCCCCCTCTCGCATGGTCATAGACAATACGGAGTCCAAAGGCTGAAGAACCCTATTGCAAGTTACAAAACGAGCCCCAAAAGCCCTAGTAAGCTCCTTAAAGGAGTTAATAGAACCTTCCTCTAGACAGTCAAACCATCTCATCGCCACAGGCCCAAACTGGATGGGAACACCTTACACATCAAAGTCTCTGGTTGAAGTGGCTAATATGCTCCACAGGGTCTGTTCTGCCATTGTACATGGTGAATGTTAGCTGAGTAAACTTTCGAGGAAGTTTTCCTCCTTCAATCCTACGTGTAAAAGGTGACTTAGAAATCTGATTCAGAGCCCTACTCATAGCATCGTTATCCAGACCTTTGCGAGATGGACTTTTCCCTCTTCACCTATAATGGTGATCCTCATCGCACGAAAAAAATTCACTGGGAGGAGTCCTTAACCTGGACCAATAGCTATTATCCCTATCATCATCAGAAGAAGGGTCAAAACTTGAAGGAGTTCCTCTACGACGCTCGTGGTGTAACCTCCTTCGCAAATGGTCAATCTCCAATTGCATGCTCCTAGTATTCTCTTTATGAGAGATGTGACTCCCACTTCGAGATTGGCTCCTACTAGTATGTGCGGTATGCACACTAACCTCCTGGTCTCTCCTTCGCTTAAGATTGAGAAACTGATCCTGACGTTGGGAACCAACAGACTCTTCTCAGTTTGGCCCTGAACCCACCATAGCTAAAGGCTGATCTCACTAAAGCTCAAGTTTCCTATAGACGGCACCAATTGTAAGGACACGTTTTGGTTCCTAAGCCCAAAAGGTAAAAGGATTCAGGCCTAAAGAGCCAAACATAATGAATTTGTAGAGAGTGAACTAGAAACTAGACTTCAATGAGTTGGACAACAATCATAATGGGTTAAAGATGACAAGAAAGCAAAGATAAACAAGTTTCGTGCAAAAGAAATTCTTCCTTGGCAAAGTCCGATAAGAGTAGTTCTTGTGTAGGCCTCTTTTGAATTTGATTACAAGTCTAGTTCTTATTGCTACAATGTTTTTTCTATAGATTCTCAGATCCCCCCGTGTAATGGGGTCTTTCTTCCTTATATTCTCTTGTTTTGCTTTATCTCCACCCTCCACGTGTTGGTCAAGTTGTCTGTCTTGATCCTTATCCTATCAGAACCTTCTTGAAATCTTTGGGGGTAACTGTAAGGTTGAATATCACTAGTCAGGTATCACCTCCACAATAATGCGACTAGAGAGTTAGCTACAGAGCATTTAATGCGACAATAGCAGCTTTCTCCTAGATATTTCTTAACTTCCCTTTGTCCTATTCCCTCTTGATGTTTATCCTTACCAGTAGAATTGCCCAGAGTATTGCTCTTGATGGCAGGTCAATTCCTCTGACCTCTACTCTGTTAAGTCGAGGAGGCATTTCTCTTCGAACAACCTTCCCAAACCCTCATGACCAGGATCCTTCCATAACTTACTGATTTGTACCTCTTTCCTAACGTCCTATTCCCTCTTGATGTTTATCCTTACCAGTAGAATTGCCCGGAGTATTGCTCTTGATGGCAGGTCAATTCCTCTGACCTCTACTCTATTAAGTCGAGGAGGCATTTCTCTTCGAACAACTTTCCCAAACCCTCATGACCAGGATTCTTCCATAACTTACTGATTTGTACCTCTTTCCTAACGTCTACCTGTCCTCGGACTATTAAATGTCCTAGGACAAGGCCTACGGCCCAATATACATTCTGGGTCTTTCATTCCTACAATAGCAATACAAAAATTGAAGAACAAAATCTTAATAAACAAAACATATTCATTAAACTAATTAGAAAGGCAAAAACTCATATGGTCAGATTCATATCATAATAATAAAATAAAAAACAAAACAAAACAAAACCATATGACCATTATCATATATATAACAAAACTTAAATCTAAATGCCCATATGCTTAATTTTATTTGGTTGTGTTGAAAAGTGAGTTAGCATATTGACTTGAGAGAGGCCAGTGTAGGCTGGCAACAATAGGGTGAAGTACTAAAGGTAGCTTCTTGAGATTGAAAAAAATGGAAAAAAGGTAAGTTTTTGTTTGAAGAAGTGATTAAATGATGCTCTTTTGAAATAGTTTGTTATTATGCATTAGGTACCCAACAAATCATTTGGATAATTGGGGGGCTAGCTAGTATATTATTTGAGGATTTGTGGACTTTGAATCATATATCTATTGGACTTTGTTGAGATCTTAGGAATAATTGGGGGGCTGGTCATATTTTTTGAGGGGGCCCATTGCCTATTACTTCCTTATTGGATCAGACCTATAGCCTAAAACTACCATAATAGTAGAAGAAAATTAAGGGTCTGTTTGGTAATATTGTTTTAGTAACGTTGTTTAAGTGTTGTGGAAATATGTGTGGATGAAAAAGTGTTGTAGAAGTACATGTTGTGTTGTTTAAATAACACAACCAAACAAATCCTAAAATTTGGGGGGAAGGCATGGCCCCCTCAAGCAATAAGGTAGCTTCGCCCCTAGTGCCCAAGTCCAAGTGTTAATTGACATTTGGATATAGGGTTCCAATCTTGATCAGTTTCAATTTTATTGCAGTTTTGAACTTAAAAAAAAAAAAAAAAAAAAATTATTGTAGTTTTAACTTTTTCCACATTAGTTTTTCAGTATTTTTTTTTTAAGAAGACATTAGTTTTTCAGTTTAATCCGACTTTGGGACCTAAAATTTACTCTTTTTAGGGTCATATATTTAGGATATGATTGATTTTAATTAAATACATATTTCTGAGAAATTTAATTTAATTATAAAAAACAAAAGCTGTACTATTTATCCATTATAATTAAACAATCTATTCTTAATGGTGCACCCTTAATAATAACTAAATCTTTAAAGGGCCAAACAAAATTAACTAATCACAATCATATGTATCCCGTCTTAATTGTAGGAATGTATTAAATGTTGAATCTTGTTTCTAACTATAACTTTTAGTCTGGTAATCTAATCTTGTTTCACTGTTGGATTTTCAATAGTTTTTTTTTTTTTTTTTTTTTTTTTTTTTGTTTCTCAAAAAAAAAAAAAACTATTGAAAATCCAACAGTGAAAATTATGTTTATAACCTTATATCATGAAATGATAATTTTACCCTTAAACAGAGGTTTGGTTTTGGCGTTCATGGCAGGGAAAATACTTTTACCCCACTCTGTAGTGTAGCTTATGTAGAAGCAATGGCCGCAGTGAGGGCTTTAAGTTTTGTTTAGGAATTCAGTCTTTTATCCATTGTTTTGGAGGGGGACTCTGAAGTGATCATTAAAGCTCCTAGTAGTGAGGATGAGTCATTTGCTTCATATGGTCACCTTATTGTTGAGGCCAAATTATTTACAAATACCTTCTGTTTTCTTAGGTTTTTTCATATTTGTAGACAATGTAACTCTTTAGTTCGTGACCTTACTAGACATGTTAGTGGTTTATCGATGTGGCTGAAAGATGTTTCTCCACATATCAATAATGTACTCATAGTGGATTATGACTAATTTCTATTAAATAATAATACCAGGCATTCTTCTAAAAAAAAGTTGCAAAATGGGATATTTGTTTAGGGCATGTTTGGTTGTGTTGTTTAAACAATAGTTTTTGTTGTTTAAACAACACAATGTGTATTTTCACAACACTTTTTTCACTTATGCGTATTTCTACAACATTTAAACAACGTTATTAAAACAACATTACCAAACGGGCCATTACTCATTTTGGTTTCTATATGTATCTTTCTCTACTCTTTTTGTTGTTCCCTCCACTTCTACCCTACATCCAAACATATAAAAACAAAATATTTTTATATGACACTTGACGCAATGCTATTTTTGGGACTCACTGGGATTCCCTACATCCAAACATATAAAAACAAAATATTTTTATATGACACTTGACGCAATGTTATTTTTGGGACTCACTGGGATTCACCTCGCTTGGTGGGATGTATATATCAAGGAAGTTGAAGTCTGTAATTGTCTTTTGGAAGTCTGTTTGTACCGTGTTTTATTATGTCTATATTTTTGTAGTTGTATTTTGATTGAAGTTGGTTCTGTGTTTGTCTTGTATTTGTATTTTGTTATGACACTAATGTTTATCCTGTACTGCAAGTTTAGCTTTCAATAAAATCCTCAGATAATGCAAAATATATATATATATATATATATATATTTATATTATCTCTTTTTGAGAGCTAGCTATCAAATAACATGTGAGGAATGTGTACACCATAGATTCCCTTTCCCCAAGTATTTAATACATTGTTGGGAATTCCTATACCATAAAAATACCTAGATCCTAACCTTTAGTCTTTTTTTTTTTTTTTTAATAAATCATTTAGATTGTTAGGGAACAGTATTTTGTAATATATATATATAATAGTTTTAAAGTGAAGACAATTGTGAGTTCAACAATGAAAGAAGCATTTGCTCGTTTAGTTTCCTAGGGATCAAGATCAAGTTTGATTAAATAATCTTTGATATATTCAATTATGGACGCTTCACTCTTAGCTTGCTATAAGGCCGTTCATAAAAATATTAAAAAAAGAAAAAGAAAAAGAAAAAGAAAAAAAAAAGCTTGCTATAAATAAGGCCAGCTCTGATGTTTTATATAATTTAAAAGCATAAGTGTGTCACTATAAATGCTTGCTATTACTTCTCTCCCAAAAAAAAACTTGCTATTACTATTTTCATTTGCCAAAAAAATGCAATTAAACATTATATATATGTCTCCAAAATCTGTTTATTGCTTTCTCATCTTCTTCATTTATATCTTCATCCTTGTCCCTTTTTTTTTTTTTTTGGTAAGGGAGGATATATGCATTAAAACTAAATCAATCTATTACAAAAGGCCCCTTCGATGTCCAGGGTGCAGAGCCGATCCACCACAGGCGGTGGATGGGCAAACAAAATGAGAGGGACATCACTATTACTACCAATACGGGCTAAGGCATCCGTGCTTTGATTTGCTTCCTTGTACGTGTGTTCAACTCGTAGATTTGGGAACTTCCTCAAGAGGAGCCTGCAATTAGTAAGCAAGGGTTCAAGAGATAAATTAACAATAGAGTTTTTCATCAATTGAACAACAGCAAGAGCATCGAGTTCAACAATAAGATTATGCATGTTCTTCGTTGCTGCCATTTGTAACCCATCCCGAAGAGCCCATAGTTCAGCTGTGACATTATTCACCTTGCCACAATTTCTGGCAAATCCATTAATCCAGTTGCCATGTTCATTCCTCAGTATTCCTCCGCCCCCCCCCCCCCCCAGCGTTGTCACGGGATGATCCATCAGTATTTAGCTTCGCCTAACCTGCTGGTGGCTTCTGCCATGAGATTGCCTGTATGTGCTTCTCGGCCTGCACCTTACCTGCAACTACTGTGGAAAAAAAATTTAGCTGCCTTCCATCTGCATTGCATATGGAATTTCTCATCAACAACTCCTTTCCTGAAGATGTAAGCATTTCTGTGCAACCATAAATGCCAAACACCCATGGGGAAGGTGATCTTCCATGGTATACCATGCTGGGAGCTCACGGATGTGCAATTCAAATGAAGCCAGACCCCCAAATCTTCTAAAAAATACTTTCTGCAATCAGCCGGCACCCCTAGCTTATTCTAGAAATTCCTTGCATAATGACAGTCCCTAATGATATGCTAAAGCATTTCAGCTTCCCTTTGACAAATGGGGCAGATTGTATCAAGAGTAAAACCCCTAAAACCCAACACTTCACAAGTAAGCACACTATTGTGGATTCTCAACCATAAAAAGAACATTATCCTAGGCATTGTGGCAGCCTTCCAAATCCATTCACAAGCGATAGACGAAAGGTTCAGGGGATTTAACCCTTTAGCTAATAAATAGGCAGATTTTAAAGTAAAGGAGCCATCCTTTGAGAAGGCCCAACAAGAGACATCTTTTATGTTTAGATCCAAAGAGAAGGGGACTTCTTGAATCTGATTGCGCAACTCTTCCGGGAGTTCAAAAGATAACACACTTTGAAACCAATTACTTCCTTGGTCTCTAATATCCGCTACCAGCAAGTCAGCTTCCTCCCTAGTCAAAGGGCCTTGAATACAGGATCTCAAAGGGCCAAAAGGGAGCCAAAAGTTAGCCCAAAGGTTAGTTGAGGCCCCATTTTTAATAATCCATTTAATGCCTCTTTTAAAGATAGGGCCCCCTTTCTTGCATGCAGCCCATGTCCTGGAACAAGGGAGCTTCCTACCCGCTTCAGTAATTCTTAGGTCTGTGAAGTATTTACTCATCAGCACTCTTGCCCACGGAGCTTCTTGCTCATTGGCTAGCCTCCAACAGAGCTTTGCAAGGTATGCTTCATTCCTAGACTGCATTTCCACCATTTCGAGTCCCTCTCTATCTCTGGGAAGAGTCACAGTATTCCAATTCACAAGGTGGAGCTTCCTTTTCTCCTCCGTTAACCCTCAAAGAAAATTTCTATGCAATTTATCCACTGCTTGGCACACTTTGACTAGAAGCGCGCAACATTGCATGTAGTATTCCACAATGGGAGTGGAAGTCAAATTAATAAGCACTCTCTTCCCTGCAAGATATAAAATTTGAGCCTTCCAACCAGCAAGCTTGTCCTGAACTCTCTTAATCACGAAATTATAAGCATTTCCATTCCTCCCCTTATGAAGTATAGGAAAGCCTAAATAACGTCCCAAGTTGTTGGTGGCTTGGATGCCTAGTTGCTGACAAATATCCAATTTCACTTGAACACTAACATTCGGAGAAAAGAAGATTTTTGACTTGTTCTTATTAACTTTCTACCCTGCCATATCACAAAAAGAACCAAGTGCTATTGTAATGGCTTCACAATTCTTAGTATTTGCTTTTGCAAACAACAATAGATCGTCTGCAAAAAAAAAAAAAAAAATGTGAGAGAATTCGGGTCCTCCTGAGGATGCTTTCACCCTCATCCATTGCTTAGAATCACACAAGTCTTCAATTTGAGCATTCAAATACTCCATACATAGCAGAAAATGAAAGGGGACAGCAGATCGCCCTACCTTATCCCCCTAGAAGGTGTAAAGGGGGGAAGTTTCTCTCCATTGAAGAACAGAGAGGTGGAAGAAGAGGAAATGCAGCTCATTATCAATTTAGTAATGTTTGGAGGAAACCCAAAGCAAGTGAGCACCTTTCGGATGAAGCACCATTCAAGCCTATCGTACGCTTTTTCCAAGTCTATTTTGACTACCATGAATCCTTCTTTACCTTTGCGCTTATTCAAGGAATAAATTATTTCTTGTGCAATAATTACGTTATCCAAACCTCGCCTACTAGCTACAAAAGCTATTTGACATAGGGAGATCAAATTGGGCATGTGTGGACGAAGCCTTTGAACCAGAATTTTTGTGACTAGCTTGTACACAGTGTTGCATAAGCTAATGGGTCTGAAATGGCTGATGGTTTCAGGACCCTTCTGTTTCGGGATGAGAGCAATGAGGATTTGGTTAAGGAATGCTGGCATCTCACGTGAAAGGAAAATATTCCTCACTTTATCCTTCACCAAATCTCCAACACTGTTCCAATGCCTTGGGAAGAAGCCCACATGAAGACCATCAAGCCCCGGGGCTTTATACGGCTTCATGGATTTCAAGGCTTCATAAATTTCAGCATTTGATGGGATGCTAGCCAACTCCACGGCCTCATGTTCCAATAGTCTGCAATAGACCATCTCCAGAGTCATGTCTCTCGTGCTAAGAAGGCATTCAGTTGTATAAAGCTTCAAAAAACCCTCTCGAAAATATTGCTTTGTTTGCTCCAAATCATAAATCCATTCCTCATTCTCCAATTTAACGCAAGATATTTTGTTGGCTGATCTGCGTATAATGGTGGAGAGGTGGAAATAAGAGGTGTTTCTTTCCTCGGCAATGAGCCAATTGGTTCTTGCTTTCATTGCCCAAAGCTCCTCTTCCCACTGTAGAATCTGATTAAACTCGTCAGATAGTTGAACTTGCAGATTTAAAAGAAAGGCATTGGGGTTATTAGCTAATGCCTTCTGAATGCCAAGAAGCCTTGCCGCAAGACGCCTTTTTTTCCAAAAAATATTGCTGAAGACTTCCTTATTCCACTTCCTAGCTTTCCTTGTGAACTCATGTATGGCTCTATCCAAGGCATTCTCCCTCCAAGCCCCACAGACAAGGTCCTGAAATTCTGGATGATGGTTCCACATTGATTGAAAGCGGAAGGGTCTTTCCCCACTAGCAGGGGGAGGCTCAGTAACTTTCAACAACAGCGAGCAATGGTCAGAATTAATGCGGGCTAGGTAAGAAACATTGGCTTTTGGAAAAAGTGCTTTCCGTGAAGGAGTAGGCCAACATCTGTACAACCTTTCTTGAATCAAATTCCCTATGCCTCACTTATTAGTCCACGTATATTTAGGCCCCAAGAAACCTAAGTCCAGTAGGTTACAGTGATTCATGCACTCTCTGTATTCTCGGACTTTTCTAACACTCAAAGAATTACCCCCAAACTTCTCACTTTCCTCAAGCACTTCATTAAAATCACCCATGAGGATCCACGACAAGTCATGGTGATTAGAAACTTTTTTCAGGTTATCCCACAAAATGCACCTGTTTTTAAACTTAGGACTAGCATATATTGCACTTAATAACCAAGAGGAAGGCAAAGATTGTACCTGAAGGAGTGCGTGGATCTCCTGTTCAGATTGAGAGAGCACTTCCACTTGCACCAAAGAGGATTTCTAGAGTAGCCAAATTCCCACCGCGAACCCAATGGTCTCCGACATAGCAAACCCATCAAAAGGAAGACCTTGGATAACTTCTTTAGCTTTATAACCACTTATTCTAGTCTCAGTAATTACCATGACCACAGGATTGTGCCAACTAATGAGATCAGCCACCGTTTGCTTAAATGTGGGTTTAAGCGCACCCCTACAATTCCAAATAATTATATTCATGATTGGATGAGGATTAGAGAACTTGTCAAACAACTTAACAGTGGAGTGATTCCCCATCACCCTCCACCTCCACCTCTCCATCAGCACCTACTTCGATCGGACTTCCTCGGGAAAAATCGTCATAGCATGATTCAAAATCCCCATCTCTACTTGGTTGGTTCTCACAAGCACGGTTCCCCTTATCACTGGCATCAAGAATTGGATGAGATTCACCCTGTGGACATGCCCCATCACCGCACACTCCATCGGTGTGTTTCTGAGAACTTTCCTCTCCGTGATCACCAGTTCAACGTCCTGCACTTCGAGCTCTGTTAGTGATTTTTCTGAGAAACATGAGATAATTAACCTCCTAATCCTATCTATTGTTGTTTAATTATAAAATTTTGCTTAAATAATTGGGTTCTATTGTTTGAAATTAAAATTTCCACTCCATTCTGCCTATTTAATGAAGTTAGTTCACTTACCTCTTTTATAGGTTTTTCTTCTACTTCTTTGATAGTGGCGTGCAATGTAGATACATAATGCAAGAGAACTCTAGTTGGGAATAGGATGTGCAAGCTCTTCTATGATGAACGTAGAAGTCAAACATGGAGTGGAATGTGCATTGATTCAATTCGTTGTTCTAATCAATGGAGTGAATAATTCAAACCCTACTTTTACAAAAAAATCAATTGGTGTCTTGGCCTGATGATAAAGAACAATCATAATGGAGTGAACACTATAAATTAAAATATTATTATATCTATAAAAAATAACAAAAATTAATAAATCATGATGAGTTGCAATAAAATTTAAAAGTAATTTCCATCCCCTAATAACTTCAATCTTGCTATAGAGCTTTTTGGTTTATCTAGCCTTGTCAATAATAATTTTAGAAAACTAAACACTTTGTTATCTCATAAAAGTCATTGGTTAATGATGAAAAGGCAAGAAGGGCCTTCATGTATTAATGTTAGTTATATTGTCATAGTTTTTGTGTTTTGTTATGGTAAGTGTGCTTACAAATGGTTATGCAACACCGACTGACAAGGTTTGGGATACTTATGGAACAATGTTATTTTTTTGGTTGGAGATAATATAATGATAATCTATGTTATGAAAGTAATTTATCTATGTTATAATTGCTTTTTTTTTTTTTTTTTTGTGTGTGGTTAGGAATGATGTTTTTTATTTAGTATATGTATTACAAGTGCCTTTAATATATATTCCCTGAAGGAATATATCTTCGCATGGATGATGCTTTATCATTTTAGTTTTTGGTATGATGGATGGCTTTGTCTTTATTTAGTATATATGTTTACTGGTGCCTTGAATATATTCCTTGAAGGAATATATCTATGTTTGGATGTATTATCTATGTTATGGATGGTTTGTCTCTATCCAAGATGTATGTATTTTTTGGAAGTTAAGTAATAATAATAATTTTTTTTTTTCATTTTACATTGTGCCAAACACTTCAAAATATTTTACGTAGCTTTTTTATGTACACAGCCAAACACTATAAAATGAAAATGTTTTCAGGAAAATATTTTACACCGAAACTAATGGGAAGTGTAGGGGCGCAATCTGTAACAACTCCAGGATAAAATTGGACTCGTAAGTAAAAAGGGCCTCCCACAATATCATTTGTAGAGAGTGGGCTTGAAAGGTATGACCTGGGCATAAGTGAGTGGTTTTAGTCGTAGTTCCTATGGGAAAACACTATATTGGCGGGCTTGGCCTTACTAGCCAAACCCTTGTTGTGGCCAGCGCCCCCCCTTGATCTTTGTTTGTTTCGCCTTTTATACTGGTGTTCCATTCCCCTTTTTGTGTCCACGTATCGATTTCTACTTTTGGGGTGCAGGCCTGTCCAGTCAACCCATACCTAGAGTGGTTGGGAGTTGCTGGAAAGGCGTATGGGCATGGGCATGGGTCTGTCAGACGCCGAATTCCGTATTACTGTGTTGGCTATTTTTTCCCTAGCCCTGCCCGCTACACTCAGCTTGCTCCTTTCTTTGGGCATTTAATGAAGTGCCGAGGAGGAGGTCGTCCTCGGCAATGGCTCTCCTCGGCTTGGGCTGCGGACCTTAAGATAAACTGGGCCTGGGCCGGGGCTACACTTTCTTTGGCCCCACAATAGCCCCTCAAAAGCCTGCTGCCTGACTTTTAGTTGGGGAGGAGGGTTTTGATAATGCTGGGCCTACATCATAGCCTGTTCTGATTCTGCACTCCATTAATATTAGCATTTTTCCACTTACTCGGGAGTCGTGTCAAAACAAGGGACGCTCCTTGAGTCTTCTGATATTTCGGTACTCGAGGCGCGCCTTCTCGAGGATCTTCAGATCCTACGGCTGAGGATGAGGTTGGAAATTGAGCCCAGCCCGCTTTGTTCGTAGCGTTCCTTGGAAATTTGCACAAGTTAAATGCCACCGGTCTGCTCTGTGTATAAATAGGATAGGGGATCATCCCCCTTGCATACAAACCCTTCTGCTTCCTTCAGAAACATAATCCATCCGCCATACTCAGTCTCCATTTTCAGTGTCATTTAGCCTCAGGTTAATATGCTTGAGGCATGGGTGGGAATGAAGGATCTTTATCCGCTTCAGAGGCACCGAATTCTCAAGGTGATATGGTACGGACAAGGATGGCACAGATTCAAGCCGGTCCTCCGCTTTGACAGGGGGAAGATGGTCTTCCTCTCTCTTTTAGTCAAAATCCGAAGCAGGTTCTGGTCATGCCAGATTTTTGGCATGTCAGAAGAAGGAATTTCCGCCATCAGCGCCGTCTGCCTTGTCGCAGGCAAATTTTCGCAGGGGCTCCCCAACTTCCGGCTCCCTGCACCTTTTCTTCAACGATGCAGGCCCCCAGTTAGGTTCCCTGCACCTTTTCTTCAGTGGCGCTGGCCCAAAGCCAGGTGCTCTCTGCACCTTTTCTTCGAAGGTGCAGGTCCCTCGTCGGGTTCTTTTGCTGCCTGAGTTATGGGCATGTGAAAGTATTGAGGAGTGGTCCCCTTACTCAACATCTCGGCGCAGCAGCCAACCTCTCCTCTGTGCTTCTCATTCGGCTTTATTTTTACTCTCTTGTATTTTTCTTTTCACTTACGTAGTTAACTCTAATGTAAGCTTATTTCAGCTTTTCATTGTACACTTTACTATTCCTTTGTCTTAATAAAAGATGAGTTTATTTCTTTCTAAATACTTTTCTTTTCTGCAACAACTACTTTGTGCATGAATATTAAATATAAGCTTGCCTCTAATGATATTCGGAGCAGAAAAATGCCTTAACACAGATTCCTACTAGTTCAATCTTACGGACATTATCAAGTATAACAATGGTAATCCTCAATAAATTAAACTCTTGGAACTAACCGGGATAACGGCTGAGTGCTGTGCGATGCATTCTAGACCAATGTCCGAGAACGATAAACTCTAAATAATTCATCCGAGAGGGTAGCCGAGCAGTGAGGGGCCCCAATTGTGTGTTTTTTTTTTTTTTTTGGCAGCATATTGCTCTAAATTGCATCAATCCCTTTGGTACTGAGGGTCCGAGGGTAGGCTGGGCAATCCATTCAGTGTAGGGATTAACCCAACCGTTAATGGGGGAATTCTCCTTGGATAGATCCTAAGGCCCATGTAACGTAGTTTTTCTTTTAAGTACTTGGTTTCCCCATAGGCTTGAGTCCGAGGACCATACAAGGCCTTGGTTCTGTCCAAAACTTGTACTTTTGCTTTTAAGTAGTTGGTTTCCCCAGAAGCTTGGGTCCGAGGACCATACAAGGCCTTGGTTCTGTCCAAAACTTGTACTTTTGCTTCTAAGTAGTTGGTTTCCCCAGAGGCTTGGGTCCGAGGACCATACAAGGCCTTGGTTCTGTCAAAAACTTGTGTTTTTGCTTCTAAGTAGTTGGTTTCCCCAGAGGCTTGGGTCCGAGGACCATACAAGGCCTTGGTTCTGTCCAAAACTTGTGTTTTTGCTTCTAAGTAGTTGGTTTCCCCAGAGGCTTGGGTCCGAGGACCATACAAGGCATTGGTTCTGTCCAAAACTTGTGTTTTTGCTTTTAAGTAGTTGGTTTCCCCAGAGGCTTGGGTCCGAGGACCATACAAGGCCTTGGTTCTGTCCAAAACTTGTACTTTTGCTTTTAAGTAGTTGGTTTCCCCAGAGGCTTGGGTCCGAGGACCATACAAGGCCTTGGTTCTGTCCAAAACTTGTACTTTTGCCTTTAAGTAGTTGGTTTCCCCAGAGGCTTGGGTCCGAGGACCATACAAGGCCTTGGTTCTGTCCAAAACTTGTACTTTTGCCTTTAAGTAGTTGGTTTCCCCAGAGGCTTGGGTCCGAGGACCATACAAGGCCTTGGTTCTGTCCAAAACTTGTACTTTTGCCTTTAAGTAGTTGGTTTCCCCAGAGGCTTGGGTCCGAGGACCATACAAGGCCTTGATTCTGTCCAAAACTTATACTTTTGCTTTTAAGTAGTTGGTTTCCCCAGAGGCTTGAGTCCGAGGACCATACAAGGCCTTGGTTCTGTCCAAAACTTGTACTTTTGCTTTTAAGTAGTTGGTTTCCCCAGAGGCTTGGGTCCGAGGACCATGCAAGGCCTTGGTTCTGTCCAAAACTTGTACTTTTGCTTTTAAGTAGTTGGTTTCCCCAGAGGCTTGGGTCCGAGGACCATACAAGGCCTTGGTTCTGTCCAAAACTTGTGTTTTTTCTTCTATGAGGCTTTGGCTTTGGGGGAATTAGATCCTCAACTGAGCCCCTTGACCCATCTGCGTGGCTGACGTTATAAAGTGTAGCCCCTAGTCAAGAATCATAGCCCCCAACGAAACTCTACGTTAGCACGCTGTAACTGGCTGGTAGAAAATGACAAGGGTACTGTCCCACACCATCGCCTATGCCAAGATACAAACCTCCCCACAGACGGCGCCAATTGTAGGGGCGCAATTTGTAACAACTCCAGGATAAAATTGGACTCGTAAGTAAAAAGGGCCTCCCACAATATCATTTGTAGAGAGTGGGCTTGAAAGGTATGACCTGGGCATAAGTGAGTGGTTTTAGTTGTAGTTTCTACGGGAAAACACTATATTGGCGGGCTTGGCCTTACTAGCCAAACCCTTGTTGTGGCCAGCGCCCCCCCTTGATCTTTGTTTGTTTCGCCTTTTATACTGGTGTTCCATTCCCCTTTTTGTGTCCACGTGTCGATTTCTACTTTTGGGGTGCAGGCCTATCCAGTCAACCCATACCTAGAGTGGTTGGGAGTTGCTGGAAAGGCGTATGGGCATGGGCATGGGTCTGTCAGACGCCGAATTCCGTATTACTGTGTTGGCCGTTTTTTCCCTGGCCCTGCCCGCTACACTCAGCTTGCTCCTTTCTTTGGGCATTTAATGAAGTGCCGAGGAGGAGGTTGTCCTCGGCAATGGCTCTCCTCGGCTTGGGCTGCGGACCTTAAGATAAACTGGGCCTGGGCCGGGGCTACACTTTCTTTGGCCCCACAGGAAGCATAAGAGTAAATTGCATTTCCTAGCCTAATTTATCATATCAATTTTAATAGTCTTTAACTATAACAATAAGCAATCAACCTTCTAAAGTTTGGAGTAATGCAGGGCGTGATATGCTCAGTTAGTTAATCAAAGATTCGACATAAATCAGCTACACACTAAAAAAAGAAAAAGGGGTGGCCCCTAAAGGGTAATCACCTATAATTATCAATTAGAAATCAGAAACATATTAGAGGGTATTTGATTTAAAAAAAAAAAAAAAATTTATTTGTCAGTGTTCTCTGCATTGGAGTTGAGTGTTTCCTCCTTACAATCAAATGTGTGGCTTGGTCATGATGAATGGCATCAGCGACTAGTAGCATTGAGTAGTGTCTACTACATTCAGTTGAGTGACATCTAGGAACTATCATTCTTACCCATTATATTAATTTTTTATTTGACAAAAAGATCAAGGCATGACCTGTATCTCATCTCATTTGCATTACTTTGACATTGTTTGAACACGATTTGATTGCGATCAAGGCTTTGCTTAGTATAATTTTAAACACATGTTTTCAGTTTTTAAACAATATTATACTTATTTTCACACACTTTTTCACCCACACGTATTTCCAAAAAAATTGAAAACTGTTGTTTAAACGCATGTACCAAACGGGCCCCAAATCACTATTAAGCTTTATGACATTTTTTCCAAAATTGGCTAATTGTTTGGTTAATTTTTAAATAATTTCACGATATCTTATGTTTTAAGTATGATATAAGCCCATGAGCAATCATTTTAAAGAGAATTTAATTGTCTTTCATTACTTGAATTTTTCACAATCAAGCTGCCTTATTTTTTACTAACTCTTGGTCAAACTACAGTCAAAATTGTTCAAAGAGGTCCAAATTATGTATTTAAGTATGATAAGATCGTAGACGAACTCAGGATTTCAAGTTAGGGAGGCAAAAGTATAAGGAAAAAAAATTCAAATAAGCATCCATATATTATATTACAAACTATCAACCAAGATAAATACATAAAATTATTGTTTCTTAATACATTAAGACGCAATCATCTATTAACAAAAACAAAAGACACAAAATACTATCGTTTCTTAATACATAAAAGTGCAATCATCTATGAAAAGAGAACTTAACCCTTTTTTTTTTTTTTTTTTTTTCTGAGTTTGGTTTATAGCTATCGGGCTAATAGGTTTTTTTATTTTATTTATTTTATTTAATAATAATTTTTTTAAGTTTTGTTTTTGTTAAATCTTTAGGTTGGGCAGTTGCCAGTTGGGCTGGGCTAATTGGAGGTGAGGGGGGCCTAAAGTTTTGGAATCAGGGGGCCCAATAACAAAAATTAAAAAAAAGGTTATGCTAACGAGTGTCCTTAGGGTATTGGTTAACAATCCAGTTAAAGAAAGTTTTTATGGGGAAAGAAAAAAAAAACAATTAATGTTTTGACACTTTTTTCATTTTTCCATAAAAGTGATGTCAAAACTTTTCTAAAATGGATTGTTAGCCAATGCCCTAAGGCACTCATTAACATTTCCCTTATATATATATATATATATATATATATATATATATATATATATATATCCACTAAAAAAATTCTTAGTACCAGGGGGCTCGGGCCCCTTGGCCTTGGCTCCATCCTTGGATAAGATGAAATTTAGTGTGCGTTTGCGTAGTTGATTTTCTGTGTGCGTTTGCATAGTTGATTTTCTATGTGCGTTTGCATTTCACTTGGTCGGTCCCATGGCACTGTTCATGGACCAGCTAAGTGATGAAAAACGCGTGGCACTGTTCCCATGGCACTATTCTACAATAAAAAAATATTTTGCTACAGTGTTTTTAGCAAATAAACGGTATCCAAACACACCTTTAGTGTTTCATGATGAATTTTAGGCATGTTTGACCATTGGTCAAACTTTGGTGAATGTTAGGTCAAGTAGTTTTGTAATTTTGGCTTTTTAATTTACAAAATCAGTTAATTCACCATATGATTAGGACAAATTAATTTAGTCTTTGTGATTCCCTTGGCTTACAAATAAATGTGTGACTTTTGAGATTTTCCATAATGTAAAATATTTTCAATAAAATTAAGGGTAGATAAAATACGTCATCAATAATAACAAAAATGAATATATGTTTTGTGCACAATATGATATGAACATTAAATCATAAAATACCCGACTTTTGGGTTAGGTGAAATAGATGCCTAACACTTTATTATTCTATAACCTAGACTTTGAATTTAGATTTTGGGTTGTTAAACTGGTTCTTTATTTATGTAATTTTTATTTTATAGGTTGTAACTAGGAAAGTAAAATATGTAATTTTTTTTCTAGGTTGTAACTAGGAAAATAAGTCATGTTATTTTTCTTTTCTAATTAGGATAAAAAACTATTCATTTTTTTTAATAAAAAATTAGTTAATTTCTTGAACAATTTATTTGTAAATTTAATTTGTATTCAATTAAAATGAATTAACAATTTAAGGAAATGTTAGTGGAATTTGAACACAAACACATAATTACTAATTTTGCATCTCAAAAGGCATGAGAAAAAGATTTTAAATAAAAAAAAATCAAATTATAAATATTATTTAATTAAAATTTAAATATAAGAAAAATGCTCCATTTAAGTGCCTCTTTAGGCCTTAAAATGGGTTGACCAATGAGCATACCCCCATTCCACCCACCCCATTTATTTATTTATTTTTTATTTATCATTCCTAATTTTCATGGTACCAAGTAAGAAAAAAAACTCCCATTTTTCATCAAGATACTCTTTACTTAAACCAAAAGGACTAACATATTTCATGATATTTGAGTATTTCTAATAAAACATTTAGAGATATTCATAATTCAAATTCTCTTATATGAATACAAATCCTCTTTCATATTTTTTGTGTTCTATTTATGTTCCATAAATCACAACTTGTTATAAATTTAGCTGACTTATAAAATAACCAAAATTTGAAATGAAAAAAAAAAAAACAAAAACAAAAACACACAGCATATCATAATTTGTATAGCATAAATGAGACAGAAAATTTATATTCTTCTTACACCCTTTTATCGAATTTAAAAAAAAAAAAAAAAAAAACACCGCGTAAGAGTGGTGCCGTGTGGGTTCGAGGAAACGGTGGAGATGGTGTATTAAAGATATGCGAAGCTTTCTAGGTTGGTAGACTTGACCCGGAGATCTAGCTAGAAGCGAAGTGGAAAGGGCAAAAAAAGATAGCGACAGCAACTGGGGAAGGAATTAAGGAAGGGAAACCACTTTCCCTGAACTTTCCTTAAATTTGCCACACGTCTAAACATCACTCACCCAACTCAAACGTCATTCTTGACTTTCTAATCCTAAACTTCTGCGCTGTCTTTCATTACCGGAATAAAAAATATTCCACTTTTATTATCGAAACCACCCACCTACAATAACAATCATTCCAAAACCATAATGATAGATTTAATTTTTTTTTTTATAAATTTAAAAATTTAAGATTCTACGTAAATTCCTACGAGAATAATGTAGTGGATGGAATTTTGAAGTCCGGATTTATTGCCTGTCCTTCAATTTTATCGAGCTCGTTATCCGAATATCTTTAAAGGAATATCATCATAAATAAATATTATCTGTCCTAAAATATTTCATTTTATACTTAGTTAATTGTGAAAACTTATCACACATAAGGGGTAGTTTAGTAACGGTATTTGTATTTTTTTAAAATATGTTTGGGTGAAAAAATTGTGTAAAAATATATGTAATATTGTTTAAAAATTGAAAATATGTTGTTAAACTACTATAAATTTTTATAAAATAATTCAATTAAGTATATGTTTATTTTTGCTAACTTATTTTCCTATTCAGTTATTTTTACTACTATTTATAGGCCTCATTGTATTTTTTAATATTATTCATGGTTCCTATTATACTATTTTAGCTAACTTTTACCTTTATCTATAATACTTTTAGCAAAAAAAATTTTAGTTTCATCAAAATAAATGGATTCAAACTAAACCTAAATTTATATATATCATATCATGAATTCATGATTAAATAAACGTATAAAGTGGGACACGCAAAATGTAGGCGATGACTTATATTCCATAATCATCATTTATATGATAAGCATTCAAAATTAAAATACAAAAAGAAATCTTGCGTTCAAGGATTTTTACACTTTTACTTCGTCACGTCATTTGAAACGCACGCTGACTCAGAAAGAAAAACCGAAACAAAAAGAGCGCTCTCTCTCTCTCTCTCTCTCTCGACAGTGTCATTAGAAGTCTTTCGTTTCCATCAGGACTCTCTCTCTCTCTCTGAGTGTTCCCCAAACCATGGCGGAGCGTGGATCGTACGGTCTGCCTCCTCGACTAGGTTTGATTTCTCACCTCTCTTTTTATTTATGGCTGATTTTATTCATTGGATCCCCTTCAGTATTTTCTCATTTCAATGAGTTTAGGTTTTTTTTTTTTTCTTTGATTACCTTTTAGATTTAGCGTTTTCGTTTAGGTTTTGCAGACTTTTTTTTTTTTTTTTTTTTTTTTTGGGGCTTTAACTAAGCTTAGTATTATTAGTTTAATGGTTAATGGTATTTAATTGAGTTGCATTACTTCTCAAAGATTAATCTGAAAAATGGGGATTAATTTGTATCTGAGTGGTTTACTATAACAAATTTATAGATTACAACATGCATGCTGGTCAGCTTGTGTGAATAAGTTTTTTTTTTTTTTTTTTTTTTTAGTAATTGAAAAATTAAGGATAAAAAAGATTACTTTGGATCTTGTTATTGCTTTTTCTTATTGTTGTTGTTGTGTATTTTTTTTCCCCTTTTTGGGTTTTTCAACAATATAGCTAATTCTGCTTTTGATTAAACCATTCATGATATCACTTTGGAAGAATGAGATTAAGAATTATTGTAATTTAGTTAACTTGGAGGTGGCACAAGAAAAAGTGGGAACTTCACTAAATTTGAATCTTGACTTTTGAGCTAGTGAGAAAGGAATTGCAGAGCTAGCCATAATTTTTATTTTTTATTTTTTTTATATGGGTAAGAAATAATTTTTTTTATTAGATTGAGGGAAGAATGCATGCAAAAAATTCAATCAATCTATTAAATCTAAAAGAGAAGAAAACTAGATTGTGGTCAGTGCGTATTACCATCTTCTAGCTAGCTGGCCATAGTGATAATTTTTTCCCTTGGCTGGCAAGGTTGGTTTAGTCGCCATCGGAATGGATATATATGGATCGTTGTTCCTCATTGTTTGATGTGGTGTATTTGGAAGGAAAGAAATAGTAGGTGCTTTGAAGACAGGGAGAGCTCTCTACCTGATCTCAAGTTATTCTTTTTTAGAACCATATTGGACTGGTTATCAAAGGGGAGAAACCCATGTTATTCCCTGTATACCTGGGTGTCTCTTTTTTGATATCAATAAATCTTTATTACTTATCAAAAAAAAAAAAAAAAAAAAAAATTCTAGATGCAGCCACAAGCAAGCATCCACACATACACTGATCTCAAAAGTAAGACTTAGTTGCACTGTGGAATGTTTAATACCATTAAGGTCTGTTTATTTTGACGTAAAACATTTTCTGGAAAATGTTTTCCTTATTTTTACGCCTGGTCAAATCAAAATCATTTACGGTTGACCAGGAAAAAAATCCTCTTTGTTCCTCTCCCTTCAAATGGTCTACATGATACATAGTAGAACAGTAGCATTCCAAATGAATCCTTCTAACTGGAAAAATCTCATGAATAACTTTCAAGAGTATCAACCACTATACTCCAAGTAGAGAGCTTCCTCTTTCTGCAAAGGAGTAGTTTTTAAAGCATTGTAACCTGTAGGAACAAAACACACAATCACGTTATTAGTTGCATAGCTATTAGGGCTTATTTAGTGATGGAGTGTAAGCCACTGGAATAGAATATCCTAGCAATTTAACTTTCAGATGCTCTCGAGCTTTAATATTAAATGCTGTTCTGAAGGACAATCACCAACTAATTTTCTTTTTCTAAGTAGCAGTATCTGATTTGGACTTATCCTCAGGCTAAATTGCTAGAATAAGTTAATAATGGGACTTGTTTAGGCTTCTTCCTCTGTTCAACCTCTTCTCCCATTCTTTGCAATTATGTTTGTTTTTCCTGTTACACATTAGGACATTTTTTTTAGTGCCACTGGTGTCTGTCTCGTGTCATGTCATGACTCTGTCCGGTGAATTGTGATATCAAGTTTCTAACCCTGAAATATCCAAATGTCCAAACATGTAACACGAAAAACAATCTGATATGGATCAGATTCTAAGATAGTATATCAAGTCTCTGATATATATCAGATTGTATTTTCGGTGTCCAATACGTCTACAGTGCATCATATTGGCTTGAGTTTGGGTTTTTTGTTGTTGTTGTTGTTTTGTGGGAATGCCTAATTTTACTCATCAAGTCAGTCTGTACATTATTCAACTATTTGTGTGGGTGAGATTGGGAGGTCTCTGTCTCTGATTTTCTTCCTTGCTCACTCTCTCTTTTGTACTCTCTAGCTTTGAAACACAATTCCTCAAGTTTTGAGATAATTTTCTCACGCTAATAATAGATGTTCTTCTAGGTACTTTCTTTCAGTTACTATGTTTGACAGTTCACATCTAAATATTACTTTGGGAATACACATTTTTAATTCACAGTCTGTTATTTTATATGCAGATATTAAACATATACTGACAGAAGCCCAAAATCGATGGTTGAGACCTGCAGAAATTTGTGAAATTCTTCGTAATTATCAGAAGTTTCAAATTGCATCAGAGCCTCCGAACAGGCCCATAAGTATGATTCTTGTAAATCTTACAAAAAAAAAATGGAAATAAAATTAAGATTTGTTTGGCATCATGATTCCATGTGCAGTGTATTTTTTCTAGATTAAATGAATTTACATTGAGTATTTCATCATGATTTCTATGACTTTCTGTGTGCTTGTAAGTTTTATTGGTAGTGGATTAGTAATTTGGTTTTACTGTCAGTAGACATTTATGTTGAAAATTTTTAAGTGAAATACAAGTATACTTGTTCACATGGTCATGACTTATGCTCATACAATTACTTGTGATGTCCAAGCTAATCCTCAGACATACTATTATGCTCTAGATATGTAAATACAGTGTATTGCTGGTTCTTATCTTCTTGGTTCATGTGATGGTGAATTACTTCTTGTTCTGAATGGGTTTGGAAGCCCTGTCTCGTCATCTAACATTAGATTCTAGCTAGTGTCATATGCTGTCCAGGAATTGGTAGTTGCCCTGGCCCCAGAAACTTGTGTCTGACATAGGGAAGATCTAATGAGGTACTCCAATGGAGTCCTCCATTGGGAGATTTAGTTTTGTAGGGAGGTGCATAATCGTGAATTGGAAGCTTTCAGGAGCTTCATCAATTCCATTTATAGCACTCCTGTAAGGGGAATCGAGGAGGATAAGAGATGTTGGCTGCCTTGTAAGAGTAAGGGGTTCACGGTTAGTGCATACTACCATCTTCTTGTTGGCCATAGTGAGCAGTTTTTCCCTTGGAAAAGCATTTGGAAGCAGAAGATCCCCTCTAGAGTGGCTTTTTTTGTCTGGACCGTAGCCTTGGGGAAATGTCTGACAATTGACAATTTAAGGAAAATAAAGGTTTGCATTTTGGATTGGTGTTATATGTGCAAGTGTAATAGTGAAAGTGTTGACCATCTTTTCCTTCATTGCCCGGTTGCTTCGGAGCTATGGGATATGGTTTTTGGTTTATTTGGAGTTAGTTGGGTCATGCCATTGTCTATTGTTGGGCTCTTTGCTTGCTGGCAAGGTCGTTTTGGTCGCCATCGTAATGGAGATATTTGGAAGGTCGTTCCTCTTTGTTTGATGTGGTGTATTTGGAAGGAGAGAAATACTAGGTGTTTTGAAGACGTTGAGCGTTCCATGCCTGATCTCAAGCTTCTTTTTCTCCGAACCTTATTTGACTGGTTCTCTGTGTGGAGAAACCAACCTTTTTCTACTATTTTGGATTTACTTGACTTTTGTAATATTCGTTTTTAATTTGTTCACCCCTGTATACTTCCTGTGTACTTGGGTGTCTCTCTGTTTTGATATCAATGAATCCTTATTAGTTATCAAAAAAAAAAAATAGTTACAAGAATTTAGATGTGATTGCTTCTATTTTTCATGCTAATCCATTGCTGTATCTCTAGCGATCCATTTGTTTGGAAATTCATATTCCTAATTTTGGCAAGATACTCAGATGTTCCTTATTATTGGATAAAAATATTCTTGGATTGTTTCAAAAGTATGTCCAAGTTATACGGAGTATATGTTTGGGCATTGAGCATATTATTGTTTTTAAGATAAAAATAATTCTTGGATTATTTCAAAAGTATGTTAAAGTTATATGGAGTAAATGTTTGGGCATTGGAAATATTATCATTCATTGTGTTACCAAATATTAGTGTTGGGAATCTGTTTCTTGCTCTTAAAGGTTTGTTTTTAATTCCCAATGTTCAGTGTCTAAATCTTTTTTTGTTTCACTTTGAACACAGAATTTAGAGTGTCATGAGACAGCTCTGAACATAGGATGATTTATTATTTGTCTTTATTCCCTATTCCTAAGAGTGTTGCTTATAACATAGAAAAGCTGCAAAGAGACTTTTTGTGAGGAGATATTGGAGATATTGCAAAGAGACTTTTTGCTTATGAGATATGGATCATGATTTTCACATTATTTGGGGTCATGTGGGTTATGCCAGAGGGTGTAGAAGATCTCCTCAATAGCTGGAACTGAAGGTTGGGACCCAAAAGTCATGTGATCTAGAGTGTGATCCCATGTTGTCTCATGTGGTGCCTTTGGTATGAGAGGAATGCATGGACTTTTGAGGGACGGGAGAAATCAATGCCTGATCTTAATTTTTTTTTTCTTCTCAAATCTTTATTTGAGTGGATGAATGCCTATCTATTTTCCTTTGGTCACACATTTGAGATGCTTGACTTTTGTTCTTATGGTGCTTGGTTTTTTTTGTAATCTGTGTACACATCCTGTGTACAATGGTCTGCTTTTTGATTTTTAATAAAAGTTTTATTACTCATAAAAGAAGGATGATTTATTATTTCGTTTTTTAGTTGGCTAGGCTATAACTTTGTCTTCAATTAAAAGGACAATTTATCATCTATTGCTTCAATTTAAGTAGATATTTTTAAAAAGTAAAATCGTGATAGTTTTCAATTGTGCAGGTGGTTCTCTTTTTCTTTTTGATAGGAAGGTTTTAAGATACTTTAGAAAGGACGGACATAATTGGAGGAAGAAAAAAGATGGAAAGACTGTGAAGGAGGCTCATGAGAAGCTAAAGGTAAGCTTGCAAAAAAGGTCAATTACTGATGTGTAGTTCATGTTTTTGTGATTGATCCTGTGTAACTCACACAAATGCCTAAATGACTATGACATGGCTGATTAGATATTTAATCATTTTAGTATGCATATGTTATTTTACTCATATTTATTGTGTGGAGATTCTTTTGATGAAAGGATTGTTCATACAACTCTTTTAGAGGTTATCGAGGTTCTGATGGGTAACATACTTCAAGCAATTTTAGGTTGGGAGCGTTGATGTGCTACATTGCTATTATGCCCATGGAGAAGAGAATGAAAACTTTCAAAGGCGCAGTTATTGGATGCTTGAACAGTAAGTACTAACTAATTTATATTTCACTTTCTTACTAGGTTGTCTTTTGAGGTCTTATCCTTGCCTCTTTGGATACCTTGGGAGTAGTTAAACACTTGAACCATTGGACAGGATCCTCCAAAAGAAAATGCATATTTCGTCATTAAGGCAAAACTTGCTAACAATGTATTATGGTCAGCTTTGAGGATGTTAGTGTGTGGTTTATTCCTATGGACTTTGTTGATTGACTTTTATCTGTATCTCTGCTACTATCCATGTTATTAGAGCTTGTCTTCTCCTTTTAGAACCTTTACCTGCACAAGAATGCTTCCTCACCTTGGTACCTTTTCTTACTAACAAAGATTGAGAGATTAGTTGCATACTCTTAGGCCTTGTTTGTTGTGGGCCTCACAGCAGGCTTCTGAAAATGCCTCAACCAAATACGAAAGGGTGGGTGGTTGTTAGGGTGGAGTTAGGTGTTCTTAATTGTATTAACGTTCTTATATATTCTTATAGCTTGAGGTTTTTTGAGGATCATTTTGAAGATTGTTGGAAAGCATGAATATGGATATGCTTAAGGATATATATATGTTATACTTTATCTTGTATTGCACTTGGAATATGCGATGCTGCTTTTTCGTATTTTCCTCTCTCATTTTATCATTTTTCACATTATTTTCTCCTTTCTCACCTCTGATCTCCCAATTTCTCCTTTCAACATTTTCTTTGTTCTGCATGTTGACACAAATTATTAAATAGAATTTGTTGTATGTTTGAAATTTTTATATTTAATCGCTACATTGTTTGTATGGTTTTGCTTGAGTTTTGTTTCAGAGCTTCAAGTTGCTTGAAATTAGACATCATGTTCTATTTTTTTTGTCTTTGGTTTTTCTGAGCTGGTTGATTCTTGCAGGGATTTGATGCACATAGTTTTTGTCCACTACTTGGAAGTTAAGGTAATCTACTTCTTCATTGTTATTGCTTCTTTTGTTGCTTTTATTGTCATTGCTATCACTGTTCTTAACTTCTCATATTAGGTTTTCTGAAGGGCTTGAAACCTAGGTTACCTAAACTGCTTAGGTTAGGGTGCTACCACTCTCAATGTAGCGGTTTTGCAACTTGAGCTCAGATCCACTGATTTTCTGTGGATTATTTTGGCTGGATCATGGAATTTGTATTTTTAACATCATTAATTTTTGGCGCCAAAGAAGGGAATAAAACAGGGTTTGTATGAATAAAACATCATATTTTTTTATGACGTAGGAGAACTTCACTTAGATTTGTTGTACAGTATGCTCTGTGATGTTTTGAATAAAATAAAAAATCTTGATACCGATTAGGTTAGACTATTGATTATAAGATGTAGCTTGTATGAATTGCTATTGTCTTGATACCAATAATTCTAGTCCTTTCAGTATGGTAGGGATTAATATGTATCTGTGATTAACCAAATCTGTGGATGCATAAGATTCTGTGGGAAATGAATCATATGATTTATTGGGTAGGATGACAGAACAGATCTGGGAGCAATCCAATTTTATTTTGAGAGTCATGTCATGGAATAACCCTACAGTTGTGGGGAAAAAAGCTTATTCAGGCCCTTTCCCTGCTAACTATTCACCTTCTGGATAATGGGGTTTGTGTGCATTCAACATGTTGGAGTTTTAGACCTAGCAAACTTCAATGACCATCTGCCCCTCTTTGAATGAGGATCTTCACTCTTTACAATGGAACCACTTGTAAACACAGAATAATCCAATCAGTTAAATCCTAAGCCTCAGTTACTGATCTAAATGTGGTGGTTCAGATCTTTTCCCAAATTTGAAAATATGATTCCTCTATGTTTAGTATTTTTTCCCCCTGAACAAAATATTAAATTTGAAGTGTAGTGGACATAGTACAATATAATATATATATATATATATATATTTTTTTTACTTACGATTTATTCTTACAATATGATATATATTTTTTTTACTTACAATTTGTTCTTTGGACTTATCTTTCCATCAGGGTAGCAGGACAAATATTGGAGGCATTAAAGAGAGTGATGAGGTTACTTCAACTTTCCAGAAGGATAGCCCCCCGAGTTCTAGCTTTTCCCCAAATCATAATAGAGTGCCTTGTGGAAGTACAGATTCCCCAAGCCCAGCCAGTTCTCTGACATCGTTATACGAAGATGTTGATTCTGGTAATTTCTGCCTCTGATTTTGTTACTAGGCTTCATCGTTTGCTCATCCTTTTGCCCTGATCTTGACTGATACTGAAAATTTCTTTACCTTTTAACCTTGCATGTGAACTTCTGCAGAGGATGTTTTCCAAGCAAGCTCGACATCTCGCTCATTTCTTGAGTCGCAGCCAATGGAGAATGGTCCTCTGAGAGACAGGACGGATGCTGGGGTGTTGAATTCATATTTTCCGCATCCCTCTGCAGGTAACCGTGTTTTTTTATATTTGTCTTTTTCCCCATCCTCCTTTCTTAATAATGGGATTTTGAACAACTTGGCAAAGATAACTGATTGTATGCTTGATAATCTTACCAGATGATCATGGTCTGTCATCAATTCCTGGAGCAAATTATATCTCTCACGTTTGGACAGATAGATCCAGAGAAAGTGATGATATTACTTCAAAAACAATTGATTTGGCATCCTGGGAAGAGGTCCTGGAACATTCTACAAGAGGATTCCATTCTACTGTACCTTCTAATGTATCATCATCTTCCTCCCAACCTGCCTCTATTGGAGTTGTCCTTGAGGAAGAAAATATGACTTTAGGTGGGCTTTTAGCAAGTGGGAGTGTTGTCAAAGAGGAGTTTCAAAATTTTGTGCCAATCCAATCAAATTGGCAGGTAATGATCTTGCAGTCCTCTATCTGTACTATTGGCATGTCTACATCTATCTCTCACACAACATAAGAAAAGGTTGATTTTTGACAGTTATTTTCTTGCCCAAAAGATTACTATTCTATTTTCCTGCCCAAAAAAGTGTCTAACATGAGAATTAGATAGAAGTTTTAAAGTTCCAAAAAAGAAGAGTAGAAAGGAAGGTATGGTTGTTTTCTTTGATGTTTTTGCCTATAACTATTTTATTACTATTCTTTTGGCTAGGGTAAAGCAAAATAATGTTTTAGTTGTATGTGTACAGATATATTCTTAGTAGTCTAACTAAAAGGAGTTCCTTGTCTCTTTATATACTGTATGATATTGGTGATGGGTTGAGGGTGAAGTTTTGGCAAGACTGATGGTGTGGGGAGACACCTCTTGCTGTGAGCTATCATGAACTGTTTAAAATTTGCTGAGATAAGGAGGCAAGGCTGAACTTATGAAGTTCACTAATGGTGTCTTTTATTGGGATGTAAGTTTCTTTAGGGGTGTTCCAGATCGGGAATTGGAGGCTGTGATGAGCTTCATGGATACCATAAATAGCTCTTTTGTAAGGGGGTTTAGGGAGGATAAAATGAGTTGGAAACAAGATAGAAATAAGGGGTTTTAGGTTAATGATTTTTACAATCTTCTAGTGGGCTCCAATGATTTTTGTTTCCCTTGGAAAAGAATTTATAAGCAGAAGATCCCTTCTTGAGTGGCTTTTCTTTGTCTGGATTGTTGCTTTGGGGAAATGTTTGACAATTGACAATTTATGAAAAAGGAAGGTTCGGATATTGGATTGGTGTTATATGTGCAAGTGTAATGGTGAATTGGTTGACCATCTTTTTCTTCTTTGTCCAATTGCTATGGATTTGTGTCTATGATTTTGGGTTTATTTGGATTAAGTTGGGTTATGCCAAAGTCAGTTGTGGGGTTTGCTTGCTGGCAAGGCCGGTTTGGTCATCATCAAAATGGTCATATATGGATAATTGTTCCCCATTGTTTAATGTGGTGACTTTGGAGGGAAAGAAACAATAGGTGTTTTGAAGATAGTGAGAGATCCATACCAGACCTCAAGTTATTTTCATTTAGAACTTGATTGGATTGATTGTCTACTTTGCGAAACCAATCATTCCCTTCTACTCTTGTTTTTCTTGATCCTTGTAATTTTTGTACTTGATTTGTTGATCCCTGTACACTACCTGCGTACTGGGGTGCCCCTTTTTTGATATCAATGAAACTTATTATTTATCAAAAAAAAAAAAAAAAAAATCTTTTATCTCATGTTTATGGACCAATTTTCAACTAAATAATAAATACATGAAGGACTTGAAGTAGACTATTCTGTTTACTGGTATTCCTTCATTATCAAAGTTTAAACCAGGTAAGATTCTAGTTATTGACTTATTTCACCTGCGAGATGTTTGGGATATGACTTTGGGCCCTTCTCTGGTGCAATGGTAAAAGTCTTAGGCTGTCAAGTGCAAGCAGGTGGCCATAGATGTTTCCTCTTCAGACTACTTTCATTAGTCATTGAGTAATGGTTTTTTTTTAATTATTTTTTGATTGTTTGAAATTTTGCCTGCACACTCTTGTGGTTGTCAAATTTACTTTTAAGCCTTTTCTGGTTGTTTCTTTAGTTTTTTAATTTCATTTTGAACATTTTATCACACAGCTTTGAATTTTTGGTTTTATTTATTCAAATCTTCATATGTAACATATAATTTGTTAGAGTTACTCTTGTTATTTTATACTAGTGTAAGGGAATTCTTGTAATCTTGCAATATCACTCTAATATAAATATGTGCTAAGGTGAGGGACTGGTTGATGAAGCCCTGAACCTTTTTTTTCTAGTCTCTATATCTCTCTCTCTCCCTCCAGTCTTCACTTCTCCTCTCTTCTCTCCTTACCTTGATATTTCATATTTTTACAACTCACTTTGAAATTAGAGCATCATTCCAAATCTTGACCCAGTCCTTAGTATGCGTTAAAACAATCTGGAGGTTGTCATCTGGTGACAGAGGTGTGGTTCTGCATCTGTACAATGACATCTGCACTGACCTCAAGATTGCAGAGTCACCGAACTTGGGTGACCACGTTATCTGAGTCGTCAGTCTCTTTTGAGACTGATTGATGAAGCTCTAATCCTTGTCTATAATCAATCTCTCTCTTTCTCCTTTCTTCTCTCCTAACCCTAATATTGCATGGTACTTTAACTCAACTCATTTTATTGATCTTGTTTAACCTCCAATGGTTGTGAGCTTCAAGTCTTACTCAATTGGCTGCTCGAATTTCACAATCTTTCTACTGGTTTGAGCCTGTTTTTTAATAGGAAATGGACATGTTGGGGAGAAAAATTGTCCTCCTAATGATGGAAATGATGAAGAAGAATTTGATGAGCAAGAGGGATCTTTGCCTTTATGGAGGTGGTTATTCAGGTCATGATGGATCTGTGTCATTTCTTTAGGACTTAACTGGGAAATTTTTCCTTTAAAATGTGTTTTTAAAAAGAGTGAAGGGAAACAAATTGTATTAGATCATCAAATTAATGGAAAAAAAAAATTTATTAACGAAAAAGAAAGCTCAAATGGTAAATTTTATTGAACATAGATTTAAGAACCTTTAATTTTAACAAACTCGCAGTTCTAAGAACTGCTAATTTTAAAATACTACAACAAGTTTATACAATAGTGGTCAGCTAAAAAATGCTAGTGGATTTTTGTATCTTGATAGACTAGCATGTGCAGTGACATCTGCACAATTTGTCCAGGCTGCTTAGTTTGAATATCTGGATTTTTTTTTTCTTCTTTCCTCTCAAATCTAAGGGTTGACTGGTTTTTAAGCTTGGCCGGTGTATTGAAGATACTGAATTGGATCCTAATCAGATCACAGTTTAATTAGTATTCAGTAAGACTGTTGGTTCAGTCTAGTTATTGATAACTATGTCCAGGAGCCGCTACTGTTACACCTATACCACTGGTTTTAATGACTGCTAATATACACTTTTAGTATAGGTATCTTGGTGATGTGCTTAATAGCTTAATCATTGTTTTGGTTTTTTGTTTCATTTTTAGGGGTGGGAGGGGCGGTGGGAATGTTTACTGATCTCTTAAAATTGTTTGTAAGCTCATTTTATAATGTTTGTGTTCCAGATTCCTCTTGGAGACAATTCAGTAAACTTACCCATATGGCCTACTGACCAGTCATCACATTTGGAATTGGCATATGATCTGGGCACCACATTAGTTGACTCTAAAGCTCATGATACAATTATGAGAAATGGTACTGAGCCGCTTTCTACCCAACCTGTTCAGCAAAATGAGCAGCCTGTGCGGAACAAGCATCAAATAGAGCTTACAAATACAGAATCTCAGAGTTCAATTAAATCAATTTCCAAAATGGATATGCCTACAGAAGGAAATATTAACTATGCTTTGACTCTGAAAAAGCATTTAATCGATGGTGAACAGGGCTTGAAGAAAGTTGACAGCTTTTCTCGGTGGGCTTCAAAAGAACTCGGAGATGTAGATGATTTGAATATGCAGACCTCATCTGGTATATTCTGGAGCACTGTCGAATGTGGAAATGTAGTTGATGATTCCTCATTGAGCCCCTCTATCTCTCAGGACCAGTTTTTCAGTATTATAGATTTTTCACCGAAGTGGGCATACACAGACTCAGAGAATGAGGTATGAACATATGTTGACTATAGTATCCCTGCAAAAAAAAGAAAAAAAGAAAAAGGAAAAAAGTTGTTTGCACTGCATGTAACTTAACGAACCTTCTGAATAGTGAGATTTTAACTGCTCCGGAGACGCACACACAACCATGTTTTGTCCTTTCTTTACTAATTAATAAATAGTACTACGTTTTTATTAAGGTGCATAGATTAGTTTCATACTGTGCAAATCTGTAGTTTCATGTGTATGTGCCATTGTGCATTACTCACGAATTGTTATATTCCTATAATATGGTAATGGGAAATCTTCTTTGCTTTAACTACAGATATGAGCTGCTTTTTCCACAAAAACAAATTTTGTATTACATTATGAAGCATTATTGAATGTTTCCAAATTAAGTCAAGTACTTTGCTTCCTAACTTCACAAAATATTTCAATAAATTGTGTAAGTTTTTCTTTTTTTACTGTTTCTGAAATGTTCTGAAATCCCACATAATGTTGCCATCTCTATTGAGATTTGATGAGTGGCTGTGTGACTGTGAAAGAAAAATAATTGCTGTATTTCTTATTACTTTTTACTTTCTTCAATATAAAACAGGTTCTGATTATTGGAAAATTTTTGAAGAGTCTACCTGAGGTAGCAAAATGTAACTGGTCATGTATGTTTGGGGAAGTGGAGGTTCCTGCAGAAGTTTTAGCTATTGGGGTTCTTTGTTGCCGTGCTCCACCTCACAGTGTTGGGCGTGTCCCTTTTTATGTAACATGTTCCAACAGGTTAGCTTGCAGTGAAGTACGAGAATTTGACTATAGAGTTGGCTCTATTAAAGACATAGACGTTGCCATTATCTATGGTGGTGCTACAACTGAAATGCTTCTTCATATGCGACTTGAGATGTTACTGTCTCTTATATCTGTCAGCCCTCCAAGTCATTTTGTTGAAGGTGTTCCAGAGAAACAAGACTTAATCAGTAAGGTTATTTCATTAAAGGAGGAAGAGGAGTATTACCAGATGGCAGAGCCAATCTCACAGAATGATCCATCTCAATATGAAGTGAAGGAGCATCTCCTTAAAGTTCTGATGAAAGAAAAGCTGTACTCATGGCTACTCCATAAAGTATCTGAAGATGGCAAAGGTCCAAGTGTATTAGATGATGAGGGGCAAGGTGTGCTACATTTAGCAGCTGCCCTAGGTTATGATTGGGCCATAAAACCAATTGTAACATCAGGAGTTAGTATCAATTTCCGGGACATAAATGGTTGGACTGCCCTTCACTGGGCTGCATACTGTGGCAGGCAAGAACTATGACTTTGATTTCTTACTTATTTATTTTACTAAATTCTATGGATGTGGTTGCATTCTATGTTTCTAAAATAAACCTATGTACTTTTGGCTTTGTGCCTAGCCTACCCACCCTGACCCATTTGGACTGAGGTAATGCAATTTTCAAAGTCTTTCCCCATATAGTCAGCATTAGAAAAGAAGTTTTTAATAGGCTTGTTGTCCCTGCAGAAAGTCAAATGAAGACATCCCTCTTGTTGCTCTCTCTTTGTGGAATCACATATGTAGACTAGAATGCCTGCATGCTATATGGTTACAAAAGCCTTAGGTTCACTCTTATATATAATCCTTCAAGCTCTAAGTCTGTACATTGCTTTCCTTTGTTCATATGCAGATAAACTTCTTAAAACTATAATAAAATCTTTTCAAAACATCCAAAGTAATTGCATTAGTTACTTGGCTAGGACTGAATTGCAATTTGTATTGTGTGCTGTGTGGTCTGTATCAGGTTCAGAACAACTAATATTTCACCTGTTGTGTTCATTTTTGAATCCTTGTTAAATTCAGAGAGCAGACAGTCGGGTTCCTAGTCTCTCTGGGTGCTTCTCCTGGAGCATTGACAGATCCATCTCCAGAATTTCCTTTGGGTAGAACACCCGCAGACCTGGCAGGTGTAAATGGACACAAAGGAATCTCTGGTTTTCTTGCAGAACATCTTTTGACTAGCTACCTCAAATCCCTAGAAATGAATGATCCAAATGAAGTTAGAACAGAAGTTTCTGGACAAAAAGTTTCAGAACAGACCGTAACACCTGCGAATTATGGTGACATACCAGAGGCACTGTCGCTCAGGGATTCACTTACTGCTGTCTCTAATGCCACACTAGCTGCAGATCGTATACATCTAATGTTCAGGATGCATTCATTGGAGAGGAGACGGATCACTGAGTATGATGATGATGATATAGTTAGATTGTCTGATGAACATGCTCTTTCAGTTGTAGCTGCCAAGACACGCAAGGCTAAACAAAGTGATGGGGTAGTCCATGCTGCTGCAACACAAATACAGAAGAAGTTTCGTGGTTGGAAGAAAAGAAAAGAATTCTTAATAATCCGTCAAAGAATTGTTAAAATCCAGGTTTGAAATGCTACCCTTTCCCTTTGTTGAGTTCTAAGGGATCTTGCTATTGTCATCATTGGGTCCCCCCCTCCCCTTTCAAAATATTGAACTTTTACATGGTAATCCCTGAGGCCAGAGTGCGTAGAAAAATAAGTAGAAGTCTTTTATAAATGAGATAATTTGTGGGCTTTTTTGGGTATCAAAGGGTGTAATCAGATTTTCTGCACACAATTAAATTTTGCAAATCATGGAATCAGTTGTTAGCTTCTTTTCAATCTATGAACATGTTTTGGAATTAAGGTTGTGTCCATCTTTGGATGTATATATTATCATGTTTCCCATTAGACTATAAAAATGACTTATTTTTAGGTTTTGTTAAGTAGTTAGATTTTATTAACAAAGGAGAGAACATCAAGATGTAAGGTTCACTTACAAAATTACAATCTGACATTTAACAAATCTAGAAAATCTATGAATGTAGTAAAGCAAGGGGCATTCCCAAAAGCAGTTCTCCATCATATGAGGATCTCAAAAACGTCAATTATAAAATGCTCAAGCCCCAAAAGAAGATACTTTTATCCCTTTTTTCCCATTGTATGATGCTAAAATGCAACTTACCTGGGAAAAAAAAAGATGTTAAAATGTGAATTCAGACATATGGTCAGAAGCATTTGGAATATACTTTTATGCCATCCGGTGTACTTCTTCCATATATCCTGTAAGCCATCAATTATGGATTGGTACTGATTTCTTAATTTTATGATGTGAAGGCCCATGTGAGGGGACACCAGGTGAGGAAGAAATATAGAACAATCATCTGGTCTGTAGGGATTCTGGAGAAGGTTATATTACGCTGGAGACGCAAGGGAATTGGTTTGCGGGGATTCCGATCAGATGCGCGAACTGAGGACCCCAAACCTCAAGATGTTCCATCAAAGGAGGATGATTATGATTTTCTTAAGGATGGTAGGAAACAGACAGAGGAAAGGCTGCAAAAAGCACTCACTAGGGTGAAGTCTATGGTTCAGTATCCTGAGGCTCGGGCTCAATACAGTAGGCTGCGAACTGCTGTTGAAGGGTTTCGAGAAACCAAGGTATATATATTTATATCAATGTTTTTACTTATTCATTTAAGAATGAAAAATGAATCCACTTAAATAAATTTATTTTCCAGAATAAGCTAGTTTTCCAAAATGATATAATTCATATATGGTTTGGCAATGGAAGCTCACTTGTTTTTGTCATATGCTTGAAGTTAAATGAGTCACATTGATTGGGTGTGAACCTTAATATGTTTTATATACCAGTTGGATCTCTTTACCTAATATTTTTAAGCTTCTGGGTTGGTGCCCTAACACAGTATAAGAGTGTTGGTATATGCTGGAATTAAGTGGGCTTACACGTGCGGTGGAGTGTTGTTATATGGTCTTCTTAATATATGTTGTTGGTTAGCTTTCAAATAGTTTAGGCTGTTGTGCCTGTTGGTTAATCAGAGTTTTTAATTTCTTATGCTTGGACTCCAAGTGCCAGGCCTCTATGCATTTGTTTGTCAGTTGGGCCCAGTTATTTCAGATCTGTATCCATCTGTGGGGTCAATTATGCCTATTTGTTGGGCTTGTAAGTGAGAGGGGTAAGAGCAAAATCTCACATTAGTTGATTATGGGCCTTAATATAAGTAAAGATACTATTTGAGTCTCTCCATCTATCAACTTGAGCTTTAGGGTTGAATGTTCTAATACTGTCATTGTTGTTGGGCTTGTTTATCCCATATGGAAGTTAATTTCTTGTGCTCGGCTGCTTATTTGTTCGATTATTGGGAGATCACCATGTAAAGGCCACCGCTATGATCAGCTGCTTTCTATAGGGGGCTTTTACAGACCTCTCGCAAGTCATAATCTTTTGAGTATCATTCATGTTTGAAATATCTCATATATCTTGCAGTCCCAGAATTTCGTGTTGAAGCCCCCTTTTTTTGTTATTCATAGCAAAGTTGTCAATTCTGTTCAGGTAGCTGTTCCAGTTTATTCATTTTGAATGAGATATTTCGATACTGGTCTATTATGTCTACTGTTTTAGGGTTATCGCTAACATTATATACATGTATAAGTCTTCTTCACATAATGAACATTCATAATGTCATCATTATATAACATAATATGTCATGTATGAGTAAATATATAAATAAATAAAACATATTCTTAATGAAAAAAAATGTCATATGTAATTAAACAAAAAAAAAAAAACATTGTTAATAATAATAAAATGTAATACGTGAGTAAAGTAATGAAAAACATGGGTTTAGGAAAAATATGATTTGTTTACGAACCGGCCAAAATTTATATACTGAGCAGAATTTAGTGGACTGGACCAAAACCAGCGAAATGGACTGGAATGGGCTGGAATTCAGAATGAGATGGAATAGAGAGGTGATTTGTATTAGTTAACTAACTGGAATGGAATTTTTCACATTGATTCATAGCAATGATTGGGACTATAATATTGCTGAAAATTAATAACATTGATTCATAGCAATGATTGGGGTGATAATATTGTTGACTATGTCTTGTGAATCAAAGTCGGACAAAAGGGTGAGCAACATTGAATTTTATGCATGGAATACATTTATATTTCTTTGATGAGGTTTACCAATTAATTTTTTAACTAGGAAGACTTTCCTTCCTCATGGATTAAGTCAAAAGTGGAGGCACATCGTTGATTGAGGACAATGAAGTTAAGAAAGGGATAATAAAATACTATTAGAAACTGTATGAGGAGCAGGTGGAATGCAGCCTAAACGTAGATGACGTTGAATTTGCAACACTTAAATGGTTGGAGAATGAAGAGGAAGTCTTTATGGCTATAAAAGTATGAACACTTAAATGGATGGAGAATGAAGAGGAAGTCTTTATAGCTATAAAAGTAGGAACTGGGTTAAGGCTCTAGGTCTTGATGGGTTTATGTGTTGTGGTAAAGGAAGACCAAAGAATTGAAGTGTTCAGGGAATTTCATATGATTGTACCTTTGAGAGGGGCCTCAATACTTGGAAAGCAAGGACACGACATTTGGGTTGCCATGCCTGTGTCCAACATGGCAGGGATACAGGACACACGTTGGACATGGCTGCACGCATGTCCCGGCTGTTTTTTTTTTTTTGAAAAATGATGGACACTGCGGGACACAGTTGGGACACGGCTTGGGCCAAAAAAAAAGAGCTGAAAACCTAAAATGCACCTCTCATGCCGATCTCCTCCCTTGTCTTCTTCTTCTTCTTCTTCTTGCGTGATCTCCTCCCTCTTCTTCTTATTCTTCTTCTTCCTCTCATGTGATCTCCTCCCTTTTCTTTCTCCTCTAATGCAATCTCTTCTTCTTCTTCTTCTTATCGCTCAGGCCAGATCTATTTCTCCTTTGCAATTTTCCCCTTTTGCCATTTTCCCTTGTTTTGTCTGTGTTGCTTTCTTTATTTTTTCTGCCACACTGACACACACGTGAAGCATTTATCTCCACCCACCCACGGGAATAGCTTCTTTTCAAATTTGTCTTTTATGAGTTAAAATCCATTGCCCATCAAGCCAGGTAATTATATCCTTTTACAATTATTTTTCAATTATCTAGGTAGACAGTAGACACATACGCGCGCGCACACACACACACATAGTGGCTAGGCTTTAATATGCTTTTAAAAATTTTTTAACAATTATTAAAAAAACATTATTTTTGTTATAAAAAAATTTTTGTAAGCTTTGAAATTATATATATAAAATTAATTAATATATGTATCCCTGCTGTACCTATGTCTTAATTTTTCAAAAATTGTGGTGTTTCCATACCGTACTCATGCCCGTATCCATGCAAGTGCTTCCTAGCTCAATACTTAATTCATCACTCTCATTACCAAGAAATCAGGTGCATCAAACATGAGATTTCTGTCCAGTAAATTCCTGCCTTTACAAAATATTGTCCAAGGTGTTGGATTGAAGAGGGTAGTAGGTAAGTTCGTATCTGACTCACATGATCCATTTGTTGGAGGGATACAAATTCTAGATTTTATGTTAACTGCAATTAAATCATTGGATAGTAGAGTTCATGCTAAGATATAGGGAGTCATATGCAAACTGGATTGAGAAGGCTAATGAACATGTTAATTGGGGACAGTCTTCTTCATGTACTTGAGAGATATGGGTTTGGGGAGAAGTGGACTTGGATCAGCATGTATGTCTTGTGTTAGATTCTTTATTCTTATTAATGGGAATCCCTTGGTCGTCTTCCATATATAAAAGGAATTAAGGCAAGTAGACCTGTTACCGCTTTGGAAATTCTTAGCAAGATGATTGAGAAGGTACTTTTGGATTGTAAGGTATGTTCTTTACCTATGACTTATTTGGCTTTTTATAGGGACTGTTCTTTGAGGCTAGTTTTGTTTGGAACGGAGTTATAGAATTAGAGAGGATGGAGAAGAGATTGGTGGGTTGAAAGAAATTAGACTTTTTAAATGCGAATAGAATTACTTTAATTAAGACTACTTTGACAAAGCTACCTATCTACTTTGTGCCTATCTTTACTATGCTAGTCAATTAGCCAATAGAGTGAAGAAGTTGTAGAGGGAGTTTCTTTGGGGTGGCTTGGGGGAGGAGAAAAAAATACATTTAGGGGAGTGGAGTATTACCTGCACGTCTCTATGCAAAGGAGGATTGGGTATTAGAACTTTGGGTACATAACTGATGCGCTGTGGAAGGGATTATGGAGATTTATTCAGGATAGTGATCACTTATGGAGAAGATTGGTGGAAGTAAAATATGGGGAAGGTGACCGAGAATTGGACTTGGCATCCAGTTCACATATCACATGGATTGGGAGCATTCAGTGGATGTTGGAATTCATTTTCTAGATTTATGGGGTTGAAAGTTGAGTTAGTTTGTCATGATGTTTGGTGCACTGATACTGATATGTCATCTTTGTTTCCTGAGCTTTTTTGAGCTAGATGCTAACATTAATGTGATATCTGATTACATTGAGGTCAATAATGGTGGGGTTTGGGATCCCACTTTTGTAGTCATGATCTAGATGGGTAGATGTTCTCAATTTTTTTTTTCCCTTTTTTGTTGTTGCTACACTTAGTTCAAATCCGTGTGGAATTGGGGAGAAAGGTGTAGTTGAAATTGGATTAAATAGTTGTTTTACTGTTTTTATAATGAGGAGCTGCGAGGGTCTATGTCAAACTCTTTGCTTGGAAGGTAGTTTGGAGAGTGAAAGCCCCTATGAAGGTGGTATGGACTGTGGTTTTGGTGGGAAATTCTTACCGTGGATAATCTAATTGAATGGGGGATGGTTGCAGTGAATAGATTCTCTATGTGCAAAAGAAGCATACCGAAAATAGGTTCTGTATTGCATTGTCCTGTGGCCATGGAGTTAAGGGATTTTGTGTTTGTAGTTTCTGGAATAAAATGGTTCATGCCTAAAATGATGAATCTACTTCTATATTGGCGACATAACTCCAAAACTTTAGAATTAGACTTTGGAACATGGTTTCATCTCTGGATGATGTGGCATATTTGAAGGGAGAGGAATAGGAGGACCTTTGAATGAAAGATATCTGTGGAGAGACTCAAGTCTCATTGTTGGGTCTTTTTTCTATTGGATGGGAATAGACCACCAAAGATGTATGATTTCATAGATGTATTTATTTTTTTCATCTTATTAGGGGAACTTTTGGGTATGTAGCTGGTTTATATTATTTGTTCCCTATGTATTCTTTAAAAATTTTTAATCAATAAAATTCCTGTTATATATATCTCAAAAGCCTATAAAGTTATTGGAATTTTATTAGACAATGGAATGTCATTCTGGGCATGGCTTGCAAATTCTAGGGAGTTCCATTTTTGCAAATGGTTCTGGACCAAAAATACAATCTGATGGTGGATGTAAAGCATTTAGAATTCAAAACTTTTATGTAATTTGCAAAAAAAAAAAAATTGTTCTATATTATTTTTAAGATTCTTCTCCGATTTTGGGTGAATATGTAATGCCAAACTGTCATGCCTGCTTTAGGAAAAACTTTTGGATGCTATCAAATTATAATATTCTAGGTCTACTTTATTTATTAGAAATTGTTTGAAGATATGTGTGGTAATACCTGCCAGGGGCTTTCTTATAGTGATTCTTGCTATCGAAAAAAAAAAAAAAAAAAAAAAAAAAAAAAAATTCATCTATGAAAAGGGGGAAAATATCTAAAATGATGTATTTGTGACCCTCTTGATCCTGACAGGATGCTGTGTAACATTAGACAAGTATTGAAACTTTTTTTTAGAGTTGAATATATATAGTTGGAATCAAACTGGATGGGTTTGCCAGATTATCTCTTCTCATCAGCAGGGTCTGTAAATACTGACTGGATGTTTTTTGCACTACAATTTTGGCAGGCATATAATCTGGTTTTGAATAGTTCGGAAGAAGCAGTTGTTGCTGATGAGGAACTGATTGATATCGATACACTATTGGAAGATGTAGAAGATGACAGTTTTATGTCTATGGCATTTGAGTAAGTCTTTGCCATGGCTCTCTGACATGAGCCCCTCCTGTATTGTAGATCTCTGGCTTAGTTGCAGCATTATAAAGGTTCTAACTTCATATTTCTGTATATAGGATGTCTAATTTATTAGGTCATTCATGATTTTCTAGCAGGGTTACATAGTATTGAGAAGAAACATTACTTTGCACAGTTATTATAGTGATTACATTGTCTTCTCATGCTTAAAGGGACTTAATTTTACTCTGTAGTTTGTTTATAATTGACAATATTGGTTTACAGCTACATAATTTTAAGAAGTAATTTTATTTTTCATGTTGCACTTTTTTTAACATGATTATTATTTGTATTTTCAGTCTTTGTAAAGGGGCTGGTGTAGTATTCATTGTTATTCCCAAGTTTATAGCATGCGGTTCTGTTGTTTTACTATGTTTGAAATTATGATATTCATTCCCAAAAAAAAAAAAAAAAAAAACAGAAAGTATTCCCGCTTGCAAATAAGGCGAAACTATAATATTGGTCCTTTAAGTTTACATATTAAGTGCTATTGGTTCTTGAAGTTTAAAATGAGCACTATTAGTCTTTAAAGTTTTAAAAATGAGTGTCACTTTTTAAATGACTAGTGATCTTAATTCATATTAAAAAATGAAAAATCAGTAAATTTTTTACCCCCAAACCCACCTAAATTAAAACACACCTCTGATCGAAAGTGTTTTTTGAGTTCCAACAAACAAAACACCATGTCACTAGAGCTATCCATGGGTAGGGCCACGTCGGGTTTGTGCCCAACTTGGACTTGACCTGAATGAGGCGGGTGGATAAAAATTTGACCCGAAATCGACCTGGAGATCTAGTTGGATTTTTCGATTCGGGTCTCGTCGGTTTCGGGTTGATTCAGGTTGGTCTCAGGTTTATCACCGGGGTGACATGCTATCCATGGGTAGGGCCACGTCGGGTTTGTGCCCAACCCGGACTTGACCTGAATGAGGCGGGTGGATAAAAATTTGACCCGAAATCGACCTGGAGATCTAGTTGGATTTTTCGATTCGGGTCTCGTCGGTTTCGGGTTGATTCAGGTTGGTCTCAGGTTTATCACCGGGGCCAAAATCTGGTCAGATTCGGCGAGATCTGGCCGAAATCTGATCGGATCCAAAGTCGTCGGATCGGGTGGCGGCGGGTTGGTCACGGGCGGGTGTGCCGGGTTAAGTGGGTTGCCTGGTTTTTTGGACAGCCTTACATGTCACAATTGATTCAAATTTTTAAAGAGGGTGGGCTCTACATTGAAGTAGCATGTACTACTCATGGAACGAAGCCGGAATCCAAAAGCAGAAAGCCTTTAAGCATCTATGATACCTTAGCTGAAAGCCTTAAAGCATCAATGATACCTCACATCTATGATACCTTGGCACTGACGATGGTAGCTTGGTATGGTCTAGTTGGATCAAATTTATCTCATAAATGGTAGAAAAGTTTGGATCAAATTTATCTCATAAATGGTAGAAAAGTATGGGAAGTGATAATTTTTGGTGAATGTTCTTGGGCCTAGAGAAAACTTGGGAAACTTAGGACGTAGGCCTCTAGTTCGAGACAAAGTTCCTTCTAAATGTCTCCATTGATGGCAAGTTCTCCACCAAGGATGCTTGGGAGTTGGGAATGTATTTGTCACAAGAGCCTAACCCAAAAGATTGGTAGAAACTTGGAGGGAGTTTGCAAATTATCATCATTTTTCAAACAATTTTGTTAGTTAGCAACGTTTCCAAACTATTTAGGAAACTAACATCTCGAGTCTTTTAAACTTGAGTTCATTGTAGCAACTCGAGTCTTAGAGACTCGAGTTCTATGTGCTAGCAGAGTGGAACTTGAGTTTTATAAACTCAAGTTGCTGGCAAAGTGGAACTCGAGTTTTATAGACTCAAGTTGCTGGCATGATTCACCATTTCAACTTCAACCTAGAGAAACCAAATCACTTCAACTTCGACAGACCCATAGAAAAACGAAATCAACAAACCCAAGCAAACCCAAAGACCCACAATGAAACAAACAAACCCATTTCAAGTTCAACTTCAACTCCAACAGCAGAGTTTAGATACACACAGAAACCACGAACCACGAAGATCAAACCCAAACAACGAAGATCAAACCCTGACGGCGAAGGTTCAGTCAACCCAGGCAGTGGCAAAGGCTTTTCTTCTCTGGGTCTTTGGGTTTGTTGATGCTCCTTCGTTTTCTTATCTAATCTTTGGGTTTGTTTAAGTTTTGTTGCTTCTCTTTGGGTTTAGGGAACTCGAGTCTCCACAGGAATAATTTTTATGGAACTCGAGTCTCTAAAAGACTCGAGTTTCTACAGTGAACTTGAGCCTAAGAGAGTCAAGATGTTAATTTTTTAAATAGTTTGGAAACCATGCTAACTAACAAAATTGTTTGAAAAATGGTGTTATTTTGCAAATTCGTCCCAAAAACTTGTCTGGCACAAAAAATCCTTTCACAAATATGCCATGACTCTTGGCTAGCTACCTGGGAAAACTTAAACGCTCAGGACAAATTGCTTTCTCTAGGCATTATCCAAGTGCTCAGCAAACTTCTACCAAAGGGTCTCTTGGCAAGTGCTCAAATTGTTCAATTACATTGTCGGAGCTCTTTTTTTTCGCTGGAGCAAATTCCGAAGGGAGGAGGAGCCTGGAGATTACAGCTCAGATAATATGAGTAAGGTTTGAAGAATTTGGGTAAGGTTTTTAAGCTTTTGAGGTTTGTAGTTAGGAGTTGAAAAATGACCCTACTTTTTAAGATTGGAACAAGTGAGACTTCAAAAAAAACTAAAACTCAAGATAAGTCTATTTTTTAAGCTTAGAGAAACGAAGTTTGGGATTCACAGCCACAATATCTACTCTGGCTACATGTACGCATCAATCAACTTTCTTCACCTCTTATTTCCCTTTCAAATTCCTTTCTATTATTATTTTTTAAAATTTTCCTTCTTTATTTATTTATTTTTTTATGTATGAATTCCTAAAAATGTAAAATAGTTCTTCTCAACAATATATATATATATATATATATATATATATATATATATATATATAGAGGCTAAATTGAGCTGGCATTGTTGGGTTTCTGGGACTGCTGCATCAACCGATAGATTGGTGGCCCGAAAACCGGTGGCCTGAAACCTGGTATCAACAAGCGTCTCACAAGGCATTGAGAAAGTACTAGACCATGATAGAGGGCCATGTAGATGGGCATGTCCCCAAAGCATTGAGGAATCACTAGACCATGACAGGATTTTGAATATATTTATAATGCAACAGATTGGAACAAATTTTTCTAATGTGTTTGAATCTATTAATAATATATTAACCATCACTCTTATTGCTCTACGACTTCATCAAAATATTCCAACAATCTTTGACTTTCCTTGCACATTAAGCCAAAAACTAAACAGAGAAAATTTGAACTATGTACGTATTATTGCAACATTATTCTTGCAACCACGTTCAAAAGATGATTTTCATGAAGTACAAATTAAATATGAGAGAGGGAGAGAGAGAGAGCTCATATATACAAAACTTTGTAGTAGTTCAAGCAGGTCACATAACCTTCCAAAGGATTTAATCTTAATATTGCCTGCTAAAATAAACACACTTTCTTCTGATGTAGTAATAGCTATCTGAAATGCGCATTGGGGACAACTTTTGTAGGATGAAGGGCATCAAAACAGATGGAACAATGTATACCAACCGACGCAGGACAACCAGAACAAAATTGAAACAACAATAAAATAAAGGATATGACCTAGGAGTCAGCACCTAAGTCTTGCTTGGAGTTAGCACCAAGCAGAGAAACCACTAGGAGTTAGCACCTAGGGTAGACTTGGAGTCAGCACCAGATCAAAAAAAGAGAGACCAAATGGCCATTTTTTTTCATTCATCAAAATATCAACTATCTCCTCAAGGAGTACAATATGTTGCTTATAAAGGATTGCTAAACCCTAGTTCTAATTGGCTAAGAAACCCTAATTGCCTTATTACAAAAATAACCTTGCTTTCTAAATTAAAATACTAATAGCCCAATAAACTACTAGGACTTGAAATATAAAAATACAATTGACTTGCAAACATAAATAATATTAAATAATAATTTTCTTGCATCTCCCGCATCACCAACAGTTCCCAAAAGCCCAGCCATACATGGTGAAAATGAATCCCACAAAAAGAATTAAGAGACATCATATTAGCTCTAAACTAAGCAGGCAGGTTTAGTGTTGAGCATGCATGTTAAACTAAACATTAGCTCAAGTAGACCACAGAACCTTCCAAAAAAGTTTGTCTCAATCTTGCCTGCTAAAACGAATAGGCACTTTTCATCTGATAGGGTAATACTGATCTGAGACACGCCTTGGGGGCAACTTTCGCAAGATGAAGAGCACCAAAGCAGATGGAACAATCTCTACCAACTGCACTCGAAAAGCAAGGCATACATAGTGAAAATGAATCAGTCTGAAGGAAGAGACATGATTGACTACAGAGTAAGCAGACAAGTTTAACATTCCACCAAAAGCCAGTATAGTGTATTTTCAATATTTACCATTTTAATCCTTTTCTGATCATAGGTAAAATACTCCACTCAAGGTTGTCATATTTAATGTTAATTAAGTACAAAAGTTGAAGTTCTAGAGGAAGTTTCTTCCACCACTGTTGTAGAGAATGAACCCAAAAAAAAAAAAAATGGAAAAGAAGAAAAAAGGTAGTAATCATAGTACATCCGAAGTCATTTTTATTTTTGAGCCATGCTAAGGAGACTACATTTTCTCAAAACATGCTAATTTGTCAACTCTCAAGTTGTGAGTGGTGCAACATTACTTTTACATGGCTCCAGCATTGACATTACTTTTATTGTACATCAATCATAATGTCACCTCTAGAGTTGTGACCAAAGTTGTAAAAAAAATTTGTGTCACTAGACTTATTGTTTTTATTTTCATGGAGTTCTCTTTCCAGGACACCTTTTTTGTTGCAAATGGAATGTGGTTTCAAGAATTTAAAAAAAAAATGTACTGTGGTCAGACAAAAGGAGCACTTTCCCTTGTTTTGCAAGTAAGAGGTATCCTTGGAGGGAGAGGATATTCATCTTTCCCAAATATAGACCTTAGTCAAGAATTGACAATGTGAGCTATTCTGGTAATGAAAGCTCGTAGATGCTTGCAATTAGGAAATTCAAATATTTTCTACTTGATGCCAGTATCATAAGCATTCCACCCAATGAAGAGTTGGAACAAACTATTAGTATAATGTGGAAAAAATAGGCAGCATAGACAAAGATGACATCCCCTTAAAATATTATAAATACAAAGTATTAGATTTAGTATCAACACTTACCAGGTAATATATTAGGTTCAGGATGGGATGATCCAGAATATCAAAATCTGTATCCTTGTCAAATGCTGAGAAAGCAAGCTATGACAAACAAATAAAGATGTAAATGATATGGAACTTTGGATTTTATGTATAAATTTCAGTATTAAAAGGAACTCACCATAACGCATCTTATCAAGAAACAAGTACAACAAATTCCTGTGACAAAGCCAACCTGCCAATAAAAAAAGTGAGGCACCAAATGCTTTTAGGAATGCCAAGATGTTTTGTGTGTTTCTAACTCTTTATAGCATTCTCCTTGGGATGATTATGATTCCTTTTTATTCATCATATTGTTCTGAAACTCCACCTAAAGAGAATCTTCCGCAGAAATCATTGACAGGGATAATAAGATCAACCTCATTTTTTAATTAGTAAAACTGTGTTCACTTTTTGACAAATTTTTATAGCATACTTGGAATTCAGTGGAAATAACAAGGATACACTTTCATTCATCAATTTCAAACTATTAAATAACTCAAACTGACACCTTAGGTACAAACCTCATATAGCTTTTTCTGACGACCTCTAGACTCAATCGGGAAATGCCTTAGCATGACAAATAGCCTAGAAGGCACAAAAATTTAAGAATAAGCACATTTTTTATAGTGTGTAACAAGGATACAGCTTTTAAGGTGACATCAAGTTGTTACCTCCCACCATATATCAAGAATCCGAGAGCAACAGAAAATGAAATAACTGCAAAAGAAATTGAAAACAAATAATTTTTAATAGACAAGCCTTAACATACATAATTCATAACTGTACGACTGCATGAATAATTGATTCTATCAGCTTCATGATTTATTATTAAGAATTACATCATTTTTGTGCAACATCATCAAATAAATTTATGTCTGCATAAATGTAACAACAATGGAATAAAAAATTATATACAGAATACTCATATATTGCCAAAATTATCTAAACAGCATTAACCTGAAAAGAAGAGTTTAGCTGTTTCCACTGCAACAGGACTTCTGCTTAATCTTATGAATATCCAGATGCACACCTACTATCACAAAGGAATGATTTAAGAAACTAAGACCCACCGAGTGTAATGAGTATTATTGCAAGGGCAGACCCAAAATTTTCATCTTAGAGGGACAAAGTATGGGATATATATTAATATATAGATAGGGCGCTATCTTTGATAAGCATATAATATTTGGGTTAGGGGGGTGGGGGATCCAAATTTTCGTAGGGGGACAAAGTATGGTTCATTTCTTCCTGACAAAATTGCAATAGAAAAAATTTAAGTTTTCTTCCTTACCTGTATGATGTATATAAGTCCATTTATTACATAATAAGCTGGCCTAAGCTTATTAGTCGGTAGGCTTCTTGCCTGTTAAGAATCATAAAATGATCACCAATATCAATTATATGGCTCACTTTATATCATGATTCACAGAAAATAAGAAGACATACCTGGTGATAAATCTCGGCCCAGAACAAAACAAGTAATGTGTAAGTTGAAAAGAATAGAAGAGTGGGAAGTTCCATTAGCACCATGTGAAGTACCTGTACCAGAATGTTAATTTTAGGCAGGGCAATCAGAAAAAGAAAGAAAAACTAATACAGTGCTCCAAAGAAACGTTCAAAGGCAGTCGAACAAGTTATATGAGGAAAGATGGATTTATATAAACCAGGTTTCTTTCAAATTTGTTTCTAAAAACCTATACACAAATCATTAATGTTAAAACACAAGGTTTTGGCAGTAAATTTTCAGCTATATCTTGCTCTCATGTATTTTTATATTTGACTGCTGTCCAATATTTTATCTCAAGTTTTTACAGAGTTCATGTGGGACCCTCATGTGTGAGGTTCAAACATGTTATGAGAGAGAGGTCTCATAAACCGTCTCATACGATACTTTTTCGTGAAAGAGAAATAGTCAACAGAAATGTACGTTCACATTTAGACTCTGCTTATAGTACAAAAGAGTAAATTTCCTCAACGATTTACTAATGCAAAAGGGTGAAGCATGTTGTTAAGGGAGATTATATAATAGATTGTCACCGTACCCGATGGGTAAATCCAAAACAAGTATTGGCAGATTGGAATTTGATTAGTATTTTACTATGCTCACAATCATCCTTCATAAACATTATATCGAATATTTACTTGGTTAATGAGCATAGACAATAAAAATATAGCCTTTTTATTGGTATTCAGATGTCCATCCTCTGTGTGTGCATGTGCGCACTCTTGTCTTTGGGAGATTCTTCATAGTTAATTGTATCTAATACATTTAGGCAAATTTACTTGTACTCCAATTTTACACATTTTTAATAGACAGATTCTTGTAGAAACAGGACCCTTTATTAAATTGAGATACTTTTGAAGAGTTCATGGTTTGAGAAACTGAATTTTGATGATACAAGTTTAACAAGTATCTATCACAACGGTTACTTCTTTGGTGGTAAATCGCTTTTAGATTGAAGTTCTGTGCCTTGCATAACTCTACTGAGTTGAAGCAGTTACTAATTCTGCAAGCATATATGTTTCAGTTGAAAATTTCAAGAATAATTTTATGGAGAAAATAACCAAGGACGAGCCAAGAGCCTTGTAGCTCAATGGCATAGTCTGCTCTTATTTACTAGGAGGAGCAGAATTCCAATCCTCCCTCCCCTTGTTATTGCAACTATCAAATTATTTTTTAAAAAGGGATAATTATCATTGAAAGCACAATGCAATTAGAATCATGAAATATTGGAGCTCAGACTACCAGAATTCAAAATTAAGAACATACCTTGGGTCTAATAAGGAACACAATTTTATAGAGACCAAAGAGGACAGACCTCACTGTGAAAATGCAATTTGGTTTCAGCAAGCTTATACAAAAGATACAAGAAGAACTATGACAAGTGATACACAACCCTTACATCCATTCACAATAAAATTCATCAAGTGGAAAACCTTTTGTGTTGTCCACCCATATTCTGGTACTCTTAATTGAATGCGCAATAGTTGTACCTGAAAATTAGTAACAAATATGCCATCATAAAATTAGTTTTACTATAATTGGTTGGTGAGTATCATGGACAGCGGATGCCATGAAAAAAGTATAAAAACAGGAACACTTTCAAAAAATTGTAGCAAAATCAGTAATGATTTTATTCTATCACTTATGCCTAAGGAGAGCCAAACAAGAAGCCTATTTATTGATGATACAGTTGATATCAATACAAAAATTCTTCTCTAATATACAAAGATAAGTTTGAAGCTGCTCAAAAGACCTGTAGGAACTGATAGATGATGGATAAAAACAATGCATCTCCCTCCCAGAACAACACATTTCTGTGTTGTATATGTGACAATGTGCTCACCTTTCTGGCAGCCTTACTCATAGAGTATCCTACACTATGTAACATATATCAACAAATCTATATCCTAATTGATGTTCCTGTTGTCTTAAACCTTTGATAGTCTAACAAATTCTTGTTAACAACTTCTTAACTGGCCAAATTGATAGCAAACTAATAAGAGGCTCATCTTGTAATTATCAGATAAAGAGACTGCACACAACAGAGATATTACATTTTGTGCAGCCTGAGCATGAGTGTTCCAGAAGAAATACCATTGAACTGACAGTGCGACTATAATACAAATAAGGACAGGAAAAATGACAAGATGAAGGATTCCCTTTTTCACCTAGTTAAATGGCAGGTGTAAAAGAACGTAAAAACTATATTTTTTCGAAGTTCATATGAGCAGAATAGCTTTTGCATAGAGAAGCAGAGGCTTCATCTTGATGAAGTTACTGAGAACAGTCCAAGATTTACGTCTTTGGTGGCAACAATCAAGATTCAAGAGTATTAAACTTCCATCTACTATACATATATTGCTGATTGACCACACAATCAATGGATATTAGGTCCACCATATCCTATGCTGTTTACAACATGCAGCAAAGAAGATTCTTTATCAGGAACAACTGCTATCAAGAGTAGCACAAACTTCACACTAAAGGTTTGGAGCATTTGAAATGGATAATTCTAATGTGGTTTGGAAAGTGATTACTGTCTCATAAGAGCTACTGTTGACAGATCCATCAAACTTTTGGACGAAACTCTTAAGAATAGTAGCATAAAATGATCATTAGAATTGTAACAATGGCATGCATAAAATTTTCTCTGTTTCTAAACGTTCTTTTGATTTATTAGGTAATTTGCTTCGTGATCTTCATCATTTCCTACAAAATACAGCTAAAATTTTTGCTCCTAACATTGTTTTAATTTATGATTTGCAAGAATTGCCAAAAAATAGGGTACTTGCTGGTGTACTAAACATCTTAAGCATTCAAGAGTTAGGTCCTTTTGAAGGTTTAAGTATTGTAAGTCTTTATAACCAAAAAAAAAAAAAAAATCCTACTGAGCTGGATTGTGGACTTCTTGCATCATGATTAGGAACAATATATTATTAAATATAATTCATATACTTTTTGTTTTATTGACTAAATATCATTCATATACTTGAGAAAGGTTTTTCCTTTCTTTCTTTTTTATTTTTTTTATTTTTGGAATCACTTCACCCACAAGCGTGAAAGCAAACTCATTTTAATTGCTGCCATAAAGCTAGTGGTGCTCACCTTTCCAAGTACGTGCTTCAATAGCAACAAGAGTGTACATAAAATATGGTTTCCTGATTACAAATCAGAAAATTGGTTGTGAATTGCGCTTAGCAGATACCATCCTTTGAAAAACCAAGTTTTCTGTAAATCTTAGTGACTAGTGGCAAGCTTAATCTTTTATTAATTTTGACAAGTTAGTGCACTGGGGAAAAAATCACAATGAATACTTTGGCAAATCTTCTTATATAGTGGCATATATATGATAGATATAACGAACAATATTCTGGCACAAAATAGGAAACTAGCTGTGATTAGAGCTGTCTAATAAAAGCGTTAGGACTTTGGAGTTGGAAGTTTGAAGCCAAAGCCAATTCAAAACTACGTCAAGATTACCTTATTCCGAGTGTCTGAATTTATATTAAAATAACATAAAAAACACTATTTTTAGGATTGCATAACAAGTAAAATTCTTAATTACTCCTAAAGTATAGTAAAATAGTGCTCCCTCTTCATCATGAATTTAATGATAATACCCCACCATAAATGTGAGAAAATGGATTACCATTCTTCGTGTGCCGAGAGTATCTAAAAATTAGATGATGCCACAATCTTAGTAAACATTTTCAACTTGTTAGTGTTCCATTTATCTACACAAATTAATAATATCATCAAAGATGAAAAACACAACAATCAAGATTTTCTGGGTGGGTCCAAAAAATGTTGAATAAGATAAAAATTAAATAATAAAAAAAAAAAAAAAAAAAAAAAAAAAGAAAGAGGAAAAGAGACCATGATATGATAATCAATTCCCAGAAATAAAAGGTACATACCAGGGTAATGAAGGAGACCAAGGCATAAGATACACATAAAGCATGGTAAATGCCTCTTTGCCATTGTTCTGACTCCTCAATCTCATCCCACCAATTAAACAATACCCCAACACCACCACCATTGTCAATGATCTCTCCATCTTTAACCACAAAACTCTTTGTTCTCAAAGGCGTCCACGCCATTTGAGATTTGATTCAAAGCAAAACACAATAACAACAACAACAACAACAACAAAGAAGGAGGAACAGAAACAGAGAATAGTTTATGTTTTTGCTTTTGCTGTGTTTAGAAGCAGAGAGAGCTAAGCTGGACATGCAGCACGTGGAGGCAAAGGAAGGAGGACACGTATACGAAGGTTGAGCCACGTGGGATTCAATAACGGCTTGCACGACATCGTGGCATATTCTTTGATTGAGGAAGCGGGCATGTTTTACCTTTTTGTTTCATGGTTGTGAGAGAGTCAGAGAAATTTGCAACGTCGACATTTGTTGTTCTTTGACTTAAAAGACTTACTTTATTTTTCTTTCCCTTTCCGGCCACCGAAAATACACAAATATGTGTGTTGTAGGTAAGGAATTTTTAACCTTTTTTTAAGTTGGTATTTTTCTGCCATTCTTTTTTCCCACTCTTTTCTTTATTAATCAACTCGTATGAAAACTGAAAAGTCCATATCATGTGAAAAGTCATCTTCCAAAAATTTTAATTTTAATTTTAATTTTAGTGGAAATAGACTATAGAATGGGTTAGTTATTTTTAGAATTATTATTACAAAGTTTGGCTTCAAATTAAAAAAAAAAAAAAAAAATTATCAATGGTTGGATGAGGGGTATTGGAATTCTAAAAATAAAAAAAATAAATAAGGAGGTGTGAACTAGTTGAACACTTGAACTGCAAGGCTTTTGGTAATTTTTGATTTTTTTTTTTCTTATTAACTATAAATAGTTATTCAAGAATAGTTATTTCCTTACTAAAAAAAAAAATCCATAACAATTTTATCCTAAACAACAAAGTTTAGCAATAACATGTTCAGGAGGAAACCCCTCCAAACCGTTAGGTGGCAACATGATACAATGACATAGAAGCAAGGGACAAAATTGGCCTTTGCCCCTTTCTATCAAACAATCCAACATTTTGCCCTCTTTCTCAAACAAATTAGGGAAATGCTCCTCTTCTGAAACTCGATTTTCTCAAAATCGAATTAAGCCATATAGTGGTGTTTTAAGGAGCCTATAGTGACATTTTAAGGAGCCTATAGTGGCATTTTGGAACTCAAGCTCCATGAACTTGAATTAGAAACTCGATTTTCTCAAAATAGAGTTTTAAAAAAAAAATTCTGAAGCCTTATAGTGGTGTTTTAAGGAGCCTATAGTGACGTTTTAAGGAGCCTATAGTGGCGTTTTGGAACTCGAGCTCCATGAACTCGAGTTATAGGTAAAAAGAAAAAAAAAAAACTTGCATGTAACTCGAGTTCATGGAGCTCGAGTTCCAAAACGCTACTATAGGGCTTCAGAATTTTATAAAAAAAAAACTCAATTTTGAGAAAATCGAGTTTCAAAAGAAGGGCATTTCCCTAATTAGTTTAGGAAAGGGAGCAAAATGCTGGATTTTTATTTTTATTTTTTATTTTTTTAAAAAAGGGCAAAAGTCAATTTTCTCCTAGAAGCAAGAGTATAAAACTTCCGAAAAAGGTTTATCTCCAAGTTAGTTTGGAGAGAAACCTTCATCTATCTCTTTTTATTCTTCTCAAAAAAAAAAAAAAAAAAATCTATATCTTTTTATTGGATGTAAATTTCGAAAATCTAATCGTTGAATTACACGTTCTTTATGTTCTTAACACACATGTCAAATTTTGTTTAAATCAGATATTATTTATTATTTGAACTTGAATATTAAACATTTTATTGATGACATAGCTATTGATCTTTAATCTTTTTGAAATTTTACAAGCATGTAGGATATAATAAGAACATGTAATTCAACTATTAGATTTTTAAAATTCATAACTAATAAAAAGATATAGAATGAGTTTGAAGGATTTGTTTCTAAACTAGTTTTGAGAGAAACATTTTTCCGAAACTTTAGTCTCTTGTATATTGGTGATAGACCACACAATCAATGGATATGAGATCCCTTATATTCTAGACCGTTTACATCATGAAGTATATAAGATTTTTTTTTTGCGAACATCTATTGGGGTATGCACGTATGAGTGAAGTCTCACATTTAATAATAATAACAATAAGAATAAGTAGTTTTTTTTTTAATTTTTTTTATACAAGATAGAAATTCTACTCTAACCTAATTTAAGTGTATATGTGTGTAAAGTACCCTCCTAGAGACTTGAACTCCGGTCTCTGACCCCCACACCCCACAAGTACTTATACTTGTGGAGTGATCATTGCACCAAGGGTGTGCAGTAGTTAAGAAAAAGTAGTTAATATAACATAGTTGAGCTCATACCCATAAGATTTAGGCATTTTAAATTAAGTATGTTTCTAAATATTATATTAACTATTTAAAGTGTTTCTCTAATGTGGTTTGGAAAGTGACCGCTAACTTTCACATAAGAGAGACTGTTGACAGATTAATCATACCTCTGGACAAAACTCTTAAAAAGAGTTGCATTAGAATCGTAGCAATGGCAGGTATAAAATTTTCTTTTTGTTTTTCATTTGATTATATTAACTATATTGCTTCATTACTTTTATTCCTACAAAATACAACGAAAATTTTTGCTCCAAACATTGTTTTTATTTATGATTTACGAGAATATATAGCCCCAAAAAAAAAGGTACTTGCTGGTGTAGTAAACATCCTACTGAGCTGGATTGTGAACTTCTTGCACCTGGATTAGGAACAATATATTTTTAAATATCATTCATATATTTAAGATTCTTTTTTGGAATTACTTTGACCACAACTCTGAAGCGTAAGGACTTTTAAGTTTTAACTTTTGAAGCCAAGACATTCAAACTCGGCCAAGGTTACATTATTCTTAGTGTCTAAATCTATATTATTACTAAAAACTGAAGCGTAGCATTTAATGTTGCTACGCTCACATTGAGCTACATTAGCAGCCATGTCATTCACATCTTCTTTCTTAAATTTATTCTACAATTTTAGAATAGCTTTTATCAATTTTAAAATACTAATAAAACTAAAATTATTTCGAGCCTCTCTCCACCATAAAGCTCACTTCTTTTAAATTTAATTCCACCAGCCTACTTCTTCTAAATTTAATTCTAACTTAAAGCCCAAACCCAAGCCTTTTAAACTGAAAACCCTTAGAAAACCACGGTTACAACCTCTAGATTTCCTTCCCTTTTGTTTCTCACGTGTTTCTTCCCCTTCCCACCTTCTAACGGCAGATTCCTCACGCAAACTGTGTGACTTCCCCTTCCCCACATTCTAACCGCAGACTTCTTGCGCAAAATGTGTTCCTTCCCCTTCCCCACCTTCTAACGGCAGCCTCTTTGTCTTCATTACTCCTTTCCTTACAGTATATAAATACTGACAGAAGTTGGATGCTTTATTCAGGTATCTCTAAATCCTAGTCTGTTTTCTGCTTTATTCTTTTTGCTTGATTGCTTGATGTTTTTTATTCCCTTCTTACATTTTGTTACTGCCTACTGCCTCTTGAGTGTTGTGATGTGACTCAGATTAGTTCGTGTAGTTTGTGCAAAATAAGGCAATATTGTTGTAGCTGAAATAATTTTCTGTGTATTTATTACAATGCCAAATATTGTAGTAGATCTCCTCTGTGTATGTATATAAATTTAAAAAAACTGTATCAAATATCAATGTCATTGTAGATTGGTACCGAAGGTAATTCGATTGTAGTGGCTTTCCTTTGTGGTATCCCCCAAGCTTCTATTGGGAAGTTAGAAGGATAGGTGGTCTCTTCCGTGCATATATTTTTGAAGATTTGTTTTGTAATTTCTTTCTAAATGACTGATCTCCCCCTCCCCAAAAAAAAAGGGAAGGCTTCACATGGCATTAGGAATACCAAGGAAAAAGAAGAAGGTTACTTGCTGATAAGAGGAATGGTGTCTCTTAAGAATTGTTTTCCCTTTACTAAACATTTATTATTTTGATGTTCCATGTGTTACGGTTTGCTATGTTTGACCTTGCCAAAGCATTTATCAGTATTGGAAGCTCTATTTGCTGATTAAGATAAGAATTTTCAACTCCACCTTTCAGTGGTAACTTCATTATTTCTTAGTTTTAAAAACTAAGAATTATTAAATTAAGTCCAAACAAAAAGGATTTTGGTTATGGTTTTTTATTTTTTGTTGGCTATGTTATGGGATGTAGCAATTCTTATATTTTAGTTTGGGAAGCTTTTTAATTTGAAGTTTCTTGATGTTAAACCATTTGATAGGTTACCTTTTTGTCAGATTTTGTTCCTTCCCCTTCCCCACCTTCTGTTTCTCATGCAAATTTAGTTCCTTCCCCTTCCCCACCTTTTAACGACAGTCTCTCTGTCTTCCTTCCTCCTCTCCTCACAGTATATAAATACTGACAAAAGCTGTCTTAGTCATTTTCAGCCTTGAGATGTATCCCAAATTATTTATTGAGCTGTTTGGAAAATTCTTTGGATCTTTTGTGATATTTGTTTCTAATGGGCACGTCCTAAACTATTGTAGGTGCGATATTTTCCTCAAATTGAGAAGTTGTAATTAATTGCAGACTTTTTTAAAAAAAAAATCTATGCCTCATTTAAGCACGATGAGCTAAGGAAAAAGAAATCAACATTGAGATCAGTGTCTAGCACATTTTTCAGCAACCATGTCGATGCCTTAGCCTTTATTTTCGATCATATCATTTTTTTATTGTGATAATTCATAATGATCTCTAGGTTGTATGGAGTCTACTTATTTTATTTTATTTTATTTTTATGTGGATAATTTAAAAAAGAGAAAGTAATACAATGTTTGATGTGGACAGCTCATTATTTCTTGGGGATGAGGCTTCTTTCCAAAAATTGATATGTTGTAATTATTTGAAATAGTTTTTTATTGGAACGTGCTTGAACCATATCATTGTGGCTTTTAGATGAATGTTGTTTATTTGACTAATCTATCCATCCAAACTAATTAAGGAAAAGAAAGTCTTGCTCTCTAGGCTAAAGTATGTGCAACAATATCACCTTGCTTTACAGTATGAGAGAAAGAGAAACTCCTCAGGGAGCTAACATTAACTAAAGTATCTCTAAAAAGAATGGGTTTCCCAACATATATATCATATGTAATGTGGCATACATGGGAAAAAAATAAAGTTGTCATTTTATAATTTCCTTTGGAGTCCAGTTGGAAAGGTATACATATTCTTTCTCCCTTATTTTGGAGTAATGATTGAATTAAATAACAAATTGGGACGGAGGGAGTAAATATTATCATTATCACCCAACCTTTGTTGTGAAGTGTCACAATGTCTTTTTTATCTTCATAATTTTTCATTTCAGAGCTTGCTTTGACTTGAGCCACATTGTCTACGGAAATGAAACACTTCAGTGGATGTTCTACTTTTGTTTATATGTGTTTGAAATTTGTTTAGTTCATAGGTTGGTTTATTATTTATTCCCCTTGATGTGCTATATCATAAAAGACTTTTTTTTTTATATATATAATTTTTTTATGGTAATTATTGTCATTTTTGTTGTAGTTGAATCAAAATAAGATTATGCTAGATTTGCATAATTAGTAGTTGTTGCATCTTCATCATTATCACAAGTTTAAGATGGAGATTACCCTTATCAATAGTTGTTACGTCTTCTTCATTGCCAAAGTTGATCATCTTGACAAACCTTTTATTTATTTGATTGTACCACATGTATATATTTACATTTAAGATGGATTCTATTTGATTGTAAGATTTTTATTTCTTTTGATATAAATTAACTATTTGGTATGCTAGCCAAACCATTTGCTTCTTCAGTTTTTTTTTAATCTTTTACTTTGCCTCCAACACCATCATAATTGGTTGTCTCTCTCTCTCTATATATATTTTGTAGGATCCAAGCAAGAAAGAGTTTAGGATGCTTGCTGTGTTATTCTCTCAATTTTTTTACAGCATGAACAACTTGCGGCATTGAAGGAATTAATGAATATTTTATATCAATAGCTATTTGTTAATAGGTGTTTGACTGCTTTAGAATATGAAAAGTTTTAGGTTAAATGGGTAACAATTTTAATTTTGTTAATTTTTGCTTTTTAAATTACTAATAATGATTTATCATGTTAAATTGGTAGTTTATTTGTATATTAATCAGCTACAATGTTGTAATGTTATTTATTTTTTCTTTCTAATTTGTGAGGTTTAATTCAAATAATTTTGAATAAATCCTCTGAAATCAAATTCAATACAAAAGGAATTTCGTTAGGGACTCTGTAAGGCTAAGGGGAGTTTGAAGATAATATAAGTTTTGGCCTCATGTAATATGCTTATATTGTGAGTTTCAGTTGCTACAAGTAGTATTGTAGTAACTTAGATACGAAACTCTAGATGCAACACAAATAGCTAAGGATAACAACATTCACTAATATTTATCTTTTAATTTAAATGGCATTTTGCATAATTGTTTAGCATTCATTAGATTTCATTTTAAGTAATTTTCTCATGCATCACACGGATTAGCGACTAGTTAAAAATAATAAATAAATGAATAAAAATCATTTTTGCAAACAATACGGACATGCTTTCCAAAAAAAAAAAAAAAAAAAAAAGAAACTTTCTGCAGGGGAGTGTTCCTCCTATTGAGCTCCATAGGCCATGGACAACAGTCCCATCAAGAGAATAAAAGGGCCCAAGGGACCAAATCTGGCCCACGTCCTCTAGTAAGGAGGATCCAAGTTTAGGAAAGGGGAATAAGAGTCAACGTCAAACCAAGAAGTGATCCCCCCATTTGCCGATGGAAGCGGATGAAGTCCATTGTAGCTTGGACAATTCCAACCAAGGATGTATAGCCAACAAAGTAGTCGAGGAGAAGCTCGAACCTTGAAATGCGGTTGAGGGGTCAAGTGAGATGGCTTACAACCTAAGCAACAGTCACCTTCATATTAAGTAGGTGCTCCTACCTAACACAAGTCACATTTATTACTGAATGACCGGCTTAAACAATGATTTACCCTCAAAAGTCCATACTCATTATGAAAAGGAGGGAGGAGACACTTGTTGGGGCAAGTATCTTCTAACTCCTATCATGATAGCCCACTACTGAAGGGAAGGTCTTGGAGTATAAATGGCACCTTCATCCGCACTGAGAAGGGGACACAGAAAAATTAGAGAGAGAGAGAGAGAGAGAGAGAGAGAGAGAGAGAGATTTGAGAGAATTTGTAATTGCCTTGGTATGAACATATCTTCAACAAAGCCTAGTTTGTAAATAATATTAGCATTCATATCCTATTCTCTTGTTTAGATCTCCCATTGTGAATTGTTTACCCTTATTACAAATTATTTGTGACGATCATATCCTTTAGACTGTCCAAGGAAAGTTGCGAAGATTTGACCCACCACTTCCATTTATCCCAACTTAGGGATGATGCTTTTCCAATCATTGCAAAAGCTAAGAGTGCGATGAAAATTATGTGTTTGAGAGTATGATAAATTTTTTGTGCTATAGCTCATCACATTTAGGGGTGGCAATTCATGTTTGTGGGTCGGGTTTGTATCGTGTCGAGCCATAAGGATTCAGCTATATGGATTGACTCGAACCCAACCTGTTTAGTAAACATGTCAGGAATCATCAACCTGAACATGACCTGTTTATTAAACAGGTTGACTCGACCTGGCACGTTTAACTTGTTTAATTAACAAGTCATGTAAAGGTCAATACAAATGACCCGTTCAATAATTTATTTGATTAATAGGTCATATCTAACCTATATAATTTTTATCAATTCTCATATATCTAAAATTTAATTACAATTACAACCATAAATATAGTAATAAACATATAAAATAAAAACCCATAAATTAAGCAATAATATCAAAATAACTAAAAACTTTCTAAGCTAAGGAGTTCAAAGGGTCAAACGGGTTCACATGTTAAACACGAACATGATCCATTTATTAAACGAGTTAGCCGTGTCAACCTAAATATGACCCGAACTTGTTTAGCCTCAACCCATGATCTGTTTATAAACGGGTTAGTCGTATCAAGTTCGTGGGTCATGTCAGATTTTGCCACCCCTAATCACATTCACAAACACATAAATCTCATCGCACTTGGCACTCCTAGGTTTTTCAGTAATTTGAAAATGCATCAACCCTAAGTTTGCTTATTTGTGAGGTATTTAATTGATTTTTGTGTTGTTTGTTTGCTAGAAAATGATGTATGAAAATAGAAAAGCCGACCTCCTCTAACTGTGGCTATCATGATCAATATGGTGTGGGTTTGTCAGTGTATTGGTTGGTATTGGTTTTAAAAGTAACAAGTCAAAAGTCTTGATTTAAAGAAAAAATCCATTTTCACTTTGTCCAAACCGCACCAGAAATTACCACTATGTGCTATGCATGGGAAAGTTGGATAAAATATAATTTTAAAAAAAAATTTGTGTCTAAATATGAAATTTTATAATTACGATAGTTTTTAATAGACATGAAATTAGAATATAGAACTCTATATTCTACTGTTAGTCATTCATTATGATTGTGCTTGTATATGAAACAATAAATTCTATCATATAAAGAAAATTTGATGTGTCAAGATTCTAATAAAGTGCTTAAATGTAGAATATAATTTAAATTCAATTCAATTAAATATATATGTGTGTGGGGGGGGGGGGGGGGTCTAGTTAGCTTAATTGGTAAAGTCTCTGATTTTATTTTTAATTTTTAATTTTAAGAGATCTGAGATTTAATTCTCGTCAATACCAAAAATCGATTGGTGTTCAGAAGTGGACGCCATAGGTTAAAACTCTCTAATATATATATATATATATATATATATATATATATATATAAGAGGATTCCCTTCTTTCAACTAGACTTTTTTCATGCCAAAAATACCCTCATCAAGTATCCAATAACTTTTCTTACAAGTTTTTAAAAAATAGGGTCAATAACATCACACCAATTTCCTTCCTTTTTATTTTTTTATACTTTCAAAAACAGACATCCTTAAATTTAGGTTTCATTTCTTTCCAATTTCTTTTCATGTTCTTTAATTCTTTTTCATTTTTTTTTTAATTTTTTCATGTTCTTTTAAATCCAGTGCAAATTTTTTTTTTTTGGCTATATTTTTTTCACGTTCTTTTTCACTTAGTAAGGATGAGTTTTTTTTCTTTTTTGGATATAATTATTGATGTAGGTTACCGTGGGATAAGGATTAGGGGTGTGTAAAAAACCGACAAACCAAGAAAACTGACTGAAACTGACCGAATCGTTGCCAAATTTTCGGTTTGGTTTCGGTTTCATTTTTTAAAAACCGAAATTTTCGGTTTCGGTTTTGGTGCTGGATTTTTTCACACCAAAACCGACCGAATATATATATATATATAACTCTAGTACAGAACTGATCAGTGGCTTAGTGGTATGCTCCTTGTGGTTTGGCTAGTTGATCTCAGGTTCGAGCCTTCGCGTGGGGTGTGTGTTTTTTGCTATTTAATTTTTTAAAACCCTAGAGGATGAGATAAATATAGAAATACCCCTCCCCTATTTTATTCTTCCCTTTTCTTTTCTTCAGTTCAGCCACCCCCTTCCCCAACTTTTTCTCTCAATTTTTTCTGTTTTTTTCCTTGGAATCATCGGTGCAATTGTTTGACACACACACATAGAGAGTAAAATGGAAGAAGAAGCTTTCTCAAGCTTTCTTCACTCAAATTCTTCAATCTCTTTCTTCAGTTCAGCCGCCCCCTTCCCCAACTTTTTCTCTCAATTTTTTGTCTTTTTCCTTGGAATCATCGGTGCGATTGTTTGACACACACACAGAGAGCAAAATGGAAGAAGAAGCTTTCTCAAGCTTTCTTCACTCAAATTCTTCAGTCTCTCTGACTCGTATATCTCTGATTCTCATATAATCGGTGAGTTTTTTTTACACTTTAGACTATGTTTGTTTTGTTTCGTTTATACTGTGATTTTTTTTTTTCAAGTGAACGGTGATTTTGCTTTAGAGTGATCTGTGTGAAAAGTTTTGAGATTGTGGTTTTTAATGATTTTGAGTGTGATTTTATATGCTTTGGTTTTTGCTTTATCGTTTGAAAAAGTGTGGTTTGGAAAATCTCAATAACCCTCTATTTGAAAAACCGAAAACCGACTGAAACTGAAATACACCGAAATCGATTGATTTCCAGCCATTTCGGTCGGTTTTGGTTGAGAATTTCACAAACCGAAATATTCGGTTTCGGTTGGCCATACCTATACAAACCGTCCGAAACCGAACCAAGCACATAAGGATAGGGTTTTTTTTTTTTTTTTTTTTTTTTAAATTTTTTTCTTTCAACTAACGGTAGGTTTTTGTTTTGATAAGTAGGGTTGTTTTGAAAACATTAGTTAGTGGAAGAATGGTTTTATTTTATTTTAAAAAAAAATTTTTATCCTATTCCCAGTCTTTTCAAAACACTTATCCTTATCCCAATCTTTTCAAATACTACACCATTTTCAAATATACATACAAAAAATAAATCACATTTACTACTTATCTTAAAAAAGAAATGCACATTTATCTTTTTATTTGTTTGAAAAAAAAAAAAAAATCACATACTACTTTCAAATTCAGATATTAAAATCACGTTTTAAAAAAATATCTCACATTCATCTCTTTTGTTAAATAATTATCTCTTTTATGTGGTTCCAAAAATACCCTCAAAAAATAAACTGTAACTCCTCTTAGAATTAGGGTTAGCAATGTCAAACATCATTCAACCTTTCCCTAAAAAACATAAAATCAGTGAACTCACTAAATACACAATCATCCACCTCCCGCCTCACATTGTTTTTCAAAGCCATTTTGTGAATGAATACTACTGAAAAGGTTTGTAAACATTTAATTTTGGTACCACATCCTCTTTGGACACAATATATATATATATATATATATAACTCCCACGCCTGTTGCTTGTTGCTGTGCAAAGACTGCTCCATCAATGTTGATCTTGTACCAAGGAGGTTTTGGATTGATCCACAAGTTCGAGTCTTTCATAGTAGATGTTAATGGCCGAAAGTTTGCTACCTGGAATTCATTGAACAATGAACTTGCTTTGTGATTAATCATTCTAGCTGTCTATCTAGTTTTCCCTTGCCAAACTTGATATTGGTTGAACCAAATGCTCCAAGCAATAGTGATAACTAGTTCCAGAATATCATTACCCACATGTTGCACGAACTTAAGATACCAAAGCAGGTCAATAAACTCAAGAAAGTGTATCCCATTGAAGTCAAGCAGAAGGCTAGAGAGCATCCATAAGTCAAGAGTTTTTTCACAATGCCAAATTAGGTGCCCGCTAGTCTCAGCCTCCAACCCGCATGCCTCACATATTGGACTGTCCAAGACTTTTGGATGGTAGAGGTTAGCTTTGGTTAGAAGTAGGGGTGTGCAAAAAACCCACCGACCCGCCAAACCCGACCCAACCCAACCCGACCCACCGGGTTGGGTCGGTTTTTTAGGCTTGGTGGGTTGGGTTGGGTTATAAAAAAAAAATTTATAGCGGGTTGGGTTGGGTTTGGGTCATAAAATTACAAACCCACCAAACCCAACCCGACCCACCATATTTAATATATATTTAAAATATATTTTATATTTAATAAATTTTTAAAAGAAAAATCAATTGTAGGGCACTTATATATATATATATATATATATATATATATATATATATATTTAATAATTTTTAAAAAAAACCAGCTGTAGAGCAACATTTTCTCAATTCCTCCTACTAATACTAATTTAATATATATAAAAAATATATTATATAATTAATAAATTTTTTTAAATAACCAATTCTTCCTATCCTATATAAAAGCCAATTAGTTCACACAAATCCTAATAAATTACTATTATTGTTTAGTCATTAGTGTTGAGCCTTTATAGAGTTATATTGATACTAATCTTTAAGTTTTTTTAATATATTAATATTTATATATTTTTTTACTCAATTTAATAATAATAATAATAAAAATTTGTCAAACCCATGGGTTCAACCCGACCCAACCCGACCCATGTGGGTTGGGTTGGGTTGGGTTGGACTTATGTGATGGGTTGGGTTGGGTTGAATTTTTTTTGACCCACCATGGTGGGTTGGGTCAAAAAATCCCCTCAACCCGACCCAACCCGACCCATGCACACCCCTAGTTAGAAGTATATTTCGACTTGCATGCCATGCAAATTTCTTAATCTTATTTGGAACATTAAGACTCCATAGAGATTTCTAAACGCTCCACGTTGCTGTTCATTCGAAGTTTTAGGACTTGGGCCGGTTGTGATGGAAAGAGCAACTTTGTAGGCGCTACAAACCCTGAATTGACCTCTAGGGGTATAAACCCAGATCAAGTGGTCCACTGGTAGTCTAGAGGTCAAGGGAATGCCTAGGATCATGGTGGCATCCTCGGAAGAGAAAACCTGTCTGATCAAGTTCGTGTGCCAGCATTTATCCAAAAGATTAATGAGAGTACTCACCCGTGCATCAAGTGGCAATCCAACCGGTGGTGAGGTTATTTTAAAAGTGGAAGGAGTCGGGAACCATTTATCATGCCGGCCAGACCCTAATAGATTCCCCATTCCCCACTTGCCATTGGTAACCTCTTTGGACAATTGATCGAGCCGAGAGAATGCTCCTCCAAGCATATGATGGGTGGTGGCCCAATTCAGCAGATAGAAAATCACTAGTAGGAAAGTATCGAGCTTTAAAAATTCTGTGGACTAACTTCTTGTTAAAAAAACAAATATAAACAAAGGTTTTCACAAGTTGAACTCAAATTATACATAAACAGGTTGGTTAATTCATAGCCTTAATATATACCAAGGTGCTATGGCTCTCGAAGATCGGTGGCAAATGGTGTAGATTTAGCTACCAACGAAAATCTTGAACTCAAATCATACAAAATACATATTTTTTTACTCAAAAAAATTGTACCATAATTATTCTAACATAAGAAAACTGAATATATGTTAATTTTATCTACAACCAAAGTGACAGAAAACTCAAGAAAAAAAAAATGAAAACCATAAATATGAAATTTGAACTCAAAACCCAAAATCTTAAAAAATTTAGCTCTAAAATAAGCCCAAAGTCGTACCATTACGAACAGCATGATCTTCATGCCCATTGTTGTCATCAACATCACATTCATAGACCAACTCCCATCACATTATTCTTAGATCTGAATCAAATCAAAGAAACTAAAACTAAAGAAAGATGTAGAACTTTAATCATAATTGACTAAAACTAAGGAAACCGATATATCAAGCTAGCAAAAGCAATTGAGTTGAAAGAGCACTTGCAAACTTGATCCCTATAAATTTCCCTATTGATAGCGGAGTAGATTGGAATACACCCAACAACACACCAAGGGAAAAAAAAAAAAAGTTTTCAATCACAAAATCAGAATTTTTATTTATTTATTTTTTTAATACAATGGCCCTAAATTCTTAAACAAAAAAAAGAGGAAAAGAATTCATAAAGCTCTAGAAAAACAAATAAAAATCGGTATAGTGGTTTACCAAATGAAAGTGACTAAAGCATGTCCTAAAGCCACGTTTATAAAAAACGTGGCCATTGGTCCAATCTTATAGCCTCGATTTAAATGCGGCTATAGCTTTCACCTATAGCCACGTTTTAAACGCAGCCATTGGTCCAATCCTATAGCCACGTTTAAAACGCGGCCATTGGTCCTTGCCTATAGTCGGGTTTGAAAAAGTGCGGCCATAGACCCCTCATGCCTATAGTCATGGGGTTTAGGCCATGTTTGAAAACGCAGCCTAAAAAAACGCGGTTATAGGCCAAATCGGCCTATAGCCACGTTTTTTTTGACCTATAGTCGCATTTTTAAAACGTGACTATAAAACCTTTTTTTTTTTTTTTTTTTTTTTTTTTTTGTAGTGTGTATTTGTAGTAGAATTAATAGAAATTCAAAATATTGTTAATCATTAATTTGGAGTTTGGATGGCTCTTCGTGAATTGAAAACTCTGAGAATTATAGCTAATATTAGTATGAAATCTTTTAAACAATTAAATCCCTAACATTGCTCATAGTGAAACATAAAGGAGTTTAGTAAAAATACACTCTCTTGTTTGAAGCAGTCAACATCTAGATACATCGTTTTCTCAAGAAACAATAATGACACTATGAAACAAATTATTATTTTAAGAAAAAAAATGAACATGCAGCATTCCAAGGCCAAGGGAATCCTCTTTGCCTTGTCTAAGTAAATATTGCAATTTCTGAAAATGGGGTTTTCTTTCTTTGTAACAATGAGCTTCAGCCTAGGCTTGCATAAAAGGTTAAGAAGTCTACCTTGAACAAAGGCAACTTCAGTAGCAACAGAACTCAAAATGGAGCATTTTACCAACACCCATATAGATCTGTCAAGTCTTGGACGCTGAACATAATAGTTTGTATCTGATAATGCAAGGAAATCTGTCTAAATATCACTTTCAAACTCTGAGTGACAGTGATACTACATTACTACTTGAGCAACAATTAGATCAAAAGGGTTAGAGAAGCAAACCCAACGAAACCACATATATTATCAAGCTCGTTCAATCCCATATAACACACACAATTTATCAGCCAGATTATAAAAATCAATATTAAAAAAAAAATCAATTAAACCATAGAGAAATTTAGAGAGAGTGTGGCTGTTGTGTGTGGAGAGCCAAAACACCAAAATCACACATCTCACAACATAAGAACCCTTTATCATCTGCTCCTCTATTTCTCACTCAATCTCCAAGAAACCCACCAAAATAGCCTTTGCTTCCATGCATTTTTTAGTCATGCCTTCCCCTCATAGCCTCACCAACTCAACGGAGTCCTCTTTGCCTCACTCTCTCTCTCTGCAAATGAAAAGAAAAATAATGCAAAAGATCAAACTGCCCACAAACTTTTTGGTCCATATAAAGTTTTAAGGATTAAAAAAAAAAAAAAAACTGCTTAGAGAATTTGCATCCGCAATTTCCATCCTATTCAATTTTACCATCTCAAAAAACTACTTTATCAATTATATCATACCATTTTATAACACAACCAACATCCCAACTTTTATTTTCCTATTCTACTCATTAAAATAATATATTTTACCCACTAAAATAATATAATATATTCCAATACAACTCTCTCTCTTTCTTCTCCCCCATCTCTCTTCCACTTTATCAATTAAAATATATTATAATTTTTACTAAAGTGCTACAGTGTCATCCTACATTTAGGATGGCACTGTATCACAATTGCAAAAAAATTTGCAATGGTAAGATTTTACAAGTCTGGCTGTTGGGCTTTTTTTGTACCTTTATGCTAAATTTTCCCTACATATACTATTTACAATTGCCAATGAGAATGCTCTTACAACAAGCCCAAGTTTTCACACTTGCGTTGTCTTCATGCAAGGCTTTCATATATAAGTGTGCCGTTTAATTTTTCATAAGTCGTTTTATCAAACAAAACCAAACCAACTCTCCTTTTTTATATATAGTATAAGATGAGATAAGAAATATGTTTCATTCCTTTGGTAAGTGGAATTAAACAATATATTCAAAAATAAAATTACCACACATTCATGATATTAACAAATACTCACAAACACAAAGAACATGAACAAAATAAATTGTTCTTGACATTTCTGAAACCTCATGTATAAGGAAATACTTGGGTTTCTCCTTAAACCCCAGAGGAGCAGCCCGGAATAAGCATAATTTCATTGTGGAGAGAGTGATCTCAAAACTCTCAGGATGGAAGGCAAAATTTCTCTCCTTTGCTAGGAGGACTGTGCTCATTAGATCTGTCATGACAATGCTTCCTAACCATGTTATGAAAGGGGTAGCACTTCCGAGCCATTTGTGTGAAAAACTTGACAAAATAAATAGAGATTTCCTTTGGGGTTCATCTACAAAAAAGAAAAAAACTACACTTGGTGGGTTGGAGCAAAATTATCAGGCCTAAGGAGGAAGGAGGCCTCGATATATAGGCAGCAAGGGCAAAAAACATTTCCTTGCTTGCGAAGCTCAACTGGCGATTATATCATGAAAAAGATTCAATTTGGGCGAAAGTCCTCTTGAGCAAATACTGCTCTCACCAGCGTGGGCAGTCACTAGACCCCGATAAGCTTCCTTGTTCCTCAAATTGGGCTGCAATTAAAGTGGGGTTTCCAATCTTTAAGCAAGGCATCTGTTAGAATGTGGGAAAAAAGTCGGGTTTGAGTTTTTGGGAGAGCAATTGGGTGAAGGGCAACTCTGTTAGAGAGCTTATTGAAGGCCCTCTTACTCAACAGGAGGAACATCGGACTGTTGCTGAAGTCCACCAAAATGGGATTTGGAAATGGGAAAATATTTCTTTTGAACTCCTTAGGCAGTTTGTTGATAGAATCCAAGCCATACATATTCAAGCATTTGCTGAAAAAGATGATTCTTTGATGTGGAAATTCTCCCTTGATGGGGATTTTAGCATGGCATCGGCTTATCACCTGGCCATTGCTGAGTAGCCTAAGCCCCCTCCATTCATGGGCAGCTGGATTTGGAGTTTAGACACTCTGCCAAAAATCAATCACTTCTTTTGGTTGTGCAACCATGGTAGCATACCAGTGAGGCAAGTCATAAAGGCTAGAGGTATCAATTGCATTGGAAATTGCCCTTTGTGCTATGTACAGGAAGAATCTATATTACATGCCCTCAGAGATTGTCCAGTAGTGAGGAAATTCTGGTTGAGCATGGGAGTGCCTCAAGCCTTGAATGATTTTCTTTCCCTTGATTTGATGGATTGGCTTAAGCATAACTGCTTATGCAATAGTAGTATCCATGCCAACGGTCTTCCTTGGAGCTCTCAATTTCCCTTTGCTGTGTGGCTATTATGGAAACAAAGAAATAAGGCTGTTTTTGAAAACTCCCCTCTCAACTTGAAGTTGAATAACCTGTGTATCCAAACTGCTAGAGAGTATTTTTACTGTGTGAGCAAAGGCCAGAAGATTAAGCAACAAAATGTAGTACAAGTGCGCTGGAATAGACCACCAGTGGGATGGTTTAAATTGAATTCTAATGGCGCCTCTTTTGGGAATCTAGGTAAGGCGAGTGGGGGTGGCCTTATATGTGATCACCATGGGAAATGGATAAAGGGTTACATGAGGCATATCGGGTTTGCATCCAGCATAACAGCTGAGTTTTGGGCTCTGAAGGATAGGTTGCTACTTGCATCACAGCTCGGCATCACTCAGCTCCTTGTGGAGTTGGATGCCAAAGTTGTGGTGGACCTAATGCGCTCTTCAAAATCCTCCAATAACTCCTTTCTTCTCTTCTCAATGATTGTAGGTACCTCCTTCATCAATTCCACCAAGTCAGGATCAGCCACGTTTTTCGGGAAGCGAATAGATGTGTGGACTATCTCACTAAAGGAGGCAGCACCCTTATAGGGAATTTTGTTATTTTAGACTCTCCTATTTCAGAAGAATTATGTATTATCTTAGACTCCGATGCTTCTAGTTTGTATTCCTTAAGGCTTTCAGCCAGTACTTCGCCTTTCATGGCTAGTTAATTAATGCAGATCATCCATTTTAACCACACAAAAAATAATAAATAAATAAAATATTAATTTATTTCATTTCATAGGGTTACTATTCCCCTGCAGTTTAAAGCTACCAAACACATCTCGACACTTGTCTAAGATTGTCTCCTCTTAAACTTGGTGCATCTTCATTATGTGCAGCCCTAAGAATTTCTAAATCTTCCAAAAAATGACTATTCTCATTGATTTCAACAGTCTTCTCCATCTGAATTTGTAAAAAGCCAGAAGTTTTCTAATAGCATTCAAGAAAATGTTGTAGTTTACTTCTACCAAATCCACATGGTTTGTACAACTTACCTTTTAACAATGCCTGATGTGCAGCTTTTGTGTCCAGCTCCCTCTTCCTTTTGGCCTCAGCTGCAGTAGCTTCTGCTTTGGCCTTCCTTCTAAACTCTTCGGTAGCCTTGGCCTCTGCTTGCAACAGTGCATTTTCTAATGACAAAATGCAAAGTAAAAAAATCAATATCTAGTATGGCTTACTGATTAGGATAAGCTCCAGGCATACAAAAATGCATGTTGATCACACAGAAGTGAGGTTTCAAGATAAGCAGTCGCTGACCTTGTTTCTGCCACCTTTCAAGTTCCTTTCTCTCTCTATTTAGAGTTTTTCAGGATCCCTTTTTCAACCTGAACCTAGAATCACATAGTAAATAAAGTACCGAATTCAAGTGCCTAGCAATCCTATGGGAGCAACCAACCTTTTCAAGTGCCTTTTCTAGATCTTTAAGGGGCTTGCAAGGAAGGATGCCCAAGAGCTTATAAACACATGATTAAACTTATACTCAATCCATAGTGTGTTGTAAGGGAAGGGTGCCCAACAGTTTATAAACATATGGTTAAGCTTATACTTAATCCATGTGAGACACTAGGATCATAACATACCACCACGCTTCGTAGCCGACGTCTATGACGACTCACTTTAGTGATACTGACCCAATGGTAGGATCCGACCACAAAGTTGCAACTCATTTGATCCCACCTGATGGTAGCCCTTTCTCTTTTGGTGGCTCCACTCACCTATCAGTAATTTTAATTTAGCCTCTAGGTCGCCCCCTCCGGGATCCGACCACAAAGCCGTAACTCATTTGATCCCATACTCAATGAGTTACATTCGATTACTTGACGTAGTGGTTAGCTCTGATACCAAATGTTACAGACCCATGGGTAGAATTCACCCTTGAAAACTGGCTTGCAAGAGGTGCTCAAGAGCTTATAAACACATGTTTAAAATTATACTTAATCTATGTGGGATACTAGGATCATAACATACTCTCCCCTATAATGTTACAACGTGAAGGATGTGATCAATGATACCCCAAAAACTAACAGCAAATATCTCATTAGTAATATAAATGCTCATTCAATGCTCTTTTGCTTGGCTAAGAACTTTTAGCTCCTCATATATATATAACATCTTCAATCATGTGTTTCTCAAACGAGTCCTGATCTCAAAATGATTTAAGCCTAAACCTAGGATGCACGAACAGGAACATAGGTATAGGTAAAGGTACGGGTATAATATGGCGACATAAGCAAATGTTTGAAAAATTATGACATGATACGGCAGATTGGACACTGTTGAACACCATTTACGACACCCCATGAAATGTCTGTGCATCCTAGACCTAAACAGGGAAATCCTCCACTCCCCTCTCCAAATTTCAGTAAATTGAAAACAAATTGTAAAACGAAAAAAAAAAAAATGAACAGTTCACAAAAACACAAACCACCACCGGATGAAGACTTTGAATCATACTATGCTAGTGTTTTCTTCTTTTTAGAGGTTGGAAATTGAATAGTAGTTTCATCAGTCCTAACTGTAAGCTTCCTCTCAATAGTTTTCCATCTTGTTTCAAAAAATTCACTTAGTTTTTTGGCCATACGATGAACAACATTTGTGGTGGAAGGGTTGTAAGCCATTGCATTGGAGTAAGCCACACATCTGAAGCAAAATCCCATGGACTGGTTTATTCACCTAAAGCCATCTTAGTCTTAATTGATTTGGCGCTCGCTCTGTTTGTTTCACTGGAAAACCTTCTGTAAAGATAGTTTTCCATATTTTCCAATTTTTGGTAGCATAAAAAAAAAAAAAAAACTGGTCAATGGAAAACTATCTTTGGTCAACGGAAAACCCAAATAAAAAGAAGGCTTATTTTCTATAAGTTGTTTTCCTAAAACATTTTTTGGAAAACAATCTCTCTTTCATGCGTTGCATCTCCTATAAATATTATCTTCATTTGTAGCCATGGGAAATATAATTTTTTGGTGCCTTCTCTCTCTCATGGTAAGCTTTCTCACTTTTTCTCTCTTCCCTTTACTTTTTCTCTCTTCACACCCTCACTGTCACTAACTCTGGTCTCTCCTCTTCCCATAGATCTCTCTCTCTCTAACTGTCTCTCTTCTCTATGTTCTCCATGTTTCTCTTCCCCTTTATAATACAATTTTCTGATTAGATTTTTTTTTCCTTCACCGATTGATTAATAGCACCGACTTGCAGAGGAGAACAAATTTGCAGTGATAATTATTTCATTTTTTTCTACCAAAATCCCAATTCTTTGCTTTGAATTTCAAGCTTGATTTTCTTTTTCTCTAAGAAATTTTTGGTTTGATGGACTTCAAGCAGAAGTTACTTCTTTTTCGTACATAAAGTGCAAAAAAATTAAAAATTAAAAAGAAAAAAAGAAAAAGAAGAAAGAATGAATGAAGTAAAAGATGAAAATTTTAAACATAGTACTTATATTACTCTAAATTGCTTTTACATGGGACAATCTTTACCGTAGACTAATAACATTGTTATATAATAAATGATAATTGTTTAGGGGAATTGCATTTGTTGGCAGATACTTTTTTTGTTGGTAGATACTTTATGCAGATATTATGCAGTGATGATATATTATGCAGATACATTATGTAAATACATAATTTAGAGTAATATTGAAAATTTGTGGTTGACCATAGTAGACAATTAGTATACCAACAAAAATAGTAGACAATTAAAAGTTATTGTTATTTATACTTATTGAAAATGTATTCCCCTGTCAAATTTATGTGTGTGTGTGTGTGTGTGTGTACATACGTACGTACGTTATTGTCCATATATATGAGCAAAATGAGTGGTAGAGATCATGAAAATTTGATAACTAATTAATTTTGATTGTGTCTATTGTCAACATTTTAGTATGAAAACCAAATTCATTATTGGTTTTTTATTTATAATGATTACATTAGTTGGTTTACATAATACACATGTTTTAAATTATACAAGAAATATTTTTAAAAAATTGCATACCAAATACTAGATTACATTCTCAAGCTCATTTTCAAGGTCGTTACCAAACACTAAAAAATGAGATAGTTTTCTAGAAAATGCTCTTTGGAAAATGAACAATTTTCTAAAAAACGTTAATGTTGAAACAAACAGAGCATTAATGACAGTGAAATAATCAGGGTTGTTCAACTCAACAACATTAATTGGTTTATTAAATACCCAAGCAAGCTGATGTGACCTCATACTCTCCAGCAATGTCTTACATCTTTCCAACAACATATCATTGGAGGAAATGCTCGCTGTTCTACTCTTTTTCTTGCCATGTGTAACTTTAGATCGCGTTTGGGTTTCTTGTGGTTGTTGTAAGCTTAATGGGAAGCTCATGGTTAATGGGCTATTTTGGATGAGGCCCAATAGGGTAAAATCTCAACTAGTAAATGGGCTATTTTGGATTCCAGTTAGCTCAACTGATAAATCTCATATGGTTGTATAAGAGATCTGGGGTTCAATCCCTTCCAAAACCAAAAACTGATTGGTGTCTTAGTTTGATGATAGAGAGCTATCACCAGGAGTGGACGTCATAGGTTGAAACTCTTTAAAATATATATATATATATATATATATATATTTTTTTTTTTAAATGAGAGAGAAAGAGAACTTTGTAATTGTGATATTGGCGTAAATGGACTTTTGGTCCCTACATTTTGATTTCATTTCCATTTTGGTCCTTACTTTTCTATTTTACCATTTTTAGTCTTTAGAATGAAAAATGGAGATTAATGTGGTCCTTACTGTTAGCCCATTAATGGAAATTGCTTATGTGGCAAACAGAATGCACTGCTAACTTATTAAACGCTGATGTGGCCATTAAAAAAATATTTTAAAAAATAATTTTATATCTTTTAAGTGCCATGTTAGCATTTTAATTATAAAAAAAAATAATAAATAATTCCTTTAAAAAAATCATTTTTCCATTATTTTTCTTCTTCTTTTTTTAAAAATAAAAAATAAACCAAAAAAAAAAAACTTATTATTTTTCGGACAAATTTAGCTACAAAATTGATTGTATCCTAAGACTATAACCTTACTTAATAAAATAAATACTTCTACATATTTTGAAAATCCAACCGTTGAATTGCATATTCGTTACACTCTTAATACACATGTCAAATTTTGTGTTAATAAGATATTATTTACTATATGATTTATGAGCTTATATTTTATGCATAATTTTAAACTACAAAAACTTGCAATTTATTGATGACATAGCTATTAATCTTTAATTTTCTAGAAATCTTGCAAGCATTGAGAATATAAGAAAAATATGTAATCCAATGGTGGATTTGTCAAAATTTACATCCAATAAAAAGATATTGAGTAAGGTTGTAGCCTTATGCTATAACCAATTTTGTAACTAAACTTTATCCTTAGTTTTCCCTCACTCTCTCGTGCGTGTTTGTGTTTGTATCTTTCTCTTCTTAACATCTTTCTTTTCAAATCCATTATTTTAGTTTTCATTTTCATCTCTCTCTCTCTCTCATTTTCCTATATGGGTTTGATTTTGGTTAAAGAGAGAGAGAAGGGCTTAGATTAGTGGTGGTGGAGGTGGTGGTTGCAAATCGGTAGTGGAGGTGGTGGAGGTAGCCTTGGTGGAGATTGGCGGTGGAAGTGGAGAAAGGAGCTCATATCGGTAGAGGTAGAGAGAGAGGGTTGGGTCGGTTGGGTTTGATGGCCTCGCTAGATCGGTAGAGGTGGAGGTCAGTGGTGGCTGGGCCAGATCGGTGGTGTTGGTTGGGTTTTTTTTGGGTCGCAAGTGGTGGGTAGATATGGGTTTTCTAGGTCCAAAGGTGGTGGATTGGCTGGGTCCATTGGTGGTGTTGGTTGGATTTTCTAGGTTCACAGGTGGTGGGTAGATATGGGTTTTTCTGGGTCTAAAGGTGTTGGATCGGTGATGGAGGTTGTGAATGAGAATTGTTGTGTTCGGTTGCCAAAAAAATGGTTAATAAAATGTTATCTGTTTAACTGTTATTGATATGAGTTTTGATGTGTTTGATTAAAAAGAAAAGTATAAGGAAGACAAAGTGTTAGGTTCTAAGGATTAGGAACTAATGTATTAGAACTCTAATTTGTATTGTTGGCAAACCATGATCAAAACAGGTTTTAGTCTTGTTTAGATTTGCTCAAAGTGTATGTGTTTTATGTAAAGTTAGAATCGAGTTAATGCAGAATTTACTGTGCAATTTTGTTTGGCTCGATCGATCGAGAATTAGACTTGATCGATCGAAACTCGGGCAGAATGTTTTTCTGCAAAATTCTTCCAACTCAGCCCAAGTTCATTTGACATGTAGAGTTTTATGTTTTATCTTAACTATAAAAGGGAAAACCCTAGCCACGTTTTTGGTTGTCCATTATGCTGTGTGTATGAATCTTTTGTGAGATCAAGAGGTGGTTGCCTTCACACATACTTAAGGTTTCCAAGATTCAAGACTATGTCAAGAACTTGGTGATCGATTTAGTTGCTGCATTAAAGAGCTTAAAGAAACATAAGCGGGTGTGCTTGTATTTGCTGGAGAATCCAAGAAAGAAGGAGTCTGTGGTCTCGGAGCTTGCACGTGGTTGTGTCAGTAAGTTTCTACTGGTGGATAGTAATAGGATGTTAGTAGTCTAAGTCCTATTGTAAAATTTCGATTCTTTCATAGTGGATTCAGGTTTACCTTGAGGATAGCTAGGTTAAATCCTCCCCAGGTTTTTACCGGTTTGGTTTCCTGGTTCATCATATCTTTGTGTTCTTTATATTCTGCACTTTACATTGATATGATTATATGATTATGTGTTAACCTAGATCTGAAATTTGGACTAAGTAATCACTTGGCTAATTAACTAGATTAATCCAATTGTGTTTTAAGGGGTCCAAAATGTACACAAAGAAAAGATAAGAAAATAAGGACTAAACATGAGAGAGAGAGAGAGAGAGAGAGAGAGAGAGAGAGAGAGGTACATTGTTCATGTTCTAGATTTGGGTTCTTATGTTCTTCTTGAAAAATAATGAAAAACTAAAAAAAAAAAAATTATAAGATGAACATGACCAGTCATGTTCTTTGGAAAAACTAATGAATTTTTTTTTTTTTAAATTTAATTAGATTTTAATGTTTTTTCAAACTTTTTTGAGATGTTTTTTTCTTTAAATTAAAATGTTGTCAGGGTATTTAAAAAATATAAAATATTTTTTTAATAGCTATGTCAATGTTTAATGTGCCAGCAGTGCACTTTGTTTGCCATATAAGCAATTTCGTTTAATGGGCTAATGGTAAGGGCCAAAATAATTTGCATTTTTCATTTTGAGGACTAAAAGCAGTAAAATAGAAAAGTAAAGACCAAAATAAAAATGAAGCCAAAATGTTGGGACCAAAAGTGCATTTATGCTTTTGATATTTTATGGCATCCCGCTAGTGAGACTTCTGCATCAAAAAAAAAAAAATAAAAAAAAAAAAAAAACCTAAGTGCAAACATGTGTGTATGTGTAGGCCTGACTAATGAAAGACCAGCCTAGTTTGGGTTTCTTATGGATGAGGCTTAATTGAAAACATGGTTGATGGGCTATTTTCAATGAGAAACAATAGAGTATAAATTGTTGTCTTTTGTGTGTATGTGGACAAATCGATAGTTATAATAGGGGTAGAAGTTATTTAAACCCTGGATGTTATTATAGAAAATACCAAAAGGTACCGATTGAGTTACAAGCCTCATGGTGGGTATAAATTTCTCCTTATTTGCATTTCAACCTACTCAAAATTAGACATAACATATACTCTTATTTTCTATTTAAGTGAGAGAGAGAACTTTAGTGATTTTGAAATTTTATGGCATCTTGTGGGTGAGACTTCTATAGAAGTTATAAGAGCAAACATATATATATATATATATATATATATATATATATATAAAGAGAGAGAGGTTGAGTTCAAGTTACATCACTTAATAACTTGTTATTGAATTTATATTTTGAAAATCTCATCGTTGAATTACATGTTTTATACGTTTATTGTTTAATTTATTTGTCATTTTTTTTAGGAGGAATTTATTTGTCCTTAAATTAAACTAAACACAATCTCATCCATTTACACGTGCTTTGTCCAAATTAAAATAAAATAAACCCAAATAGAAGAAGTCCCTTAAATAATAGTATAGATACACAATTGAAAAGCTGAAGACCAGCCCAAAAAACCTAAACTTGGTTTGTTCCATCAAAATAGTCCGAAGCCCATAAAATTTAAAAGCAAGCCCTGGCCCGATATAACTAAACTTGGTTTGACCCAGCAAAATGGCCCAAAGCCTATTAAATTAAAAACCAAACCCAAAGTCCATCATAATTAGGACCAAGCCTGAAGCCCTTCTAGAAATTTTAAAAAATAACTCCCTACTTTTCTGAAACTACATAAAGGCCCTAAAGCTTCTTTGAAATTATACGATTGCCCTAACAATTAATTGAAATTATAATTATGCCACCATTTTTTCCTAAAATTATGAAATAACCCATAAGACATCACAGAAATTACCAAAATTTCCTCAAAGACTGTAAAATTATTATAATACCCTTGAAATATCTAATATCACAAAATAGACCCAAAAACTTCACCAAAATTACTAGAAAACTTCAATACCACTAAAATGTCTAAAATAACAAAAAAATAAACCAAAATTCATAGAAAATGACCAAAATACCTTATCAAACTCACCAAATTGACCTTGAATCATATCAAATGACCAAAATGCCCCCAACCTCTCACATTGACCAAATTTGCCCTAGTTATCATTAAAATTACCCAAATATCCTTGCAACCTCCAAAATTTACCAAATTAAGTCCAAAACACACTAAGTACCAAACAACCCCTAATTTTCACAAAAATTACGAAACTCCAATTACATGTAGATACCGTTTGACTTTTTATTTTAAAAGAGATAAAAGGTTGTTGTGCAGCAATTACATGTAGTAGTGTCTGTTTCAGTGTTTTGTATAAATATTCTTTAGCTTTTTTGAAAACTGGGTTGTTTGAAAAAGTTGTACCAAGGAAAATAAATAAAAACTTTAAAAAAGTTATTCTTTGAAAGAAAAAAAATGAGGTTTGAAAACGCGTTACAAAATGGGAACATATATATATTTTTTGCTGAATAAAATGGGAACATAATTACGTATACGGTTTGATTTTATAGTATTTCCTAAACTGTGTGTGTGCACAAATTCAACATAGTTATCCTTTCAAAAAAAAAAAAAAAACGTAGTTATCTATAAATGGAATTGTTTCCTGTTTGCATTTCATTTTTGAGAACAGGAGAGTTGAAATCAAGACCTGGTGGCTAGGCTAACTAGTCTTTAAAAAACTACTCCAATAAAGAACCATTAATACCAATACCAACTCTCTACGTTACACGTATCTAATTCGCTAATGCCAATGGAGACAAAACATATGGGTTTCGTCTCCGAGTTTGAATAAACATTGGCTGACTTTGAACACTGGTCCCCACTTCCAACACACACACCGGTGACCAAACCAAGGAAAGACTCCTCAGATCAACGTCTACAAGAACATTATTTTTCTATAAACAAAAAACAAAAAATTATATAAATTTTAATTTAGTTGGCTGTTCCATAATTATTATTTTTTATCGTCAAACTAAAATACTTATTAATGTTTAATGTAGACCGAAATACATCACTTATTTGACGGTAAAAAACTTATCTGTAATTATAATATACAAATTTACTAAATAACAGCTGTCATTATAAATGAATAAATAAATAAAAAAACAAAAACAAACAAAACAAACAGTGTCAACAAAGTGAAGCAACAAAAAAACACAAATACACAGTGTGCAAAACAAAAAGTCAATAAGTGCAACCTGTGCCTCAAAACAAAACTTACTATACATACATACGCACGCACGGTTACTCATTCAACGATTCTTTCCTCATTGTACATCCCTATATTTCTTGTTTTGTTTACCAATATTCTGTTTACTAAGTGGTTCTATTATTTATCATCTCCCTCAGAAAAAAAAAAAAAAAAAACTAAGTACTTGGGAATTGATAATTCAAGTCCTGTGAAAATTTGGTCTCTCTTGTTTTGTTGGAAATTTTCTGTTCTTGGATCGGTGAGAGAAATTCTTAGATACCCAATTGGTAAATTTTTGTTTTTTTTTGTTATTTCCTTTCTGGGTTTCTGTATGTTGGACTGTTTGGATGATCAGAATTCTATGTTTTGATGTTGCAGGTTGTGAAAAAAAGTTGTTTTTTTCTGAGGTGGGGTTTTGGTGTTGGTGTTGGGAATTGGCAGAGCAGGTAGATGCGGAGTGGGAGAGGAAGAAGGTGAGGTGGGGCTGGATTATATGGATAGTTTGTGTTGCTTCAATTCTGTGTCTCAGGTCAGGATATCTCCACCTTTTTCAATCACCCTTTTTTTTTTTTTTTTTTTTTTTTTTTTTTTTTTTTAATGTATTGATATATTTTTCAAGTATTTGTATTCGTAGACTTGCTAATTTTTTATTTAAAAAAAAAAAAATGGAAAAGGCATATGATTTATCTAGGTATGTGGCAACTTTTGTAGTAGAGTTAGAGATTTTATGTGGACTGTTTAAATTTAGTGAAAGGGGTTGGGTTTGTTAATGACAAGATAAGGAAAATTATGCTTCTCTTTTTAGTATAACTCAGGTTAAGTCTTGTGTTTTTGGCAATTTTTCCTTTTTAAAAGTTTTCTGCAACATCTTGGTGCTTCTCTCCCTTCTCTGTATGTTGCAAGCAAATATGAGGGTAAATGAAGAGAGATGCTTCAAAATGTTAATTTTTTTTTTTTTTTTTTCTTGAGTTGAAAATTACACTAAGGAGACTTCTTTTAGCATTTTTTTTCTTCACTTCCATTTTTCAGTTTGTTAACCTAATATGCAAAACTTGATACATGGTTCTTGCGGGCAGGGTTGTGTATTTGGGGTTTACTCAATAGTGGGTGGGCACATGAAATGGCCCTGCCTTGAAGAGGTTCCTTGTCATCAAAGAACCTAATATGAATAATTTTGAAAATGAAAATGCTGAAAACATTTTAACTTCTCTAATAAATAGGCCATATATGGGGAAGTAACTTTTTTTTCGATAGGTCATATATGGGGAAGTAATTGAAAACTGTTTCATGAACATAATATCAGCACTTTTACTTTATCATCTTTCATTTAGTCAGGTTGCAATAATGAAATCTGTTTTTCAATTTAATCTAAGTCACATTTTTCTCATGTTTTTGTGGAAAACTTCTTTTGTTCTTGGATATGTGGATTCACAAATGGTAGGAATAGTCCCAGCAGTCTGTCTTTTACTGCATCAGATGAACAATCATTAATTTGTTTACAAATTTATACATTTCCTTCAGTATGGTGGGAAGTAACTTCCTTTCTTTAGTGGGTTGGGCTCTCTTTCAATTGCTAGCCTTATGCTGATCATTCTATGCTAGTGTTTATTGATATTTCTCTCAATTTTCACTTCCACAAGAATAAGCATCTGCAAAAGGTGGGTGCCAAGCTTTCCTATTCATCATTTTCGTATTGAAACAATTGCATTCTTAATTTTGGTTTCCAAATCAACTTTTGAGTGTTTGATTCGTAGATTTTCTTTAGAGTGCTGATAATGATATTGATAATGGGGTAAATCATTGGGTTGTATGCTCGTTTCTTTACAAGTTAGTCATGCTGAAAATTTGGATAATCCTAGCTAAACATGAAATTTTGGATGGACCATATATTTCTTGGTTTGTTTCAGAGTTTGTATCATTAAATAAAATTATATATTGCCTCTTAGATATATATGTCTTGTGTTATTTTGTTATATTTTTCCATCCTTTGTGGTGATTTTGAGCAATAAAGGATTCGGTTTTACGTTTCATCTGTTAGAGCATTCTTCTTTTCCTTTAAAACTTTGCATGAGTTATTTGGATTTTGAAATTTCCTTGTCTTTAGGTTGGAGGACGCTCTTCATGTAGCTCTGGCAAGGGCAGGAGCCATCAGGGCACAGTCAAGTATGGCTTCAGCCTAGTTAAAGGGAAAGCAAATCATCCCATGGAGGATTACCATGTCGCGAAGTTTGTTCACATCCAAGGGCACGAGCTTGGACTTTTTGCTATATATGATGGGCATTTAGGAGATAGTGTACCTGCCTATCTACAAAAGCATCTGTTTCCTAATATCTTAAAGGAGGTGAATATTTGGTCCAAAAAGATGCATTATGTTTATGTGTTTGAATTGCTAACTTAAGGTGCATTTGGATTCTTTAAGGGAAAAATATCTTTTGATTTTGCTTTATGTTGCATTTAAAATGTGTATTTCTTGTTGGTCGTAGAAATTGCAATTAAGTATGAATTATTCCATCAAGATTACTCATTTAACTTGCTTTTGGTAATGTAATTGGTAATACTCTCTTGGAAAAAGAAGAAATGTATTGGATACATTTAAAAAGATTGATATGGTACTGATCTTATGGTATGATATGGATTTAGTTTTTTGGTGACATCTTAATGCCCATTTACATAATTGGTTTGGAAAGGTTTACTGTATACACTACTTAAGTTATGTTTTATCATCGATTCCAGGATGAGTTTTGGACTGATCCCAACAGGTCCATTTCTAAAGCCTACGAGAGAACAGACCAGGCAATTCTATCACACAATCCTGACTTGGGGCGAGGTGGATCCACTGCAGTCACCGCAATTCTGATCAATGGTCAGAAGTTATGGATAGCCAATGTTGGAGATTCACGAGCAGTTCTTTCAAGGAGGGGGGTGGCAATACAGATGACAATTGATCATGAGCCCAACACTGAGCGTGGCAGCATTGAGGACAGAGGTGGATTTGTGTCAAACATGCCAGGTTCTTTTACATATCCTCAGGCCCTTATATGTGGGTGGGTGTGGGTGTGGGTACATGCATTTGTGTGTCTGTGCACGCACCCATTTGACTTTCAAACTAGAAGCCTTTCTTGATTGAGTTTTTGGTGAAAACTAATGTGAGTCTTATATTTCCAAATATGTTCTGGCCTGCATCTGTTATAGGCCTTGCATTGGAGGTTTTTGGTCTGGCTAATTGTATATTACTTTGCATATCAAAAGAATTTAGAAAGGATCACCTTTCCTGCTTTGTGAGCAATACTGTTTTTAGATGAATATTTGCTGATTGTGATTAACCTCAAAATGGGATGTGTAAAGTAGTTGTCAATGTGCTTTACATTGATAGGGTTTTTATCTAGTAAATAAGTATATTGATCAGAACTGTGCAGAGAGGAAGGATGAAATTGATTGGAAAGGATCGCTCTAAGAAGTGATGATTGATGAAAACCACATACTGGAATAAAATTAGGATGGACTTATAGATCCTTGTTGAGTAAGATACTTGTGGTATCTATGTGAAATTTGTGAAGTTGCATCTGGAGTAGCCCTAAAAAAATGAACTTGAAAATGTGGAATTACATTTGAGACTTTGAAAGAAAATGGGGATGATTGCCTATCTTGTTCAAGTGACAACGTTAGTAATGGTCAAAATGTTGACCTTCCTTCAAATTGGACTTGACCTAGCAGGTGTCCTATGTTTTGTGTCTTTTGAATCTATGGATCACATGTTGCTTCACTTTCCTTTATTTTTTTCGGATCATGCTGTACTCAACTGTGTATTCTTTTGGTGCCCATGAAGTTAGAGAGGTTTAATTTTTATGCCATACAAAGGATTGTAGTTAAGGAAGAGATCAAGTTGAGAAAGAATAATAGGGAACTGCACAGATTACCTTCTTCCTGTGGTGTATGCACTACTTTAAGAAATTCTATAATGCGATGATACTTAACATAATCAGAGAAAAACTTATTGCATGAGCATTTATTGGAGGACCTCTCCCTTTCCTGCTGATAGGATTAGAGTACCTCCAATCCTTATTAAGCTATGGTACTTCTGGGACCTTCGATGATAATTATTGCTTTGTACTTCCATGGATACAGGACATGAGAACACAATATGAATGAGCTGACAAACAATTCCTCTTAAAACTATGAATGACATAGCGAGGACATGACTCGCTCTCTCTCTCTGTATACATGCACACTCGCTTACTCTGATTATCAAAGCAATTGCATATCCTCTTAATTAGAAAAATTTCCGTTTGAAATGAAATCATACCCAAAGTTTTTAGTTTGTGCCTCTGCATGACTATTGACTCAATTTCCCTAGATGATATATCTATGTCTCCACACAAATGTTATGCTGATATATGGAATGTTGGCACAACACCACTTATATTATGTTGATTTTACGGAAAGGCAACATACCATATTATGAATTTCATTGTGGATTAGAACTTGGCCTCTTGTGACAAATTACACCTTTGACTTTTTAATTTTTCCATTTTAAACCCGAGACTTTATAAGCCATGACAATCTAACCATCTGCCCATATCTGTTGAAAAGAAGTAACTGAGCAACCTATCTAATAAGAGGACAATTTTCATTTAACACCACCATTTTGTCTTGTGTGGTTTATCTTCTTATCCACATTAAAAGAAACTCTAAGAGAGGACAAACACAGTAGAGAGAGAGAGAGGGAAAAACAGGCCTGTTTGGGTGTAATAGATGCCAATTAAAATTGAGATACTCTGAGGACAAAAACAGTAGAGGAGAGAGAGAGAGAGAGAGCATAGGATAGAGGGTAAAACAGGGCTGTTTGGATGTAATGGATGCCAATGAAAATTTTCCTTCTGCCAGATAGATCGCTCCATTTGTGGTTTTTAACAGATATAGACAGAGTAGTTAGATTGTCATGACTTATTAAGTATTTAAATTGACAATTAAAAAGTTTGGATATAGTTTGTCACAAGGGATAAATCTAAGATTTATTTATTTTTTATTTTTTATTTTTTTTCTGGACTTTACCCAAGCTTTTATGTTGAACCTTTGGTTCTTATCCTTGAAAACCTTCCAATTACATTGTTCCCCTTAATTGACTGGATAATCACTGGAGAATTGAGTTTGAAACTTAAAGGTAACATACTCCATCTATTAAATGAGTGTATTTTTTTTTTATAAGTAATGAAAATTTTATTAAAAGTCATAAAGGTCACCCAAGTATACAGGATGTATACAGCTGGGGACTAAATGAGTGTATTAATATTCAGCTGGGTGCCTTTTCTTCATGCATGTGCTGTACAATTACATGCTCCAATGAAAATCTCATGGATCTTTTATGAAAATTGATTTAGGACGGAAGTTTTGATGAAGAATAAGGTTGTCTAATTCACAGCCTATATGTTTTGTGCAGAGAACATATTAAGGGTGCGTGGAAAGGAAGTTTTGGGTTTCTAGGTGGAGTAAGTCTCAATTGGTAATCGGTTCATAAATAAGTTGACATGATATTTCTATTTTTGGTGAGTGAGTTTTTGGCCCCATGGGGAGGGGGAAAGGAGATTCAAACTAGTGATCTCTGCTTTATAAGGCATGGTCCTAAGCCAATTGTGTGGTCCCATGGGGTTAATAAGTTGACGTGATAACAAAAACATCCAGCTAATGAACTATATCTCAAATGGCACTTCCTCTCCTTGTAAGTGCAAGGTGGAGGGTGAGATCATAAGTCCCTACGTATGTAATTTTCCAATAAAAGAAAAATATCATTTGATTGAGGTGGAGGTTTAATAGCAATGGGAAGTTCATTTGTGCTTTATATTGAGGCATTGCAAGGGTCCAATGTGGTGATTTTTCCTTGGAAGAGTGTTTGGTGTAGTAAGTGACATTCTTTGTGCGGATAGTAGCATTACAGAAAATTTTAACCGGTGGTAACCTTATTAGGAGAGGCATAATATTGGTAGACTAGTGTTGCATATTAAATGCAGTGATGAAGCTAGGGATCACTTGGTAATGCATTTTGATGTTGCCCAAGCGTTGTGGTTGTTTGTATTTTCTTATGTTTTGGGTGTGTTTGGTGATGCCAAAGCGAGTTGCGGATGTACTCTTTGGATGGAAGAAATGATTTGGTAAAATGGCAGCTCCTTTGTTTGGAATATGGTTCCCTTATGTCAAACGTGGGTAATGCGTGGGAAGAGGAACAATCACACATTTAATGATGTGGAGGTATCAGTTATTGAGTTGAAATCCTCATATGTAAGAACTCTGTATGAGTGGTCTCACACTCTTGTATGTAATATGCATTCAATTGAGTTTATAGACTCTTGTTTTCTTAGAATAATTCTTTCACATTGCCATTTTTTAGGAGAGCTTTGCATGTACATCCTTAGTACATAAAGTCTCTCCTCCATTTCATTTAAAGCTATTATTTATTTGAAGAAAAAAACACCTGATTTACAATTTTAGAGCTAAGAAAGACCCTAACTAAGGAAATGTGAAAAACTCAAAGAAATAAGAATGCATAAGAGATCAGAATGACTTACTGAAGAGAGAGAGATCAGAATGATTTGGTATCTTCTACAAAGTCAAAAAGATTGCAAATTAGACAGTTAACTTCCCTGATAAGCTAAACTTTTCAAATTGAAAACTTTCAATGCCCTACTAAGAGCCTTGTATCTCAACTGGCACCTCTTGATGTTTCCAAAGGAGACGTTCAAGGTTCAGATTTCCTCTCCCCCTAGAACCTTAATTGCTGACACAAACCTAATAATGTATCCCTGTCATGATATAACATAAAAATAGCAACTCCATTAATTCTAGACTGGGGAGACTGTTATTTATGTGTCTTTGTGAATCCACTATATGTAACATTTTTATTTATCTCTGTTTTAGCAATGTTTGCATGCAGAAGAATTGTAGATAGTAAAGGATGTTGAAGAAAATAACTGTCAAAGTTACTTATTAAAAAAATCAATTTTTTTTTTTTTTTTTTTTTGTAAGTACTTATTAAAAAATATCTGTCTGACTTGCATGCTTTAAATATAAAAGAAGTTTAATACTTTTAGCAGTCTCCAAGCAGATTTGGGATATTGGTGGACATTAGGTTTTTTTTTTTTTTTTTTTTTTTAATTTTTTTTTATCTATAGGAGTATTGTGTATATAAGGTCTGACTTGCCAACTCTTACTTTTTTTGGTTTGTGTTCTGCTCATTTTTCCTGAAATTGTTTTATTGGTACACACACACACACCCAGTGGGTATTGAACCCACAACTCACCCTCCACCTTCCTCTTACAAGGGGATGAGGTGACATTTGAACTAAAGCACATTGGCTTATAAATTTTCCTCTATCTAGCCCATTATTAAACTTTTGTGGATTTCTGCACCGAAGATGCCATTAACTTCAATGATGTTTATCTTGAATAGAAGTAAATGAATAGACCTTGAATAGAAGTAAAAGATACAAAGCTATATTGCTCCTAGGTATGAGCATAAACTACTTAGCCCGTCAGGGGTGAATGCACTTGATTACTCGGCAACTAGTTATGGGGGTTAGTTGCCTGTAGGTTTTATTGACTAGAGGCATGTCCAAAGGACTTGTGTGTGTGTTTTGATAGGCCTAAGGGAGAGATTTCAATTTGTTTTCTTCCTCATTTCTTTTCTTTTCCCTTATGTGTGTGTGTGTGAAAATTTTGGTAGCCCTAAGAGGGAAATTTTGAATTTTTTTTTTCTTCCTCATTTCATTTCTTTTCCCAACTCATTTACTAACCAAACAATGGAAAACAAGAAAAATAAAATTTTTCTTCTTTTCTTTTAACTAGTGGCAAACCAAGTATAGAAAACATAGTTTACAGCAATTAAATCATTTTAGATATTAAAACTAAGTGAAGAATATTACTTACTGTTACTAGTTTCTAATGGTTTTATACCATTCTTTTTTGACAAAAACTTCTTATATCTCTATTTTGGTAGGGTAAGCTGTGTGAAAGGGCATGTCATAAGTGCTAGAGTGGCTGCATATCAGATTTATTATGGTGTATGACTAAAAGTCAATATATGTCAGGTGCCAATTTAAATTTTGAACCAATGGGGTTGAACAGAATTGGTAGAGAAAGGTGACGTAATTGCTTGATGAAGCTAGATGTTGCACATTAAACAACTTGTCCTTGGAATAATTTTGTATGAGTGAGGAAGGTCAGTCAGATGATTGTAAAAACAAGTAGTTTCCTCTCATATGGTAGGACAACCAGGGCTTTTGTTGATGCTGAGTGTGTTCAGTGTAGAGTCTAGAATGGGGAGATCTGAATTATATGATCTACTGAAGGCTGCAATCTGGGCCCATTTTTGGTGCAATGGTAAAGTCTTGTACTGAAAAGAACAAGTACATGAGTGGAAGTCTTGAGAGCGTTCGCTTCATGCAAAAATACTATAGGACCTTATCCAAGCCATCTCTCTAGGACTATTCTTAGTTGAGACCAGCACTGAGTATTTACATATTTACTAAAGGCTCTGCTCACTAAATTATGATGGCAGAAAATGGTTTATGTTTGATTGCATTAGGTCTCTTCCTCTTGTAAGTATTTTTATTGAAATTTTATATTACATTAGCAAGCCTGCCACTGGTGTTTGTTCTTTTAGTGGGGACTGCTACTCTTCTTTATTACTCACTTTCCCTTTTAACTTTTCCATACTTCTTAATCAGTCACCCTGTTATACTCTTATGAATTGTGAGTTCAATCTGAATGTGAAACCATATATGTGTTGGAAGTTTCTAGTCATAATAACAAATGCACGTTGCACACCATATTAGGAGATGTTGCTAGAGTTAATGGCCAACTAGCAGTTTCTAGAGCTTTTGGAGACAAGAACCTCAAGACACATTTGCGATCGGATCCTGATGTACAAAATGCTGATGTTGATTCAGATACTGAGTTTCTCGTACTTGCAAGTGATGGTCTATGGAAGGTGATAAATCTCTCTCTCTCTCTCTCTCTCTTGCTGACATTATATTGTGTTTATCTATATGGTTTCTTTTCAATTAATCCAGGTCATGGCTAATCAAGAAGTGGTTGATATTGCAAGAAAGACAAAAGACCCACAGAAAGCAGCCAAGCAACTTGCTGCCGAAGCATTGAATAGGGACAGTAAGGATGACATCTCCATCATTGTAGTCCGTTTCATGGGGTAAACCAGAATTATAAATTCTCCCTACGCTCCAGAATTTGAATATCAAGAGTTTCTAGGCATGGATGCAATTCTATAGGTTAAAATCAGTCGGAAATCTCATGAAGTCCTGCATAAATTTGGAATTTGTTTCAAAAAAGTTATTTATGCCCCCCTTCCCTACCTTTGTAAAATTAAAATTTCTTGCATTTAGGTTGTGTGATTTGATATTTCTTACATTTCTTTGATGTGTAGATTTCATACCATTATTTTTCTCTGTAATTTGCGTTGTGACTTCAAAGCGGTGTGAAGACGTTCATTAATTTATTATATAGAACAATGCATCGGATGTATGCAATTGTTACAATTGATAAGCAATGTATCATAGCCTTGAAATGCTGCTACAAGGATTGACTCCATTTTAAGGATTGGTGAGTTAATGTTTAATTTGATGGCAAACCATACATGGAATTGTAATTTTAATATGTTTTGAATAAACTCTTTATGTGCTTAAAGACTGTTTAAGATTAGGGATACACCTTATAGAGTTGTTAAGCTCGAATTCTAAAATCTAGTGGCCGTCATTATGCGCTTAAGATTCGCTTACAATACATAGTTATTTCCCAATGGTTTTACCAGATATCAATTTTTAAAATCTGAATCTTACCATCAAATATCCAGTGATGCAGACCTAATAATGGACTTGTGCATATTAAGCAATGGTGGATGGCAGTTATATTTGTTGAATGTTAAAGAATCAATGGTATTGTGGTGCGTAGCTGCAAATGCTGTATCATAAAGATATGTGGAGATGTTAGCCAGTTCAAGTTGGTAAATTTTATGACAATGTGTCAAGACTATATTCGAATTTTACCTTTGGAGTGTATCTTTGCTTGAATAACCCATTCATTTATATGTAAATTTTTGGTGAAACTACGATATTGGTCTCTCAAGTTTACCATGTGTATGTAATCGGTCTCTCAAGTTTGAAACGTGCGTAATTGGTCCCTCAAGTTTTCAAAATAAGCAATATAAGTCATTTTACTAACTGTTATTAACGGTGTTACTTATGTGACTAACAAACAATGACTTGACATTTTATTTTAATGATGTGGCATATTTTAATTAAAAAATTACAAAAACAAGTCCCAGCATTTTTTTTTTTTTTTTTTTTTGTTGTGTAAACTGGGATTTTATTTTATTTTATTTGATTTTTTGAGGGGAAACTGGGATTTTATTAAATGTAAACAAAAACACACTTAAAAAGTCTTACAATACCACATACTTCACAACCCAACTAGGCTGATAAAGATACACACACTAACAAGACATATATTAACACAACTACACAAAACTGCAACAAAATATAGAAACATAATAAACTAAAATAACTAAACATTTGTAGACACTCCACAGGATGAAACAAAACCCATGGAATCTCAGTAGAGGCATAGTAGCAAAAAAGCAGGGCATGTATCCTATAGCACTTCGTAGCATCTTTGCTTCTCTTTTGTTGTTTCTTTCTTTTATTTTCTCTAAATGTTTGATTTGGTTTGTGTTTTGTGGGTGAGGGTTAAACTCAAATGGGTTTTGTTTTCTAGGTTTGAGATTCTATTTTTATGAATTTTGTTTTGTTAGTGGGGTTAAATTCAACTAGGTTTTATTTTATTTGAAATAAGAAGAGACCACCAAAACAGCAAAACAGTAAACAGCAAAACAAAAAAAAAAACAAAAAAACAAAAAAAAAAAATTGAAGAAGACCTTAGACCACCAGTGTATGGGTTTGTGCAAGAGAGATAGGAAATAAAAAGAAAAAGAAGAAAGAAGAAGACAATCAATGGGTTTCGTGCAAGAGCCGGCAAAATATATATGTAAGGACGCGATTCGTGGCGGACCGTAACGGTGTCGGGTTCGCACGTGAACAGGCCCCTAACAATATCATTTGTAGAGCGTGAGTTTGGAAGGCTAGGCCCTGGTTGACAGGCGGTGGGTTTTCGCGGTGTTCGTGCGAGCTTAAGTTTCCCTACACCCTTGGAGTCTTTCTCCTGGAGGTGGGCTGGGAGGCTCTGGTTTCTGGCCATTTTTCCCAACCCCCCTTTTAGGTTACTTCTTTTTCCTTTTATATTCGCCTGCGTTCATTGTCCTTCGTCCACGTATAGGGTCAATCTTTCCAAAATTGATACTTGTCCCATCAGCCCATATTCAAAGTCGTTGGGGGTGGTTGTAAAAGCCAAAAACTGCGGCTCTGTCAGGTTCAGAGCATTGAATGGCAGTAAGAGCAGCTTTCCCTGGATATTTTAGATCTTTTGTCCTGGTTTCGATCCTATACCGTTTCTGCCCTCCTTTCAGGGGGGGAACTTTGGGTCTGCCGAGGACTGAGCCGTCCTCGGCGATGTCCATAGGCTATTTGGTCGAGTTTGGGCCATAGCCCTCCTCGGCTTGGGCCTTCGGATTTTCCCCAGGTAGATGGGCCCGGCCCGTAAATCGTTTGGGCCCCACAATAGCCCCTCAAAACCCGGCTGTCCAACCTCTTGGTTGGAAAGGGGGGTTTTGGTGATGCTAAACCTTTTCCTACGGCCCAATCAATTTGGCCTTTTAATGATGCTGGCGGCTTCTCATCTGTCCAAGAAACGCGCCGGTCTATGAGGTAGCCTTTTGATTTCGCGCTTGATGCGCTCTTACCGTTTGGGTATCCCAAAACGTGCTTTTAATAATCACTATTTACGAGATTACTTTAATTCGACGGTTTATTTTGATGGGGTGGAGAAGTGGAACCGGCGTGTTTGGGTTCGCTGATTCCTTCGGAGATCTGAACCTATTAAATGCCCCCCGCTCCGCCCTCTGTATAAGTAGGACAGGAGGAGGTTATTGTTTTTACCAAAAATCCCTTTTCATCCCCCTGCGATTCTGGAATACTTAGCCTCCCTTAGGATTCGGTTTACTCACTGGTTTATACACTTAATCGTAAAATACTTTACCATAACAACAAGGGATGCAAAAGCCCCACCCCTCCCAAAAACGCCACGTTCCGATAAAGCTTATCATGGCCCGATCGGGACAAGGATGGCGAAGATTCAAAATCAACCTCATCCTTCTTTCAGTCAAAATCCGAAGCAGGGACTCGTCACGTCAAACCTTCGACGTGACTGAGTCGAGAACACCCAAGATCGTTACCATCCGGCTCCTCACGAGCGTACCTAATACGGCACCGGCGTGTTAGGAGTCAGGGCTGAGGCAGGGGCTAAGTGCTTCTGCTTCTCCCTCTTTTGCTCCCTGGTGCCCTCCCCCGCCCTCTCCTTATAGTCTTCCCAGCACCAGTTCCGCCCTGGTGCTGTTTCTTTTCTATCTTTTGTTCCTCTCTTTGTCTCTTCATCTCTCTCTCTTCTTCTCCTCCTTCTTTACTCATGTCCTCCATTTTCTTTATTCATCCCCTTCATCTTCGTCATTGATTTCTTCCTTACTATTTCCTTCTCCTTCATTCATTTTCTTTCTTAACGTGAGTCCCTCTCTCAGTATGAGCAGCAATGAGGCAGAGATTGGAGAAACTTTGAAGACGAGTTTAAAAGACGCTTGACAGTTTACTTTTCTGTACTACAGATGTAATGGTTGCTTAGGCAGTTTACATTTTGTATAGGCTCGTTTGAGCCCCTTTTTGTATGTTGTAATAATTTTTTTATATTAATAAAAATTGTTGTCTACCTTATTTCGCATGTTATGTCTCTATGTTTTCATAAATTTATAAGCACTGCTCAGCACAATGATATAGCATCTAAATCAATGACGACTAAAACCAAAAGACTTGATAAAAAAAAAAAAAAAAAGACATCGCCATAACTTTAATAGAAATGCTTGGCCTAATAGGCCGATCGATGAAGAGTAATACTTACTCAATGTCAGCCGAGGTGAAAAACGAAGGCTTGATGTCATGTAAGGAATAACTATTTGAAGATATAGCACCCACCAAATGAGCGGCCTTCTTATATGACTAAGCGCTGGGGCGTTCCACCCCCTTCCTTACACCTTTATTGGCCTTAACATTTTATGGCGTTTAAGCCGTGGATGAAGTGACCTGACATTTTTACCAAGTAACCTTTCTTATGAGATTCAAACCTTTTCTTATCCAAGTATTTGGTTTCCCCTAGGCTTGAGTCCGAGGACCATGCAAGACATAGGTTCTGTCCAACACTTGTAATTTTCATCTTTTGTACTTGGTTTCCCCTAGGCTTGAGTCCGAGGACCATTCAAGACCTAGGTTCTGTCCAACACTTGTAATTTTCATCTTTTGTACTTGGTTTCCCCTAGCTTGAGTCCGAGGACCATTCAAGACCTAGGTTCTCTCCCCGGGCCCTTGTGCTGAATCGGGCCTGGGCCGTGAGTTGACTGGGCCCAAAATTAGGGGGTATTTCCGTATTACCAGGCCACGCGATATTTTCTGGGCGTCCCAGTATTCGAGGTGCGCCTTCTCGAGACTCCTTTAACCTCAGGGTTGCAGACGACGTTGGAAGTCGAGCCAGAGACGTTTTGTCTGTAGCGTTCCTTGGGACGCTGCGCGATTTAAATGCCACCACCTTATCTTTTAACATAAATAGGAGAGAAAGTTGCTCTATCCACACTCAAATCCTTCAGATTCCTCCCTTAGTTCATCATGCTTGAGGCAGGGCTTGGGAAAAAGGAGCTCCCTCCGCCACAAAGGCGTCATGTCCCTCCGAGACTCAGAGTAGGGAGGTACGGGCCAAGGAGGTGCAAGTTCAAGGGGAGCATTCCATTTCGTCATAGGGGAGAGGGTCTTTTTCCCTCTTTTAGCCAAAATCCGAAGCAGGTTCTGGTCATGCCAGTTTTTCGGTATGTCCAGAGAAGGAATTTCCACCATCAGCACTGTCTGCCTTGTGGCAGACAAATTTTTGTGGGGGCTTCCCAACCTCAAGCTCCTAGCACCTTTTCTGTAGATGGTGTTAGCCTGAGGTCAGGTTCTTTGGCTGCCTGAGTTATGGGCAAGCAGAAGTGTCGAGGAATAGTTTCCTTAGACAATAACTTGGCGCAGTAGCCAACCTCTCCTCTGAGCTGTCCCCACGGCCTTATCTCCACTCGCTTGTATTTTCCTTTACTTATGTAGTCAGTTTTAGTGTAAGCTTGCTTCGGCTTTTCATTGTACACTGTACTGTTCCTTTATCTTAATAAAATATGTGTCTATTTCTCCATACATATCTTTCTTCTCCGTAACAACTACTTTATGCATGAATATTAAATGCAAGCTTGCCCTTAAGGATATTCCAGGCAGAAAAAATGCTTTAACACAGGTTCCTACTAATTTAAACTCACAAATATTATCAAGTATAACAATGGTAACTTTCAATAAATTAAATTCTTGGAACTAACCGGGATAAGCGCTGAGTACTACGCGATGCATGCTAGGGCCATGTCCGAGAACGATAATCTCTAAATAATTCGTCTGAAAGGGTAGCTAAGTAGCGAGGGACTTTGGTTGTGCTTTTGGGGTAATATGTTGCGCCGTATCGCATCAACCCCTTTGATACTGGGGATCCGAGGGTAGACCGAGGAATCCGCGCAATCAAGGTATTAACCCGTCTGCTAACGCGGAGTTCTCTTCGGAGGGATTTCGAGGTTTACGGGCCATAGTTGGTTCCACATCCAGGTAGTTGGTTTTCCCATGGGCTTGAGTCCGAGGACTATGCAATGCCTTGGTTCTGTCCAAAACCTAGTTTTCATTACATCCAGGTAGTTGGTTTCCCCTGAGGCTTGGGTCCGAGGACCATGCAATGCCTTGGTTCTGTCCAAAACCTAGTTTTCCACATCCAGGTAGTTGGTTTCCCCTGAGGCTTGGGTCCGAGGACCATGCAATGCCTTGGTTCTGTCCAAAACCTAGTTTTCATTACATCCAGGTAGTTGGTTTCCCCTGAGGCTTGGGTCCGAGGACCATGCAATGCCTTGGTTCTGTCCAAAACCTAGTTTTCCACATCCAGGTAGTTGGTTTCCCCTGAGGCTTGGGTCCGAGGACCATGCAATGCCTTGGTTCTGTCCAAAACCTAGTTTTCATTACATCCAGGTAGTTGGTTTCCCCTGAGGCTTGGGTCCGAGGACCATGCAATGCCTTGGTTCTGTCCAAAACCTAGTTTTCCACATCCAGGTAGTTGGTTTCCCCTGAGGCTTGGGTCCGAGGACCATGCAATGCCTTGGTTCTGTCCAAAACCTAGTTTTCATTACATCCAGGTAGTTGGTTTCCCCTGAGGCTTGGGTCCGAGGACCATGCAATGCCTTGGTTCTGTCCAAAACCTAGTTTTCCACATCCAGGTAGTTGGTTTCCCCTGAGGCTTGGGTCCGAGGACCATGCAATGCCTTGGTTCTGTCCAAAACCTAGTTTTCCACATCCAGGTAGTTGGTTTCCCCTGAGGCTTGGGTCCGAGGACCATGCAATGTCTTGGTTCTGTCCAAAACCTAGTTTTCCACATCCAGGTAGTTGGTTTCCCCTGAGGCTTGGGTCCGTGGACCATGCAATGCCTTGGTTCTGTCCAAAACCTAGTTTTCATTACATCCAGGTAGTTGGTTTCCCCTAAGGCTTGGGTCCGAGGACCATGTAATGCCTTGGTTCTGTCCAAAACCTAGTTTTCCACATCCAGGTAGTTGGTTTCCCCTGAGGCTTGGGTCCGTGGACCATGCAATGCCTTGGTTCTGTCCAAAACCTAGTTTTCATTACATCCAGGTAGTTGGTTTCCCCTGAGGCTTGGGTCCGTGGACCATGCAATGCCTTGGTTCTGTCCAAAACCTAGTTTTCTCTTTGTGTGGGATCTTGGCTTTAGGGGAGTTAGCTCCTCATCCAAGCCCCTAGAGTTTATCCATACGGTTAACGCTACCAAGTGCCTAGTTTGCTCTTTACAGGGGACCTTGGCTTTAAGGGAGTTAGCTCCTCAACCCAGCCCCTAGTCAAGAAACGTAGTCCCTAACAGAACTTTATACTAGAACTCTATAACCAACGGTTAGATATAGCGAAGAAACTCTATCGACCCACTTCCTACACCAACACACAAGCCTTCCCCACAGACGGCGCCAATTGTAAGGACGCGATTCGTGGCGGACCGTAACGGTGTCGGGTTCGCACGTGAACAGGCCCCTAACAATATCATTTGTAGAGCGTGGGTTTGGAAGGCTAGGCCCTGGTTGACAGGCGGTGGGTTTTCGCGGTGTTCGTGCGAGCTTAAGTTTCCCTACACCCCTGGAGTCTTTCTCTTGGAGGTGGGCTGGGAGGCTCTGGTTTCTGGCCATTTTTCCCAACCCCCCTTTTAGGTTACTTCTTTTTCCTTTTATATTCGCCTGCGTTCATTGTCCTTCGTCCACGTATAGGGTCAATCTTTCCAAAATTGATACTTGTCCCATCAGCCCATATTCAAAGTCGTTGGGGGTGGTTGTAAAAGCCAAAAACTGCGGCTCTGTCAGGTTCAGAGCATTGAATGGCAGTAAGAGCAGCTTTCCCTGGATATTTTAGATCTTTTGTCCTGGTTTCGGTCCTATACCGTTTCTGCCCTCCTTTCAGGGGGGGAACTTTGGGTCTGCCGAGGACTGAGCCGTCCTCGGCGATGTCCATAGGCTATTTGGTCGAGTTTGGGCCATAGCCCTCCTCGGCTTGGGCCTTCGGATTTTCCCCAGGTAGATGGGCCCGGCCCGTAAATCGTTTGGGCCCCACAATATATATATATATATATATATATATGAGTTTTTTTTTTTTTTTTTAAATTTTAATTTGGTACCGTTGTAAAAAAAGTTTCTCATGTGTACTTTTAATTTGTAATTTTTTAATTAAAATATACCACATCATTAAAATAAAATATCAAGTCATTGTCTGTTAGCTACATAAGTAACACTGTTAATGGCAGTTAGTAAAATGACTTATATTGCTCATTTTACAAACTTGAGGGACCAATTGTGCACACTTCAAACTTGAAGGACCAATTGCGCACATAAAGTAAACTTGAGAGACCAATATTGTAGTTTCGCCTAAATTTTTTAAAATTTTTATTTTTAAAAAGGTTTGTCTTGTTGTGAAGCGCTTCAATATTGAACATATAGTGGAGCATAAAAAATGGGATGGAGGATTTGTATTCTGTTGAAAGGGTATGTTTTATTCTCCGGCACTCAAATCTTACTAAAACCTATAACAATTTTATGTTAGGAAGAATGGATATTTTGGATATGGATATGGAATACATATATTAGGATTAAAGTTTAAATACTTATATAAAATATTTAGCATAAAAAATGGAAATGAAAAAATATAACTAAACGACATTTACAAAAAATATCATCTTATCTTTAACTAAAATATATTTTAACTTCTTTATATATTATTTTTATTAAAATTGTTAAATTTTGTACATGTATTTTATTTATTTTTATATTAATAAATTATTAAAATAATTATTACGTCATCCGGTCCAACCTCGATTGAATCTCGGTCAGACCTCAAAACCCTTGAACCTCTCTTTTTTTCCGTTCGTTGAACGGTCCGGATCTAAAAACCATGTATTAGAAATATGAATAAAAATAAAGTATAAAAGAATGCAAATATATGTATCAATGAAAAATTCCTTTAATCTATTCTATTTAACAGCATAATTTATATTATTTTAGTATTTTTGTAACATATTGTAAAAAACCAATTGATTTAAAATATCAACTATATAATTTAATGGACAAAATTTAGCTACAAAATTAGTTGTAGCCTAAGGTTACAACCTTATTCAATAAAATAAACATTACTACATATTTTGAAAATCTAACCATTGAATTACATGTTCTTTACACTCTTAATACATATATCAAATTTTGTATCAATCGAATATTATTTACTATATGATCCATAAGTTTATATGTTATGCATAGTTTTAAACTACAAAAACTTGCAATTTAAACAATTTATTGATGATATAGCTATTGATCTTTAATTTTCTATAATTTTTGCAAGCATGAAAGATATAAGAAGAAGATGTAATCCAATGGTAGATTTGTCAAAATTCACCTCCAATAAAAAGATATTGAGTAAGGTTAGGCTTAGGTTACAACCAATTTTGTAACTAAATTTTGTCCTAATTTAATATATTAAGTATGTTTTTCCTTAATTTTTGTCATGCTTTCAAGCAAACTAATAAGAAGAGTCCATCCCGCTTAACCAAAGTCTTTCGTGCTGATGAAGTACACCAAGCACTCAAGCAAATGCATTCTAAAAAATCTCATGGCCTTGACAGTATGCCCCCTCTCTTTTACCAACATTTTTGGATTTTATCTGGTGAATGTGTCATTAAGGCAGTACTGGACTATCTGAACTTGAGCATTACACCCCCCCCCCCCCCCCCCCCCCAAACTTCAATGAAACTCACATTGTCCTCATCCCAAAAATGAAGAACCTCACCAAGATTACACAGTACAAACCCATTAGTTTAAGCAATGTTATCTCTAGGCTCGCATCCAAGGTCTTGGCGAACAGATTGAAACACTTCCTTCCAAGCATTATTAGTGAGAATTAGAGTGCTTTCATGTCAGACCGTCTCATTACAGATAATGTTCTTGTCGCTTTCGAATCTATGCATTGCCTAAACCAAAAGAAGAAAGGAAAGACTAAGGAGATGGCTTTGAAGCTCGACATGAGCAAAGCTTTTGACCAAGTTGAGGGGGGTTATTTAGAAGACATTATGAAAAAGATGGGCTTCAATGATAGTTGGGTAACTCTTATGATGCAAGTTGTCAATTCTGTTACCTATTCCATTAAACTTAACAGGAAGCCCCGAGGCCACATCACCCCCACAAGGGTCCTCCAGCAAGGTGATCCCATATCCCCCTTCCTTTTTTTGTTTTGTGCAGAGGGACTATCAACTCTTCTACACCAAGCCACATCATCTGGACTACTTCGGGGAATGGCCACTTACCCACAAGGACCTCGGATCTCACACCTTTTCTTCACCAATGACAGTATCATTTTCTGCCAAGCAACTAGAGAGGAATGCAGCCAACTAGCACAAATTTTGGAAACTTATGAGCAAGCCTCTAGCCAGCAGATCAACAGGGAAAAAACATCTCTTTTCTTCAGCCATAACACACCACAAGACCTCTAGGATGCCGTTACACACTATTTAGGAGTGGAAGTGATACGACAACAAGAAACATACCTTGGCTTGCCTTCCCTTGTGGGTCGATCCAAACAGAACACTTTTCGAGCTTTGAAAGAACAGCTCAGCAACAAACTTTCCAGCTAGAAAGAAAAGCTAATCTCCCAAGTCGGAAAAGAGGTGCTCATCAAATTGGTTACCCAAGCCATTCCCACATACACTATGAGTGTGTTTAAAATCCCAGATGGCCTTTGTGATAAAATGACTAACATGGTTTGAAGCTTTTGGTGGGGACAAACCAACGGGAAAAACAAAATCACCTGGCTAAGCTAGGACAAGGTTTGCATGCCGAAGAGAGACGAGGGGGCTGGGCTTCCGTGACTTGAAATCCTTCAACTTGGCTCTCTTAGCGAAGCAGGGGTGGCGGCTACAATGTAACACGCGCTCTCTAGTACATTGGGTCCTCAAAGCACGTTACTTCCCTCACAGTGACTTTCTTCATGCTGGTTTGGGAGCAAAATCGTCCTTCGTATGGCGGAGCCACATGGCTGCACAAAGAATTATTCATGTTGGCTACTGTTGGTAGATTGGTGATGGGGCCATGGCGAGCATTTGGCATGACAAGTGGCTGCCTAAGCCAACCACTTTTCAGGTCACATCCCCACAAAATACATTACCTAAAGATGTCACAGTTAACACACTCATTGACGTCGAAACTGGGGAATGGAAGGCAGAGTTGATCCGTCGTGTTTTCCTCCAAGATGATGCTGACACCATCCTCAGTATCCCACTGAGTAAGCACTGACCCATGGATCGCTTGGTCTGGGCTTACACTCCTAAGGGTACTTTCTCTGTCAATAGTGCTTACAAAGTAGCATTGTCCCTCACTTTGGCTACAAACTCAGAAAGCAGTTCCCACGGGCAAGACAAGAGCTCATTTTGGCATACTATATGGGGCCTCAATATCCCAAATAAGATCAAAACTTTCACATGGAAAGCATGCCGAGACACCTTACCCACGAAGACCAACCTTTGCCGACGATAGGTTGAGGATGCAAACTGTGATGCTTGTAATTTGGCCGCGGAGAGTAGTAGCCCCCTTTTTTGGGACTGCACTAGAGCACGAGAAATTTGGACACTCTCAGGCATCTCTTTTGATGACAAAGGCATCCACTACAGGGACTTCATGGACCTACTTTGGCACCTAATCTATTTCCAACACGTGGGGATAGAGCTACTTGAAACAAGACTCGACTTGGCAGCCCAAGACAACCCAGCTGCGAGATTCTACACAAAGCCTGCACGATTCTTGAAGAATTCCAGCTAGCCCATCTTCGGCAACCCCGGTTTAAACAAGCCCAAGACATGCGATAGGTCCCTCCAACGCCACCCTTCTACAAGGCTAACTTTGATGCTGCTATTTTCGACAAGTCGGTAGGCCTCGGTGTGGTGATTCGAAACCATGAGGGGGCAGTGATTGCAGCTCTGAGTAAGCATCTCTAGCTACCTCTAGGTCCCTTGGAAGCCAAAGCTATGGCTATCCCTTGGAAGCCAAAGCTATGGCTATGGACGAAGCGGTATCTTTTGCTTGGGACATCTGCGTGAGGGATGTGGTTTTTGAAACAAATTCTAGCATGGTCACTGAGGCACTTAACGGCTCCACCACCCCACCGGTTACTATAGCCAACCTCATTGCTGATACTCAACGTCAACTCTAGGACTTCAGAATGACTCATCTACAACACGTCAAGTGACAAGGAAATAAACTAGCCCATTTTTTCGCAAAACATGCTAAAGGAATTGCAAATTTTGTAACTTAATTGGACAGAGAAAAATCCACCCATTATTGAATTAGCTTTGATTCAAGATGCTTTGCATTTCTCTTCTTCATGAAATAAAATTACCGTACTTTTCATCCCCCAAAAAAAAAAAAAAGAGTCCATATTATTTACTTTCTCATATTATTATAATGAATATAAATTAAAGTAAATTGATTTTTTTAATTTAAAATTTAATGTGTATATATATACACACATTTTATTTTTTTGTATATGTTTGATACTATGATATAATAAATCAAATTCTAAATATATCTTAATATACATGTCAAATTTTATATCAATCATATATCATTTATTATATGATCTATAAGCTTATATTTTATGCATAATTTTAAACTACCAAAACTTGTAATTTAAACAATTTATTGATAATATAGCTTTAATTTTTAATTTTCTAGAAATTTTGTAAGTGGATATAAGAAGAAAATGTAATCCAATGATAGATTTTTTAGATTTATCTCTAATAAAAAGATATTGAGTAAGGTTGTAATCTTAGACTATAACAAATTTTGTAGTTAAACTTTGTCCTAATTTAATATATTAAGTATGTTTTTCCTCAATTTTTGTCATGCTTTTAAGCAAACTAATAAGAAGAGTCCATATTATTTACTTTCTCATATTATTATAATGAATATAAATTAAAGTAAATTGATTTTTTTAATTTAAAATTTAATGTGTATATATATACACACATTTTTTTTATTATATATGTTTGATGCTATGATCTAATAAATCAAATTCTAAATATATCTTTATTGATAAGGGAAAATTTAAGAATATAATGATTTTTAAGTAAAAATATGAAAGTAATAAATTTTGGCAGTAGCAAAACATGAATTTATAATTATATATTGATTTGATAATTTATTGTCTATTATAATAATATTTTATTTTTGAGAAACAAACAAACACACACACACCAGAGAGAATGGATGGGGTTCTAACATAAAGATATGGAAAAAATTGGCCTTTGCCATTTTTAGAAAAACAATTCAGCATTTTGCCTTCTTTCCCAAACTAATTAGGGAAATGCCACTCTTTTGAAACTCGATTTTCTCAAAATCGAGTTAAGCCCTATAGTGACGTTTTTAAAGAGCCTATAGTGACGTTTTAAGGACCTATAGTGACGTTTTGTAACTCGATCTCCATGAAATCGTGTTATAGGTAAAAAAAAGAAAAAAAAATTGCATGTAAATCGAGTTATAAAACATCACTATAGGTCCTTAAAACGTCACTATAGGCTCCTTAAAACGCCACTATAGCACTATAGGGCTTTAGAATTGTTTTTTTATAACTCGATTTTGAGAAAATCGAGTTTCAAAAAAGGGGCATTTCCCTAATTAGTTTGGGAAATGGGGCAAAATGGTGGATTTTTTTTTTTGAAAGGGGCATTTGCCCATTTTCTCCTAAAGATATATCACAAATTTTACTCAAAAACCATTATAACTTTCAAGGGAGGGTAATTATCCCACATCGGTAAAGTCAATTATATTATTTTAACTTGGTATAGTAAAAAAATATAATATTGAGTGCTATAGTTCAGTATGAATGGATACATTTAACAAATCAACTCGGCTAATCAACGATTAGCTACTCTACTCAACCAACCCGAAATACTCAACTTGGAAAGGAAATGTTTACTCTGTGCTATATGACATGTACGCAGCTATGCCAAAACTTTTGGTTAATTAGGAGGCACGATTCCCACATATAGAGACAATAAAGGAAAAATGAGTAACACCTTGAACTGAGCATCGACATTTATAAGATTTTAGTGGCCATTAAACATGGCAATAGGATTTTAGGTAACAATTCTCCATGAGTAATTGTTGATGGCAACCTTAAAAGGGCAAAGGGATTCAAGTAACAAGGTAAGCATAAACACTTAAGAAAAAAAAAAATACTCCTTCTTAGCAAGGTTTTCAGAACCGAACCATTCATTGAACCGTAAAAGGGAGAGGTTCAAGGTTTTTAAGGTCGAACTGAGGTCAAATCGGGATCGAACCGTGATGATGTCATAATTAATTTAATAATTAATTAAAGCCTAAATATAGATATTAAATTTATAAAACTAGCAAAATTGACAATATATCTATATATGTGAGAGAAATTTAATGATTTTCGAGCATATATTTAATAATTAAATAAGAAAGTTAATAAAATAAAATAATAACCATGAAAACATTAAAATTTATGATTAATTTTTGAAGTAAAATTGAATATCTTTGAAGGATTTTAATTATATTTTTTTTATTCCTTGTAAGAGATGAATAATTTAATTAAGTAGATAAGATTGTGTTAAGTTGTTGTTGTTGTTGTTGTTGTTTTTTTTTTTTTTTTTAAATTGCTAAGGGGTTGGACCGCACGGTTCTCACCGGTTCGTACGGTCCAACCCCGATTTTAGGGGTTCACGGAATTAACAAAAAATCCGGTTCTTTCGGCTTAAAAAATCGATTTTCATCCTAGTTCTCGGTTTTCACGGTCCGACCTCCCAGTTCGGTCCGGTTCTGAAAGTCTTGCTTCTTAGTTAAACATGGGCCTAATTAAAGTATTAGTGGTTGGCATCACACCAATGTCCTCATCTTTTCTTGTTCTTGCAAGGATCCATCTTTTGAGTTGATTGTGCAATTAAATAAATCATCAATTGGTGTCATTTGTGGGAACATGAAAAGTTTCCTTAAGGCAAAGACTGTAAGGTTCAAACTTGATCATTGGACACTCACCATAACACTAGTACAACCTAGCTAGAATGCTTATAATGAGTTAACACAAATCTAATGCTTGAACAACAAGAAAATTGACTCAAAATGTGCAATAACTAGTTCCTAACAATGATTGGTTTTAAAAGTAGTGGTTAGCATTGTGATCATAACAAGTGGTATCAAAGAAAGGTTGTAGGTTCAAATCCTCAGGTGTCATTTTTTTTGGGGGGGGGGGGGGGGGGGGATGATTAGATGAGGAACCAATAGAAGGGTGTGAGCTTATGCTTTTGAAGGAGTGACATTGTTGGGAATTTTAATTGGCTTTCTGTTTAGCCTCTTCTTAACACATTGATGATAAGTAAGTGGTATGAGCTTATGCTTATAAAAACAATGGACTTCCCATCAAAGCATGATATGCTACAATGTAGTGGATGACATGGAATCTCGTGGGCCTACTATGTGCTCAACTCTTGGTAAAAATTTGATATGGTTGATGGTGCATTCAATAGCTCCTCCATATCCAATAAGTTTAATAGGTGGCACATGGATATTCTGACAAAGGATGCTGGCGTCTTCCAAGGTACTCATTGGGATAAGATTGAGGGATGATTATATGTGTTAATTAGAGCTTGCCTAGTGTGAGCATCATTTAACATCACTACAAAATAAAGTGACATACAATGATTGGTGTGTTGGAATTCTATGCCCTTATTAGTGAAGGTTATGACATTGGTCATCTCCATGAAACCTTGACTTAAGTAGGCTTCGTTCGTAAATTAATGAGATTCCAATTCAATTGCAATATATATGATGATCATGGTTTCTAATGGTTTCTACTTCCTTAACTTTTAGTCATAGTCTAAGTTGATTAAATATAGAAATTAACATAATACTCTTTTATAAAGCCATGATGGTTGCCTAAGTCATGCTCAAGGCATTGGACTGCTTATCATCTAAGTTGCTATTGCTCCTATGGTTGACAATAAAGGAAATGCCTTTTTGTTTGTAGTTTTGGGGTAGCATTGTTGGTGGTCAATATTCTCTCTTGTTGATTGTTTTTGGTGTGAGCGATTTGCTGCTTTTGTTTTAGTTTTAATGTGGAATGCCAGTTTCCTTAATTTGTCGAACAACTTCAACGAGCTTAGATTAGGTTTATTGCACATTTTCCAACATCTTGTATAGCAAAGTAATATAAGGATCCACCATTCTTTGCTTGACCGAGAATTGTTTGTGTTGTGATGAAGCATTTGTGTGGCTTAGATTGGTTGTGCAACAACATATTCATGTTATATGCTCCTTCCTTTTGTAGGCTTCATGACTTTAGCAACATGTTTCCTTTGATAGCGTTACTCGATGTGAGTAGCAAGCTCGAATCTCCATCTTGAACCTAGACACAAAGAAAACGGACCTAACAATCTAAGTGACTTCTCAACACATGTAGTATTAAAGGCTACTTGTGTCTTTGTGTACGTCTTTAAAATGGAGATTCAAGCCTGCTACTTAGGACAAAATTGGCTTCTGCCCTTTTTGGGCAAAATACATAGCATTCTACCCTCTTTCCCAAACTAAATAGGGAAATGCCCATTTTTTGAAAATCTACTTTCTCAAAATCGAGTTAAGTCCTATAGTGACATTTTTAAGGACCTATAGTGGCATTTTTTAACTCAAGCTCTATGAAATCGAGTTATAGGTAAAAAAATTGCATGTAACTCGACTTCATGGAAATCGAGTTACAAAACGCCACTATAGGTCATTAAAACGTCTCTATAGGTTCCTTAAAACGCCACTATAAGGCTCCAGAAATTTTTTTATTTTTTATTTTTTTTAAACTTGATTTTGAGAAAGTCGAGTTTCAAAAGAGGGACATTTCCTTAATTAGTTTGGGAAAGGGGGTAGAATGCTATTTATTTTGCCCGAAAAGGGCAGAGGCCAATTTTGTCCCTGTTACTCACATCAACACATTTAGTCTTAAAGGCTACTTGCATGTCTTAAAAGTTGCATAAAAAAAAGGAGCCACACACAAAAAAGTTAAAAACATCGATTATCATCTTCAATTCACATTAATAGGTCACAAAAATAAGTAAATTTGGAGTATGATATGAGGGAGAAAGATGGAATCTTGCCTGTGCTTCAAAGCAAGAAAAAAAAAATTATATTGACATTTGCCTTATTTACTCTCTTGGTAGCAAAGTTGGAGTCTCTTGGTTCTTTGGAGTGTTAGATTGCATGAAAATTCATCCTAGACAACCTTACTTTTATGAAATTTTGGACCAAACTAGACAAGTCTAAAAGTGATATTTGTTATGCTATGCTGTTTGATTTGTCATAAACTTAGTGTGCGTTTGACATTAGAATTTTAGTCCGCTTATTTTACTTTTAGCTTATTTTTACTCATCAAGTGGGTCCCATTGCACTATTAATGTGGGCCCATGAACTGTGTAAAAAAGCTAGCTTAATTTTCCTGCGTTCTGTTTGGTGAGAGTTTTACCCAATAGAGTATCGTTTAACAATGGCAATATTTTTTATTTTTTCCCTTTCCCTTCAGCCCAAGCTGTGTGAATCTTTGTAGAGAAGATCAGTTCAGCTCTTCAATGCCCACAACCTGGACTTTCTCCTCTTTAATGCCACAAACTCCTTTCTCTTCAATGTTCTTCAATTTTTTATCTACCCACCAACAACCCAAATAAGTGGTTCAAATTTGTCACTCTTTTCTTTCTTTTTTTGTACAAACCCCTAATGGTGAAATAGTGATTGGAAGAGGCTATGAAAGATCGAGAAAGAGATGGATGATGCCGTTTGTTAAAGATTGTGAATGTCAAATATTGTGATTTATTAGTTTATTAAAGATCAATTTGTTAAAGATTATGAATGTCAAATATTTGATTTATTAGTTTCTGAGAAAATAAGCAAAAATGCTTGGTATTTTCTCAAGGTTTTCTGCTAGCAAGGTTGGCCATCAAAGAACAGAAAGTGCACTTGTTTCTCTTCCTTTGTGTGTGTGATGGAAAAGCTGAGTTTGGATTTGTCACCTGTGTTCAGATTTACTCCTACAGTCAAGGAGCTCATCGAACTCTTCTTGAAGCCGAAGATCACTACGAAAAGCTGAAGTTGAGTTTTATAAATTGGAGCTCTGGGATTTACAATGTAATCTTCTTAATTTTATTATCACACACCCATTTGCATTTCTTGGAAATTTATTAGTTTGTTGTAAAAGATTGGAAAGTTTTTTTTTTCTTGTAGTAGTTTGTTAATTGTTGTTGGAATTATGTTGTAGATTGTTGCTTGTTTTGCATGCTTGTTATAGATTTTTTTTTTTCCTTGGACAAGTATATTAGATTTATTGATCAAAACAGGTGGTTACAGAGATCATGGTGGATACTTGATTCTATATTCCAGTCCTAACAGTGTGTGTGTGTATTTTCAAGTATGTTGTGTCAATTATGCAAGGTGTTTTTCATTTGTATATTGAAGAGGGTAAAAATATAGCCTGATGGACCTCCTTTAAATGGGCCTAACGGATCCATGTCCATGGGCTGATAGAGGGCAAGCCCAACTTGTGCAAAGGTCTATTATGGGTAGATCCAGCAAAAACCCTAGATGGGAAATACTTGCGACACACACTTAATCACCACAGAATCCCAAGGTAAATGGAGTCCTAGCATGAAGAGGATTCCGGAAGATACACGCGTTAATGAAGATCTTCTCTACAAGGAAATGTCTTGTCCATCACATTTGGGACTATTCAAGAGGATTCCTATAAGGAAAAAACTTCTACACCAAGGAAGAGATGCCAACCTTCTACTACTATAAAAGTCTCAATACCCTCACAAATCGAGGTATGCATAATTTACCCTTCTCTAGCACTCTAGAGTTGTGAGAATAGTTCTAACTTGACCTTCAAAGGGTATTCGACCAGCACCACACCGATGCTCTCTGTTAGGGCTTCTCTCTTTTATGTGCAGATATCGTTACGAGCGTGCAAGGATCGTGTAGCTCACTGGTGATATTTACGGCATCATTAGTTAGCGTCGTCTGTGGGAAAGAGTATCATAACTGTAGCTTGTAGGCCATACAAATGCTACTCGGACAAAGGGCTACATGGTACTTACACGCTCGATGGCGACCACCAACAATGTTCAGGAAGACGAGCCACAACCTACTACCCTGGAGAGACAGGTCCTAACCCTTACAGCGGCAGTGGAGCGCTTCACCAGACAAAACCAGACCCTAGAGGAACAGCTGCAACAGAAGAACGCGACGATGGGAAACCAAGAAGAAGATCAAGAAGGTGCCAGTGCTGATCGCAGGAACCAGGAGAGACCGAAGGGTAGTAACGCCCTAAGTAGACCGGAGCGACAAAACATAAGCCTCCCAACCCTTATGGATACGGGTCCACCTATTGTTGCGGAGATGCAGGCAATGAAGGAGCAGATGGAAGTTATGATGAACGCCCTTAAGGGACGAGTATCCAGTGATCTTGACGACCTAATCAACCGAACTGACTCACCGTTCACTGCCTCCGTCAATTGCTTCCCTCTGCCGCATAAATTCCGCATGCCACATGTAGACAGTTACGACGAAGTCAAGGATCCTCTAGATCACCTGGAGACCTTCAAGACCTTGATGCACCTTCAAGGAGTTGCAGATGAAATCATGTGTAGGGCCTTCCTTACAACACTGAAGGGTGCTGCGAGAATTTGGTTCAGTCGGTTAACGCCTAGCTCTATCAGTACTTTCAAGGAGCTGAGCACCCAGTTCACTTCGCACTTCATTGGGGGGCACAAATACAAGAAGTCAACTGCATGTCTGATAAACATTAAGCAGCGGGAGGACGAGACGCTGAGGTCCTACATAACCCGTTTCAACAAGGAGGCCCTCTCAATTGATGAGGCGGATGACAAGATATTCGTGGTAGTATTCACTAATGGGTTACGAAAGGGTAAGTTCTTGTTTTCTCTGTACAAGAACGATCTAAAGACCATGTTGGATGTGCTTTGCAGGGCCACCAAGTATATGAACGCAGAAGACGCACTGCTGGCTTGCGAGGATAAGCCTAGAAAAAGGGAAAAACAGGAGGACACACGGCAGGATAGGGGGTGCAAGGTGGCTAGGACCGGAGAACGACAGGATGATAGACGCTCCAAACCCCCCACGGGGAGGTTCACAAGTTTCACCCCATTAACTGCCCCAATAGATCAGGTCTTGATGCAGATTAAAGACGAAGGAGCCCTGACGTTCCCCTGTAAGTTGAAGGGAGATCCCAGCAAAAGGCCAAGGGACAAGTACTGCTGCTTCCATTGAGACCACGGGCACGAGACAACTGACTGCTACGATCTAAAATAGCAGATAGAGGCCCTTATAAAACAGGGGAAGTTACAGAGGTTTGTTAGCAAGGAAAGAACGGATCCACCCCAAGAGTAGGCCCTACGATGGGAGAATGAGCGCCCAAGGCCACCCATTGGAGACATAAGGATGATCGTAGGGGGCACGGCAACTTTTGGGTCATCCAAAAAAGCTCGGAAGACCTACCTGAGAACGGTCCAGAATGTCCAGCTTATAGGCACTGTACCCAAGATGGCACGGATCAACAACCCCGTCATCAGATTTTCAGAAGAAGATGCTCGAAGGCTGCACCACCCGCATGACGACGCTTTTGTTATCAGCCTAAGGGTAGGAGACTATAACATGCATCGGGTTCTGGTCGACAATGGCAATTCGACAGACATCCTGTATTACTCGGCTTTTCAGTAGATGAGGATTGATAGAGAACAGTTGGTCCCAGTTAATACCCCTCTAGTTGGTTTCGGAGAGATGAGAGTGTTCCCCATTGGTACAGTCACGTTGTCAGTAACAGTGGGTGATTACCCCCAGCAGATCACTAAGGAAGTAACATTCCTGGTGGTCGACTGTTCGTCCGCTTACAATGCCATTCTCGGATGACCCACCCTCAACTCATGGAAGGGTGTAACTTTAACCTACCATTTAATGATCAAATTCCCAACGGATTATGGAGTAGGAGAACTGCGCGGAAATCAGGTGGTAGCGCGAGAATGCTATATTGCTATGCTAGAGATGGACGATCATCAGCAAACAATGTGCATAGGAGAACAACGGACAGTGGCGGAGCTAGTTGAAGAATTAGAAGAAGTAATCCTTGATGACTTAAGGCTAGAATGGACGACTAGAGTGGGTACACTGGCAAGCTGGCTGGTACACCAAAAGCTCACGGCATTCCTAAGAGACAATCAAGACGTGTTCGCCTGGAGTCACGAGGACATGCTAGGAATTGACCTCTCAATCATGGTTCACAAGTTGAATGTATCACCCTCATTTTCCCCAATTCGGCAGAAGAAACGAGTATTCGCTCAGGAGTTGGACAAAGCCATTGCCGAGGAAGTACGAAAGTTGCTTGAGGCAGATTTCATCCGAGAAGTGTACTACCCCGACTGGTTGGTAAACGTCGTCATGGTTAAAAAGGTCAATGGAAAATGGAGAATGTGTGTAGATTTCACGGACCTCAATAAGGTCTGCCCCAAAGATAGCTATCTACTCCCTCAAATAGATACTTTGGTAGACTCAACCACAAGACACCAGCTTTTGAGCTTCATGGACGCTTTCTCGGGCTATAACCAGATTAAGATGGAAGAAGCCGATCAAGAGAAGACTTCTTTTTTCACCAGCTAAGGACTGTTCTACTACAAGGTGATGTCATTCAGACTCAAAAATGCTGGAGCAACATACCAAAGATCAATGAACAAGATGTTCGCGCACCAGATCGAGAGGAATGTACAAGTTTATGTTGATGACATGCTGGTGAAGAGCCTACACGAAGATGATCACCTAGGCAACCTCCGTGAGACCTTTGACACCCTCTACTCATATAACATGAAGCTGAACCCAGGCAAATGCGCGTTCAGAGTGACGGTGGGAAAATTCTTGGGCTTCATGGTATCCCAAAAGGTATAGAGGTTAACCTGGAGAAGATACGGGCCATAATAGACTTAGAACCGCCGAGGACGGTTAAGGAGGTGCAAAGTTTGAATGGCAAAATCGTGGCCCTAAACAGGTTTGTCTCGAAAGCGACGGACAAATGTCTACCTTTCTTCCGCACCTTGAGAAAATCATTTGAGTGGATGGATGAATGCCAGATGGTGTTTGACAACTAAAGGCATATCTTTCATCTCCCCCGTTGCTCAGCCCCTCCAAGCCAGGAGAAGAGCTTTACCTATATTTTGCTGTTTCACAAGCCACTGTTAGCACAGCTTTGGTAAGAGAGGAAGACGGATCTTAGAGACCAGTCTACTTTACAAGCCGAGCGCTCCGAGGAGCATAAAAAAGGTACCCTCAGATGGAGAAGTTGGCCTTCGCATTGATAACCGCAGTGCGAAAACTCAAACCGTACTTCCAAGCACATACCATCGTTGTCTTGATGGACAAGCCCTTGAGAAGAGCCATGAGTAGCCTCGAGACTACAGGACGAATGGCTTTGTGGGCAGTGGAGCTTAGCGAGTTTGACATACAGTACCGTCCGCGAACAACTATAAAAGGGCCAGTAGTGGCTGACTTCATCACCAAATTCACCCTTGGAGACAGCCAAGGGGCAGAGGAGACACGACAGTGGAATATTTATACGGACGGATCTTCAAATAGACGAGCAGGAGGAGCCGGCGTGGTGATCCAAACCCCGGAGGGGGATAAGATCGAGTGCATGATCCGACTGGATTTCCCCACAACCAACAACGAGGCAGAATATGAAGCCTTGGTGGCAGGACTAGACCTCGCAAAGGCTACAGGTGCTGAAAACGTGGTCGTTCATTGCGACTCACAGGTAGTAACAAGTTAGATTAATGGCGGCTACGAGTGTAAGAATGAAAGGATGAAAAGGTATCTAGAAGAAGTGAAGAATCGAATCGGTAGCCTCGAAGTCAGATTCGTTCAAATCCCGAGGGGGGAAAACGAATGTGTAGACCGATTAGCAAAAGCAACCTTGGCAGAATTTATGCTTGTCCTCGAACATGTATTGTCATTTGTCCAAGTCTCCTCGCTTATTGATAACGGAACAAATGTGCAGGAAGTAAATTCTGAAAGCAATTGGACTATGCCATTGATATCATACCTGAAGACTGGCATTTTACCAGATGGGAATGAGGCCGCTAGAAAGTTAAAAGTCCAAGCATCACGATTTATGCTGATAAAAGATGTTTTATACAAAAGAGGGTTCTCTCAACCGTACCTGAGGTGTCTATGCCACGAGGAAGCAGATTACGTAATGAGAGAAGTCCACGAGGGTATCTGCGGAAACCACTTGGGGGCACGGTCATTAGTTCACAAGTTGATCTGAGCAGGATACTATTGGCCTACAATGCTGAAGGACACATAGGCTTATGTCAAGGCCTGCAACAAGTGTCAAAGGTTCAGTAATCTCATCAGACAACAATCCGAAGAATTGACCCCCATGACGGCCCCTTGGCCCTTCGCTCAATGGGGACTAGATATCATGGGCCCCTTCCCAACAGCAGTTAGACAACTAAATTAGGCAGCTAAAGTTTTTGGTGGTTGGTATCGACTACTTCACTAAGTGGGTGGAAGCAGAAGCCTTAGCTACTATCACGGAAAAGAACATTAGAAGTTTTGTTTGGAGGAATATCATTTGCAGGTACAGGATATCCAAAGTGCTTGTCTCCGACAACAGAAAGCAATTCGACAACAGCGCATTTAGGGACTTCTATTCGGAGCTAGGTATCAAGAACCACTACTCGTCACCCACACACCCACAGGCCAATGGACAAGTTGAAGTCACGAATCGATCCTTGCTCAAGATCATCAAGACCCGGCTCGAGGGGGCAAAAGGTATTTGGCCGGACGAGCTACCAAGCGTTCTATAGGCATACCGAACCACAACAAGAACACCCATTAGAGAAACGCTGTTCAGACTAGCATACGAAAGTGAAGCTGTCATCCCAGTAGAAGTAAGGCTCACAAGCTATCGAGTGGAGAACGTAAGGCTCACAAGCTATCGAGTGGAGAACTACGATGGGGATAAGAACGAGGAGCCCATGCACCTTCAGCTCGACCTAATAGACGAAGTACGAGTGACAGTGGAGCAAAGGATGGCGCAGTATCAGAATCTCATGGCGAAATACTACAACTCCAATGTCAGGCATCGAGATTTTCAGGTTGGAGATCTTGTACTACGGAAGGTAATAGGCGCTACTAGAGATCCTTCACAAGGAAAGCTTGGCCCCAACTGGGAAGGACCCTACAAGATCACATCATGGCAGAGAAAGGGCACCTACCATCTCGAGACGCTAGACGGGCGAAGCCTTTAGTACCCATGGAACACGAAGCATCTACGGAAATACTACCAGTAGAGATGAAGAACAACGACGCTTTTTTTCTAGCTTTTACTACAATTACCAGTTTTACTTAGACAATTTTTGCTACAATACTTTAAATTTCTTTTTAAGCCCAAGGGGGCAGGTACTTTTCTACAAATATTTTTTTTTTTTTAAAAAGAAGAAGAATATTCAGACACATCTATGTCTTTTCTGCCTGAATTCTCATAAAGTCCATAGAGTGGACGAATCATCCCAGGAGGATGAAAATTCCAAGTCCGCAAAAGTGGACGGGTAAAAAAAAACTAAGTCCAGAGACTGGACGTATCATCCCAGAAGGATGGATATTCTAAGTCCACAAAAGTGGACGGGTAAAAAACTAAATCCAGAAACTGGACGAATCATCCCAGGAGGATGAAAATTCCAAGTCCACAAAAGTGGACGGATAAAGACAAGGTCCAGAGATTGGACGGATCATCCTAGAAGGATGGATATTCAAAGTCCACAAAAGTGGACGGATATAAATAAAGTCCACAAGCTGGACGGATCATCCCAGGAGGATGAAGATTCTAAGTCCACAAAAATGGACAAATATAAACAAAGTCTGGATACCGGACGGATCATTCCAGGAGGATGAAAATTCTAAGTCCACAAAAGTGGACGAATATAAACATAGTCCAGATACCGGACGGATCATCCCAGGAGGATGAAAATTCTAAGTCCACAAAAGTGGACGAGTAAAAAACTAAGTCCAGATACTGGACTAATCATCCTAGGAAGATAAAAATTCTAAGTCCACAAAAGTGGACAGGTATAAACTAAAGTCCAGAGACTGGACGGATCATCCCAGGGGGATGAAAAATTCCTAGTCTAAAATGGACGGTATAAACTACCTAGTTCATGAAATGGACGGTTCACCCATACAGGATGCAAATTTTACTTAAAATGGACGGACCATCCTTAAATATTAAGCCTATAAGGTGAACAGTCCATCCAGGGTGACAGAAATATATATATAGAAAAGGGTGGACAGACCGTCCATTAAGGATAAAAATCTAACCGAGTCCGTAGGAAGGACGGTCCCTTTAGACGATAAGACGGACGCAACTTATAATTCCATAACACAATGTGGACGGACACATTTTGGAAGTTCGATTTTAACCCAATGACCATAAAATTAAAGGCCTCACATTGTGGACGGGTTAAATGAAAAACGGACCACTACATTCATAGCAACCATGAAACAAGCAATTAAACCAAAATGGGCAGATAGAAATATAAAACCCTAGAAGGGGAAATTGTTTAACATAAACATAGTAACGGATAAAATTAAGGGATTGTTTTCCCAACTTACAAAAAAAAATAATAATAATAAATAATAATAATAATAATAATAATAATAAATAATAATAATAATAATAATAAATAAATAAATCTACTCCTAAGGATCTGTGTCCTTCTCCTGACGGGTGTCATCTGCCACAATTTGAACTTGACCTTGGGCATTCTGGGCCAGAGTTGACTCTCTGTCGCCTTGAGTTGCACCTTTAGCAAAAAGGTCGTTAGTGTCCTCTAAGGCGATGGGCATGACGGAGGTTTGAGCTTGGTCCTCAACTTTAATGTTTGAAACATCCAGGTCGGGGTAGGCCTTCTTAACCTGACGGAGGGCGTTGTCAAAACCCTGCAGGAAAGAGTCTCCCAGCTCTGACAGCAAGGCGTCAGAGTCACGGTACTCACGTATCGCTACCTCCTTAGCCTGACGGAGCCTATCCTTCAGGTCCTTTATCTCCTTCTCCTTTCCCTTAAGGGCCTTTTTCGCCTCCTCCGTGCTCTGCTCAAGATTTTTTCTTACCCTCTTCGAAAGTTCAAACTTTTTCTCCATTGTGGATTTCCAACTATGTAGCTGGTTCAACTCATCCTCCTTCTACTCTGCCTTTACCCGTACATGCTCCAGGGCTGTCTTGTGGGTAAGACACCGTCCCATCAGCCCTTTCATCATAGCCATGGCCTGAAACACAAGAAAAAGGTGAGTTAGATGGAAAGCAAACTGGAAAGGACAGACATAAAGGTGACAGGCTGGATTACCTGGGCGATTGCAAAAAGACCCATCTCCCCCATGGCTTCTATGGAGTGGTTGCCTAAGTTCTCATAATCCTCTGACGAAATGATGGACGAGAGCTACTCCAAGGCATGTTTAGAATCTTCGTGGAGGAGGACGGGCAGCTTCTCTTGATTAGTGGACGGAGCCTTCATTGGGCCTTTGCTAGCCCCATGCTTCACTAGGGTGACCATCTTCGCACCCTCAGCCATTAGCCCTACAACGGGCTCCAAAGGGACTTTCGGCTTCTTAGCAGGATGGTCCCTTTTAGGCAGCTGCTTCCTCTTTGTGGACGAGTTGCTTGAGCCCATCCCCTTGGGAGCCACGTCACCGGTCTCCTTTTTCTTGGCAACCTGCGACTTAATCAGTGCTCTCCTCTTAGCGTTGTCCATTTCTGAAAAGGTGAACGGGTGAAGTTAACTACTAAGATAAAATTGAAGACTGTTCAAATAGAATGAGGACGACGGACTTACGTCTGCGAATTTTTTCTTCGTATCTGACGGCTGTTGGCGTTGGCTCAGGTTTGTCACAATACCAGTGGATGGTATTAAGTATAACTAATTTTGCTTAAGTCCTTTCCTCCGGTTGGGTCTTAGAAAAAATCTTCTCAAAAAAGCTGAACTCCTCAAGTTCAACTTGTGGGCGCCATCTAACTACAAAGAAGAAGAACGGTTAAAATTGTTGGAAAAGTTATATTAAACTAAACGATTGTAAAAAGTTCACACACTAGGACGGGTGCATACTGGACTGATACAATATGCCCCAAGTCGTGTCGACAGGTATGTGTTTCGTGTCCCCTGGACGACACATCCACTCGTCACCTTCTAGGAAGAAATAACGACTCTTCCAATCCTTATTTGAGTCTAATGTTTCGAATATAACCTTCAACAACGAACTCCTAGGCACGAAACTATACATCCCCTTTGACTTGTCTATCTCATCCTAGCGGTAGCAGTGAAGGAATTCCCTCACCGTCAGCCTCTTGACACAGTCAGTCATAGCACCGTACAAGACCTCCATTGCTATGAAGACCCTCCAGGCGTTTGGAGACACTTGGTTGACAGATAGGCCTAAGTATTTGAGGAGCTCACGGTAAAGGGAGCTTAGTAGAAACCTAAGTTCGGCCTTCAGCATCTGTTCATACACTCCGACACCTTCTAGCTCTTCATAGTAGCATTTCTTTGACTTATAGGGCAGACGGATGGGGATGTTATCAGGAATTTGAAAATTATCCCTAAGAGTTTTGAAATGTTTCTCCTTGATGGTGGACTTAAAGTTATTCACCGTCCACTCCGGTAGCATGATGAACTCCCTAAGTCCATCAGCATCTACGACGGATCTTATTTATTATTCCTCCCCGTCATTAGAAACCTCCTCTAGTTCAGCCATCTCCGTATCCTCATTTGTTGAGGACGAGGAAGAGGCGGACGGACTCCTATCTTCGCCCGGACTCTCTTGGTCTTTATGACTGGACGGGTATACTTCCTCGTAATCCGCCCCGTCACGGGCAACTGACTGGTTACTTGACGCACTAGACATTGCCTACATATGACAACGAAACCTAAGACTCTGACGGATCTAGAAATGATGACGGGTGTATAAAGTCTAGGAAAATGAGAAAAGGTAAAAGTATATCTATTGGTAAAAGGGACTTGTGAAAAGAGAGTACTTACCAATTTTGTGAATGAACGGAGGAAGTGTGTTGATAACAGATATAGCAACTGAATGGAGTGGTCTCTGACAAAGATGACGGTTGCACTCTGACAAAGATGACGGTTGCACTCTGACAGTGTGTTTCGGCGAAAAATGGAGAAATGAGAAAGGAAGACACTGATATTTATAGAGGAAGTGCATGGAAGACGAAGCGACGCTTCGATCCAAGGTAAGATCCAATTGAAGAGCGACACGTGTCATGCATCATAATGGCTTCCAGACAACCTGTCAGGTGTTGGCGTAGTTCACGGCAGTCGCATTGAAACCGTCGACCCACAGGCCTTTTGAACCGTCGACCCACAGGCCTTTTGAACCGTCATCCCTAGAGCCTTGAACCGTCAACCCATGGGTCCTTCCCAGTTGGATGACGAACCCTTGGGGTGAAGGGGGCAACTGAAGAGGGTAAAAATATAGCTTGACGAACCTCCTTTAAATGGGCCTGACAGATCCATGTCCATGGGCTGATAGAGGGCAAGCCCAACTTGTGCAAAGGTCTATTATGGGTAGATCCAGCAAAAACTCTAGATGAGAAATACTTGCAACACACACTTAATCACCACAGAATCCCAAGGTAAATGGTGTCCTAGCACGAAGAGGATTCCGGAAGATACGCGCGTTGATGAAGATCTCCTCCACAAGGAAATGTCTTTTCCATCACGTTTGGGACTATTCAAGAGGATTCTTATAAGAAAAAGACTTCTACACCAAGGAAGAAATGCCAACCTTCTACTACTATAAAAACCCCAATACCTTCACAAATCGAGATACGCATAATTTACCCTTCTCTAGCACTCTAGAGTTGTGAGAATAGTTCTAATTTGACATTCGGAGGGTATTCTGTCAGCACCACACTGGTGCTTTTTGTTAGGTCTTCTCTCTTTTCTGTGCAGATATCGTTACGAACGTGCGAGGATCGTGTAACTCACTGGTGATATTTACGACATCATCATATATTCTTGTATAACTGATGCTTTCTTGGGGTATCTTCCTCTGGTCTTGTATAGTTGTTTTCTTTTTTAATACATTTACTTTGCCAAAAAAAAAAAAATTGAATATGCCCTGTTCTTTCTATGCAGTTTTGTTGGTCTTGTGAAGGGCCCATAGATTTTCCATCCCTTGGAAACTCAATCCATAAGGAAGACCACAATCCACACTAAGCGTGCGTTTGGATAGCTAAAAAACTCTTGCATTTTCAGCATTTTTCTTATTTTTGAGCTGGAGGTGGGTCCATTTTCATTGTTTATGGGGCCCATTCACAAGAAAAAAATGCGGTTTATTTTGCCAAAAACGCACCGTTTAGCAATAGTAATGTTTTGAAATAATAATATTTCTCTTCAGCCTAGCGGTGTGTATCTCGCAAGATCTCCATTCTTCAATTCTGGCAGCCCGACCTCCTCATCAATGCCCCAACATCTTCCTCTTCAAAACTCTTAAATTTTACATCTACCCACCAACTGTCCAAATTTATGCTTCACATCTGATACACAAACTCTGTTCTTCCTTTATTCAGACAAACCCATCAACAACCACTCTTTTCTTGCTTTATTCAGACAAACCCTTACTAGTGATTTTCTTAGCTGTGAGAGAAAACCAACCACAAATCTGATGCCACCACTATGAGGGAGAGATGTCAATGTTGTCAATGAGTTGTATTTAAATTTTTTATATTCTAATGTGTCGGTGTGTTTTCCCTTTTGTTGGGTGTGGCTGAATTTTGCATTAACAAAATATCAATGGAATTGTGTGGGTTTGTTTATGGGTTTTGTATTTTTGTGTGACTTATTTGTGGGTTTCTCTCTATTTCATTTAATCCTATGGGTTTGTCTTTCTGTCATTGTTTGTATTTGGATTGTGTGGGTTTCATTTGGATTTTTCTATGTGGGCATGTATCCGCTAGTAAATTGTGCATAACAATGTTGTTGTGGGTTTTAATTTTTTGAGTTATTTGTGAGGTTTGATGAACTGAGTTGATTTAGTTTTGTAAAGATATTTTCGGAGAATAGATGGAGAATTTTGAGAAATATGCCACCCTATGATATATGCATTCAAGAACGTAGTATTGTTGCTACAATGGTTCTTCATAATTTTATTAGAGCACATAAAGACAATGACCTTGGATAAGGACTTTCTAGACAGGGCACATGTGAAAGTAGCGGAGGAGGTTATTACGAGGAAATGACACATGTGATCTCTTTTTTAGATGAACTTGAGATGTAAGTGGTTGGGAACAGTATCATAGCATCGATATGTGGGATACTTCCATCCTAGAACTTTCTTTGTTACTAATGTTATAATTACCATTCATATTATGATTTTTTTTTTTTTGGGGTCAAAATCTAAAAACTTGTGGTTATAATTACCATTAACATCATCGTATTTTTTTTGGTAACCATAATTGATGGCTTTGATGAAATATGTATCTTAATTATGATACACAAACTTTTTTTTTTTTTTGAGAAAGTATGATACACAAACTTGATAGTAAATTAATATCTAAGACAAAAAAAATTAGTTGTTATTGTTGTTGTTGTTGTTGTTGTTGTTGTTGTTAAATCTTTGTCTTTCATTTTTGGAAGTCACTTTGCATATTCAAGCATTAAAATAGGGTTCAAATTACCCACAAAAAAAAAAAAAAAAAAAAAAATTCTACAGTACTTTTAGCACTTTCAGCTTCAGCTACAGTACTTTCATCTAAAAAATAATCAGCTAGCTTTTAGATTATTTTGCTATACCAGTTCAAATAAGTTTTTAGTTTCAATAAAATAAGTGGATTCCAAACAGACACCTAAACCAGTAATAGCTCTACGGTCCATACTGTAGTAGTAACAACTCTACAGTAGCAGTAATAACTCACAGTCTAACTCCATAGTCCACACTGCAACAGTAATAGCTCCGTAGTAGCAGAAACAGCTCCACGGTCCTCAAAATAGCAGTAATAGTTTCACACAGCAGCAAGAATAGCTCCATAGTAGGTAACTCTTTCATGAAGATCTTAACAATTACACAATTATAACTTTGTTAAATTGTTACTCTTGTTTGTTACATGTCTTTATTTACACAATGTTAGTTGTCTTTTATTTAAATGAATGTTTATTAATGACAATTTACACACAATGATGAGATTCTAATTAGGAAGGTTTAATGGAATATGACTTGGAAGGTGTTTGTGTTTTATATTTGTAATTTTTTAGCATATGATTTATAGGAAAGGATGCTTATGAGTATAGAATTTATTTGTAGCTAAAATGGTTAAGGGGAAATCGAAGGATGCTGAACAAAAAGATGATCGAACATAATGGAAAGATCTAATAGAACTAAATGCCCTTTGTGATTTGTGTGCTGCTCAAGTCCTAGCAGGTAATAGGAGTGGAAGATATTTGAGAAAGGAAGGGCATGTCAAAGTCATAAAGCAGTTGATGCTAATTAACAAAGTGGTGAGTTAGGTCCAAATTAAAAACAAATGGGATCATCTGAGAAACGTATGAAAGGTATGGAAGTTGCTTTTTGAGCATGAGACTAGGTTGGGTTATGATCCTGACACTAGAAAAATTGATGTAACTAATGAATGGTGGGAAAGAAAGATTAAGGTTAGTTTACTTTAGAGAATGTTGACAAACTCAATTTTCTACAACTAAGAAATAGTACCATAACTTTTGTTTGTAAACATGTAGGAATGTCCAAAAGAAAAAAGGTTTCATACAAAAGGATTGCCGAATGCAAGGGCTATGGAAATCATGTTTGAAGGCACTGTTGCAACTGGAAAAAATGCATGGATCCTAAATAGTCAAATACCAAAGGACAACACCGAAAGTTCTAGGAAATTTTTTGATAATGAAGAATTTGTTGACTCCCAATGTGAGTCCCCTATGGACATTGATAAAATGGATGTTGAATGTCCATTATTGTCGAGAGCAGGACTGAAAAGTAATAAGAGAAAAGGCTTGGCAAGAAATGTCCGACTTTACAAAGGAATTCAAAAGAAGCGTGGTAAAAAATAATCAGCTGTGAAAGAAATGTCCGACTCTTAGAAGAGCATGACAGAATTCATCATTGAAAGTAAAAGTGTAAGTAGTCCTGTAGCATTTACATCTGCAGCAACTATTGAGGTACAAGCAATAATGGAAATGGTGTTGAGTCTTCCTGGGGTGCATTCGGGTCATCGCCTCCATATGTTCAACTCCTTATTTTTCATGAAAATTCAAAGTACGATGAACATGTTTGCAGCAAATAATATTATGGTATTTATTTTTGGTAACTCTAATTGATGGCTTTGATGAAATATATATCTTAATTATGATATAACAAACTTGATAGTAAATTATAACTAAGACAAAAAAATTAGTTATTATTATTGTTGTTGTTAAATATTTGTTTTTCATGTTTGGAAGTCATTTTGCATATACAAGTATTAAAATAGGGTTAAAATTACACATAATTTTTTTTTTCTACAGTACTTTCAGCACTTTCAACTTTTTTCTACAATATTTTCGGCAAAAAACAATCAGCTAACTTTTAACGTATTTTACTACAGTATTTTCAGCAAAAAGTTTTCAGTTTTAGCAAAATAAGCGGTTTCCAAACGGATCCTTAATGTTAATGTTCAAAAGATTATTTGTTCCAATAAAAAATTCAAACCTCAAATTGGCAGGCTTTTTAGTAGAAGATTTTTCATTAAAAATCAGTCATAGAAAAAACAAATTATGTATTTTAATTTTTTAACATGAAAGTCAAAAAAAAAAAAAAAAAAAAAAAAAGGTAAAATACAGTTAACAAGGTTTGAGATGTTGACAGTTACTAAACAGTCTAAACCCAACTTGGCCTCTAAACTCAACTTCGTCTCATTTTTCTCGTTTCACACACCAATAGTCCAAACCAAGGTGGGGTAATCTATATATATATATATATATATATATATATATATATATAACCAAAACCTTTAAAGCTCCCACAATTTTCCACGTCAGTACAATATTTTTTTTAAAAAACATTAAAAAAAATAAAAATAAAAGCAAAATAAAGCTTTTCTAAACTCGATAAACTTTTCTCCCCCAACGCTCCTTCCTCAGTCCCACGGCAAAGCCCACCTTCCATCCAAAGACACACCACTTCTTCCATCAAAAACACAAATTCCTCAATCAAAACCCACCATTCCCACAAAAAGTACGCTCTTCTCTCCCTCTCACTCTCTCTTAAATTATTTTTCTGTCCACTACTTCGAAACATTTCTTTGGTGGTCCAAGGCGGGGATATTTGTAGACTAACATTGTGAAGGGATAGAATATAGTAAGTTAATATGGGTTTAAAAGATTATTGCAAACTAGCATCTCGAGTTTTAGAAACTCGAGTTCCATATAAATCTTGAGGCTTAAAGACTCACTTCCTACTTGCTGAGTTGGACACGCTTATGCCACATAGATCTTGAGTTTAGAAAAATATGAATCTCGAGTTTTTTACACTCGATTTCAAATAGAGAACCAAAAACGTACAAACCCAGGAAAAAAAAAAAAAAAAAACCCAGAAGAAAGAAAGAAAGAAAAAGAAGATCCACAACAAAGAAGAAGACTCACGGCACACACAAATCCAGTCTCCATCAAGCACATCCCGATTGTCGATCTACGGCACAGTTCATGATCTCCATCACTAAGCAAACGATCTGAACAAATTACACACAACTCTTAAAAAAGCTATGGAAGAGAGATGAACAAGATTGAGACTTTTTGTTGATTTTTCAACCAAAACTGCCTCAGCTGGTCTAATGCCTATGTGGGCATTGCTTGCTTTTTGTTGTCTTGGTTTGTATTGAAAAGGGTCTTGTTGCTTTTTGGGTTTTGAAGGGTTGAACATTTGTTGGAGATTGGTGGGTTGGTTCTTGATTGGAGCTTCTTCTTTCTAAAGTCAGGTACGTTTGTGGGGTTGTATTCTTTAGCCACGCATTGGAACTCGAGTTCCACGTGGAATTTTTATTCACATCAGTTGTATCAGAACTCTGGAACTCAAGTTTTTAAAACTCGATTTGCTATTGAACTCGAGTTTTAAAAACTCAAGATGCTAGTTTTCCACTTTCTTTCGCAACTTGTCAACTAACAAAATTCTTCTAATAATAAGGTTAAATGGAAAAAAAATTCGGTCCAAGGCCAATTTACTCCAACCCACAAATCTTCGCAACTTCCATTACCGAATGGCTTAACTAATTGAAGAGAACACAAAAGAAGGATAACAAAGAGCAATACTACAAGAGAAGGATCAATGTAGAAAATAGCACTACTACAGAAGAGGGATAACAAAGGATTTGATTGTGGGGAAAAGAAAAAGAAAAATAAAGAGGCAAGAAGAGATAGTTACAGAAGACACGGTGAGAAAGAGACGGAATTTTTCGTATTGGTATTTGACATCGTCCCGCCCTTCTTCTTCTTCTTCTTTTTTCCCTCTTTTTGTTGCTTTACCCAGATGTGTAGTTTGGGTTTCCTTTTTAACTTTTTTAGTATGATGTTTAGTTAAACGTGCCCATACCTATTTGACACACCACATGAATTGATTCTAATTCAATTTATGCACATTACCAATGTTAATAGCATCTGGAAACAGGTGCTATTAGTCTTTTAGTTTATAATAATAATATAATAATTATAATTGTACATAAATTTTTATTGATAATATTGAAGTATATCAACTATTGTAAATCTTAAAGTTTTTAACAATTTATTTAAGTTTTGCCTAATAAACACATAAATGCATAAATAAATATTTATATCTATTTATTTATATATAAAATTAGCGGTAACTTCAAAACAATTCAAAGGTATTATCAAAACATGTTTCTATTCAGTATTGACTCTCTTGAGATAGTCCCGTGGGCAGTGGTATACTTTTGCAAAAGTGAAAAATGAAGCTTTTTGGAAGGTGTTTGATTTACAAACACCATTCCATACTTATTTACATAGGTACCTTTTCATTCAATAAACACATTTTTAGTTAATAAATACATTTTCATTCAATAGGCACATTTTGGTATATCTAATACGAAGAGTTATGACATTTCAATAAGCACATTTTAGTATATATATTACAATATATATTTTATATACCTATATATACAACACAAATTAAATTAGAGATTCAACATTCTGTCTCTTATTCCTTCCCACAAAAAACTAATAAATAAAACAAAATTTCTTTCTACTAATAAAACTTTGAGGTATTTCTTTCAATATATATATATATATATATATATATATATATTAATTTTATGCATTTTTGCTTACTACTCCAACTCAAAAGTAATGAACTTTTTTCCCCTAAAACTCATCCAAAATCTATTCACGTGCATTGCACGGGTTAGCGACTAGTTATTGGGTATTTCCGAAGTACCATAAATGCGTATTCCCCCCTTCACATAAATGTGAGTCCTACTATTTAAATTTATAGTGGGACCCACAATTCATGTGAGAGGGGAGAGTACGCATCAATATATATATATATATATATAATCAAAATCTCTAAAACTCCCATAATTTTCCACATCAGCACAATAATAATTAAAAAAAAAACCATAAACCCAAAAAAAAAAAAAAAAAAAAAAAACATAAACCCAACCCTGATATACGCTCTGCCCCTTCTCTTTCTCCAAAATGCAGACCTTAAGCTCTTTTTACCAGCTCCTCCAACCCAACGCTCCTCTACCAGTTCCCCCAACGTTCAGACCCAAGGCAGATCTCCTTCCTCATACCCACCACAAAGACACCATACCCACCATACCCACAGATTCCTCAATCAAAACCCACCATACCCACCATACTCACAAACCAACAGAGATCTCCAAGAATCAAAACCTACCATACCCACACACACACACACAAAAAAAAAAAAAAAAAAAAAAAAAAAAAAAAAAAAAACTACTATTTCTAACCTAAAAATTTCAGTAAAAAAAGAAAAGAAAAAAAAGAAGCTAAAACCCGAAATTTTTTCCTCAATTATGAAAATCTTCTATACCCTTCTCTTCCTTCAAACGCGATTCTCTACATCAGCTTCCTCCAATTTGTTTTAAAAAGAAAGTCCAACTCCTTTGCTCCACAAACTCTATATTCTCCTTCTTCCTCAACTCTACCTTGATGTTGTAGTGGCAATAGTGAGACACTCCGTGTTTTCAAATCAATGTTCTTAATTTTGTTCCATTTTTATTTTTCCTCACATCAATGATCAAACATAAAACTTCAGATTTGCTACTAAATGATTTGTGAGGAAAAAAAGAAGTAGAAGAAAGAATTCAGTTGTGGGTTGGGATGGACGAAGAAGCATTCCTCTTGGTTTTTGAAGGCTTGCATCTGTACTTTGTAAGTCTGTAGAGTTTTCAAACTGGTATAGTGAGATGACTAAATGAGACATGGAAATATAAAAAGGCAAAAGCATTGGAATGTGGTATCACGTGGGTAGGTTGTTGGACTTGGGAGTGGAGAGGTTTCATGATTTATAAAATTATAAATATACTAATATATTTGTTTATTTACAAGAAAACCCAAAATGTGAATTATTTTTTCCTTAATAACCATTCTGATAACTTTATTATGATTTTCTTTTTTGAAATATTGTAATAAATAAAATTCATTAAACTATATCATTTGGCTTAATAATAGTCATATATAAGTAATATATATGACTATTGGATATATGACTATTATGCTGTGTATCCAAGAGTTAAACTATTTTGAATATAAATCGTTGTAATTTGCTTTAAGATTTCTTCTTCTCTTCTCGTGTGTGTGTTAAAATACTCGGTATTTTCAAAAAAAAAAAAAAAAACTTACATAGCAACATTTATTAGATTATTGAATACTAATTTTTAATTTTAATTTTTTGTTTGATTAATATTTTCCAAGAAAATGTTAATGCTAAAAAAAAAAAGTTAGTAATTTAATGTTTCATATCGAATTTTTAAGATTGGAATCTTAATATGTAACCAAAGAGGTTAAAAGTTATATTCATAAAACATTCTTATAAAATAATAAGTCATATTCAATAGTTTTTCCATACATCACGCAAATTAGTGGCTAGTTTATGATACTAGTGAGTATTCAATAATTTTCTACCAATGTGTTCCAACACTGACTTTATTTGTCCCTAAAAATCAGTATAAGAAAAAAAGGAAAAAAGTTAATGCAGTAGAATATTCGCGCCTCCTGTCCAAGTCAAGCACAATACACAACTTCATTAAGACAGAGAAGCATCAAAGCATCCACTGACCCAAATATATAAACAAGTCCAAAAGTGTGTCTAAAACCCTCCCAAAACCCTCCAAAGAAGCCTCCTTCCACTTCCAATCCTTGCTCCATGTCAAAGGCAGTAAAAGTTATACAGGCCAATGCTTCCAATCCCAAGCTGTTGATCGCACTCGGGATCGGCCTTGCCGCCGGTGTCGTGATCCTCACCGAGACCCGCCGGAGGAGGCGGAGGCGTGCCAACGCCGCTGCCCAAAGAAAGGACTTCGGTGCTTTCGTCGTCCGATTCGAGCTTCTCCCTTTCCCTCAGCCTCCTCCTCCTGCCGCTAGACTGCCTCTCTCTTCTCTTACTTTCGCCATCAAGGACATGTTCGTTTTCTATTCTCCCTCTCTCTCTTCTTTTTCCTTTCCTGATTTCACTGTGGAATTTCGATTTCCGTTCCTAAACTTTTATAGGACCAAAAAATAGACTTCATTCTTATATTGTTGTAGAGTTTTCCATAAGATCGGACTGGGGTTTACTAGTGTTAAAAAAAATTGATTTTTGATGTACATTTTTTGATGGGTTTGGTGGGTTTTGTAGATTTGATGTGAAGGATTATGTGACGGGGTTTGGGAGTCGAGATTGGGAGAGAACACATGAGGCTTCAGAGAAGACGGCGGTGGCGGTGACTACTCTGTTGAAAAATGGGGCTACTTGTGTTGGCAAGACTGTTATGGACGAATTGGCATTCGGGTAAGCGTTTTTAAGTTCACCATTGCTCGTTTTGTCTCTGTCGAAAAGATTCAAAGTTACGCCAACTTGTGTATGCTGCTTGTGCCTGATTGTTATCTCAGGATAACTGGGGAGAACCGGCATTATGGAACCCCCACCAATCCACAAATGCCATCATGTATCCCCGGAGGTTCCTCTAGCGGCTCTGCTGTGGCGGTTGCAGCTGGACTTGTCGATTTTGCTCTTGGTAATTTTTTCCCCCTTATGTTTTGCGTTGCAATCTCATCCATTGTATTGTTCAGGTCCAGTTCTGGTGAATAAAATGGATTGTTCTTTCGGCAAAAGTAGTGTTTGAATTTATTGCATTCAAGGTTTATTCTTTTGGGGTGGAATCTGTTATTTATTTCGCAGAACTTTGTGTGTGTGTGTGACACTAGATTTGTTTTATTAACTTATCTTTAGCTTTTGTCAACATTCTGAGCAAAAATAAAGGCATAGGCATTTACCTTTCCTTTTCCATACCAATTGTTAGCATTATTCAAGATATGCCCATTTTATCAAAGTATGTATAAATGTTTTGTTAAAAACTTACTGCCATGCCAAGAGTTTTGTCAGTTGTAGCTCAATTGGTATCTCATCGTGTTTCCAACGGAGACATGCAGAGTTTGAATCCTCCTAGCCCCAACCACCCATGTTTCAAAAAAACTTACTGGCATAACTTGATGTTGAGCCCTCCATGGAAGCCTTGAAAGTTGAAATTCTTGATTTTTTCTATTGATGGTGGCTGCAAGATGAAAAGGATGGTTATTTGTGGGGAGGATTTTTTTTTTTTTTTGGGGGGGGGGGGGGGGCGGTAGAGAGCTACTCTGAAACCCTATTATCCCATATTAAAAAAAAATGGCAACTTTTTTTTTTTGATAAGTAAGAAGAAAATATTATTAATAATGGAAAAGCATGAAAATACAAAGGGTTCACGGTAGTGAACAAAAAGACACAAGCAACCACTAAGAAAAACTAAGAAAAGCTAATAGACGAAAGGAATTCCAAAAGAGTAAAACAATCCGAAAAACCCCAACACCGAGACCAATCAAAGAGGGTCCGATGGCATAAATCTAATAACTGAACCACAGATTTCCCCTTATCCTCAAAAGAATGCCGATTCCGTTCAGTCCAAATAGTCCACATTATACAGCCTGGAACCAAATTCCAAATATCAGAGCTATGCTTCCCAAGCCAATGGTACCAACAAAATAATAAATCCACTACTGAACCTGGCATGACCCAATCGATCCCAAACAACTAAAGCATATTAGTCCACAAAGAATGAGCTATCGGACAGAAAAGAAGCAGGTGATCCACAGATTCCTCATTACAACAACACATACAACAGCGGTTCGCCAAAGGGCGACCACGAAGCATAAGGTTATCCAGGGTAAGAATTTGACCATGAGCTGCTGTCCACATAAAAAATGCCACCCTTTTAGGAACCTTGACTTTCCAAATGCCCTTCCAAGGGAAAGTGGAAGGAGTTGCATTTCGAATCTTATGATAAAAAGACCGAGTGTCAAACTTCCCGCTTCCATTAAGATCCCAATGAAGTCTGTCACCCCCATCACCCCTAGGGATCCGAGTTTGGATGAAATGAAGTAGGGAATAAGAAGCCGCTAACTCCCAATCATTGAAACCCCTAAAAAAGCTTAAACTCCACACTCTGTCGTTATCACCCACTGAAGGGCTTAATACTTCAGAAACATAAGCTTCTTTATTAGCAGAATACAAAAATAACTGGGGATAAAGAATTTTAAGAGGAACATCTCCGGTCCATTTGTCATGCCAAAAAAGGACACGAGAACCATCCCCCACTACAAATGACAAATTCTTAGCAAAACTTCCCCACCCTTCACTAATACTCCGCCATAATGGCAACTTAATGGGCCAATTGCCATTTATTTAGGGTGAAAAGCCCCCCGTCCCTCCAAAAAAAAAAAGAAAAAAAAGAAGAGGTTGGTCCATACTATTATGGGCCCAACATAAAATAAACATAAAAACCACTTTTATATAATCACATCAATAATGACTATGCTAGTTCATACAAGATAAGAAAGTAAATACAACAATATCCCACCCTTGTGGCTAGTCAATTGCCATTGTTTCCTGATTTTGTTAGTAATGTCCATAAAAATCAGATGAAAATGAGGATAGTTAGTGCATACTAAGTGCTTGTTGTTTTTTATGGTTGATGTGCCTATTGATGTTTTTTATGATGTCCTCCTTACCTCATTGTGGAGACTAAAATACCTGTTTATATGTTTTTGCTTCTTAACAATGCTGTCTGATCCTCTTAAGGTTCTTATATTTGTAGGTACTGATACTATTGGATGTGTCAGAATCCCAGCATCATTTTGTGGTATCCTTGGATTTCGACCGTCTCATGGGGCTGTATCTATGATTGGAGTACTGCGAAATTCACAGAGCTTAGACACTGTTGGTATGGAAAATAATTAGTGCCAAATTTCTAGACTCTTTAGGTTTATAATGAATGACCATGTGGACATGTTGACAACCAGATTTGTATCTATTCAGGATTGTATCACTCTGTGTCTGCTTTTCCTTTTTTACCTATCAACAAAAAAGTGTCTGCTTTTCCTTTTCTCTGGTTTCATGGGCAAATCGGTCAGGGCAGGATGTATGAGTTTTTAGTCTTACAAATGAGTCATACTTTATTAGAATTTGAATTATGTGGACTGTAGTTTTCCTTTTCCCAAGACTGATGTCTGTTTGTGCACATGTGCATGCACTCGTAGTGGGAGTAACTTTGTTTTGCCTATTTGTTTCTAATTTTTCCTTATTAATTTACTTTGTTTTTGTCTGGTCTTCCAGGATGCTTTGCTCGTGATCCATCTATTCTACATCGTGTTGGACATGTTTTACTTAAACTAAATTCAATGGAGCCTAGAAGGGCAAGACGTCTTATTTTTGCTGATGACCTCTTTCAGTTTTCTAAAGTTCCCACGCAAAAGACATTAAATGTTGTTAACAAAGCAATTGAAAACCTTTCTGGGTGTAAGTAGCTGAACTTCATGATAATATAATATGTACATAGATTTTTACGTACACACGTGTATAAAAAAAAAATCTGAAGTTTCCTACTTAGTTGCTCTTATTTATGACTGATTATCAATACTTGCTACAAAATATGTTGGTTCTCATTGTACAACGATACTTACCTAGAGAAATGTAATGCTGATGTTGAAGTTGCTATTTTGTTTTGTTGGTTGTACAGACCAGCCTCCAAAGCATACGAATTTTGGTCAGTATATTGGTTCAAATGTGCCCAGTTTAAAACAGTTTCAAGAGCCGTCATCCAACTTGCAAAATGGGACATCTACTTTAAAAGCGCTCTCTTCTGTAATGGTTTCATTGCAAAGGTAATCAGGAGATTTAGTTTTTTTCTTCTTCCTTTCACTTGGGTCTTTTGGTTTTCATAAATAATTATATATGATGAGATTTGGGATTCAAGTTTTCCCTCTTGTTCATGGTTCCTATTTTTGTCATTACTCAATAGGTGAATCTGGAACATTGTTTGGAAATTAGAAAAATTGTCATTACTCAATAGGTGAATCTGGACCATCACTTGGAAATTAGATAAATCAAGCTGACAATTATATATATATGTATGCACACTATGTACTGAGAACATTTACTGGTTTGTTCATGTACAATGGTTGTACAATGATCTGCTGATGTAACCTTGATTTTAGTCTAACTTCAACATTTGATATATTTAAGGCTTATATAGATGTCCTGGATGTATCTGTGTGATGTGTATTGTAAGGAAGCAAATGCTAGTAGCACTCTTGCTGTTACACAGGTGATGCAGCCACAGAAAAAGAGTTAACTTGCTATCTTTACAGTTTAACTTGCTATCTTTACAGTAATTTTCAGTTCTGGCAGCTTTAGAGTGTGGGGCCATCATGTGATGTGTGATTGAAGCATTTGATTAGCTTTTTGTTGAAAGTTGGCAAAAGTACAATTGTACGTAGAAAAAAGTGAGGCTTTAAAATGTTGTACATAAGCAAATAAGCTAAAAAAAATCTGAAAATTAAAAAAAAAAAAAAATCCAAACTCACAAGATAATTTTCTTTTTAATGTCTTACTTAAATTTGATTAGTTTTTGTGTTCTTAGCTGTTCAGAGAAAGATTGTTTGTACTTAGCTTATAGCCTGTATGATATTGACGTAAGTTTACTCCATTGGCTGCAAATTTCCTTCATGGTATACCATTGGGCCAGTCTTTGTTTCGGGAATAATTTGCTTAGTTCTGTAAGCCTTTTCTCCTGCTTATAATTCCTTCTAAAATTGTCTTAGATGATTTTAGTTCATATTCATACCATCCATTTTGATACAAAATTGATATTTTACAAGTTCTCTCTCTCTCTCTCTCTAGCTGATGCAGCCCTTGGATATTGGTAGTACTATTGCAGTCTAGTTGATGCCCTGGTTTCCTTCTCACTAACGTCTATGATGTGTGCACATGTTTTCAGATATGAATTCAAAACAAATCATGAAGAATGGGTAAATTCAGTCAAACCCAAGCTAGGACCTGTTGTGTCTGATCGTGTTCTTGCAGCAATTAATACCACACACAAGAACATGAAAATTTTATATAAAGTCAGAACTGAGATGCGGGTTGCCCTTCAAAATCTCTTAAAGGTACCCTCAACTTATTTATTATGTTTCATATGGACTTCAACTCAAAGTGTTAAGTTCTAATAATATTTTTGTTGTTCTTCCATTTTCTTTAGTTGGTCCTATTAGGAATTTTTTTTTTTTTTTTTTTTTTTTTTTGGGGATAAGTAATAAAGAATTTTATTAAAGAAAAGGAAAGCTTAAATGAGCCTCCTAAAGAATTACAAACATAGGTTTTAGTGATCCATGGAATCAACTGAATTATGAAAACCCCAATCATTGTACAACATCAAAACAAAAAAAAAAACTCAGGAAGGTATAATTGATCTTAATGACAGATCATTCCAAACCTTCGAGATTTTGGTTTTTATGCTCTCGCCAAATTGGCCACACAAGAAAATGTGGAATCGCACTTGCATGTGCCACTATTTGTCCACTTTATTATTGTGTTTTTTTCTTCTTTCTCTAGGATGATGGTATATTAGTAATTCCTACGGTGGCTGACTCCCCATTAAAGCTCAATACAAAGAAGGGACTTTCAGCTGAATTCCATGATCGCATATTTGCACTGTCAAGCATTGCTAGCATATCTGGATGCTGTCAGGTGACTTTGTATTTGTTGCTTCAGTTTTTGTCTCTATCCTGTAGATTCTGTAGCCTAGTAGAATTTTTATATCTATTTTGCATTTTACTGGCAGGTTTCCATTCCCTTAGGAAAGCACAATGATTGTCCAATCTCTGTTTCATTTATCACATTCCATGGTGCTGATAAATTTCTTCTTGATACGGTCTTGGACATGTATTCATCTCTCCAAGAGCAAGCTAGCATCGCATCCAATTCAGTGCATTTGCCAGATACCAATGGTAACATGGATGCTTCTGAACTTTTGAAAGAAAAGGTATATTCACCCTTAAGTATTTTGTCATGAAATATTGATTCTGCATTTGATGAAAAGTTTCTAGTGCAATCTTTAATCTAGTTATTGATCAGGTGAAGCATTTTTGACATTCCCTTTTGATTATTGCTCTATTTGTACTTACCAACACTTAATTCATAAGATTAGGGACTGGAATTTGACCTTTCCTGATCATGAGGCTTTTGGTGTGCATACTGCCATCTTTCCCAGATAACAAAGTTTCAGTATGTTTCTTTTTTCCTTTTGCCAATAAGCCTGTATGTTCCATGGGTGCAAGTGGATTACTGTGTGCACTCTCACTGTTACTCAAGTTTTCCGGAACTAGGTTAATCTGTAATGGCAGGATTTAGTGTCTTCTTGTTTTGCTTTTCAAAAAGAAATAATTTGGCTGGGGACAGATGTTAGAGATGATCATTTTAAAGTTAGTTGATAACTGCTCTGTCTTTATCTCTCTCTCTCTTGTTGAATCTTCCTTCTGCTTCTTAATCATGTAAGGATTTGAGGGAAGTGATTAAAAATTTTCAGACGTAATTAGGGGATCTATTTTACTACATTTTACTTATTGCAAAAGAAAAGAAGTTCTTGCTAATTTAGATTTTACATCCCTCTGCTTCCATGTTACTTCTACGTCATCTGTTTGTTGATAAGTGAATTATCATACATTTATGGAGTGAATGGATATGATGCTGTAATGTGAGCAGAAAGATGTGATTTGTCTGTTTCTGCGAAGAAAAAACCTGTAAACTTTGTCTGGCATTCACTTAAGATGAATATATTTGTATCTGAAGTTATAGTTACTGAATTACTGTGCCTGGAACTGGTATTTATATGTCACTTTGGATACAAAGGATATGAACTATTGATTGACTGTTTCAAAACTTAAAGAGTACATAATCACTAGTATTTCTTCATTTTGGATCAAACATAAGATTATTATTATTATTATTTTTAGAATTTTGATAATGTAAATGGATATAGAACTTTGCTGTGTGTCAGTGCCATAATAAGTCTGATTAATTGTTTTTCTGGTCAAGCTTCTTTGGAACCTTGAAGGGAAAAATTTGAATCCTGTATGCTGTCTTGTTACCGTCTTCCAACATGATTTTTGTTGCAACTTTCAAACGTGCTTGGTCAGCTTTTCATAATGAATTTCTCTGGTCATTATTGGGTGTATCTAAAGAGGTGCACATGTAAGTTACTTTATTGCCACTAATGATGTTCTTGCGCTGAAGATTTATCTATCCATGTCGGTTTAGAGACAGGCATCCAAAAACTGTTTTGGTTACATTTCTCTTGAAAATGTTGTTTTAGTTGTTTTATTTTTATATTTTGCTGAATTTTTATTTTTTTCATCATCAATACTACAAGTCTTGTTTGAGATTTAAGACGAGCCTTATATATATTAATTATTAGTCTCTTATGATACAGAGATGCATACACACACGGACACACACATAATGTATGCTGTCTGAGCCTTTTCTTGTTATAAAATCTTGTTGCAGGGAAATGCTGCATATAAGGGAATGCAGTGGAATAAGGCTGTCAAATACTACACTGAAGCTATCAATTTGAATTCGACAATTGCAACTTACTTTTGCAACCGTGCCGCTGCTTACCTAGAGCTGGGATGGTATGTTCTTTAATATATTATTTGATATTATTAATTTCTGTGCATTATAGCCAAAGTCTTCATATTTGTTGTTCTGAATACGTGCAGTTTTCAACAAGCTGAAGAGGACTGCAGTAAGGCAATATTACTTGATAGGAAGGTGAGCAGACAAGTTTGTTGTACTGACTAGTCCCTGCAAATCATTCTCTAAATATCTGCATCTTTTTAATTCTTTAATTTTGTAGCCATTGTCCATAATACCACATATCAGGTCCTATCATGCTTAAATGATTAATCTGGTATCACTTTTTGATAATTCAATTTTTATAATAAGTGGGAGAAGGGGCATTTGAGCCTTGGTTCTCATCATACAGGAGAACATGCAATACCATTGAGCTACAAGGCTCTTGGCGATTGATCTGGTAATATGGAATATATTTTATAGTTGTTTTGGTTTTCTTTACTATCGTGAAACATGGTATAAGAGTAAGGTGGATGAAGTAGAGAAGCTCTTTTGGAGTATTGTGTAGTTGTAGAGTAGCAATTAAGTTAATTTAATGTAATTTTTTTAAATATTGCTATAAGACCAGCTATACATGTGTTATTGAATGTCGAACAACATGTTCACAAATGAGTGTAATTGAAATGAGAATGTTAAGTTGGGTAAGTGGAAATATAAGAAAAAATAGAATTCGAAATGAGGAAATTAGCTTAAAGATCGGGGTGGCCTCTATTGATTGAAATATGAGGGAGAATCTCTTGAGCTGGTTTTGTCATGTGCAGAGGAAAATGATTAATGTACCAATGAAAAAGAGTGAGTTGATTCAAGTTGAAGTAGCAGAAAGGAAGAGGAAGACAAAAGATAACATTAATAAAAGTAGTAGAAAAAAGACATGTCAATTTAGGAGTTTACTTAGTAAACTGGTAGATAAATCTGTTGGGGTCAGTTTTTTACAGGATTCAAGGAGGCTCGTTCTTCCATTTTTCCTATGACAATCTCTCCAATCTTCTATTCGATGATGATTCATTGATCTTTTGTGGTACTGAGCTGGCTGATACTACATCTGATGTATTTTGCTATGTATTGAGGCTGTGTTGGGTTTAAAAATCAATTTGAGTAGGTCTGAACTTGTACCCTTTGGGGTTGGTTCCAGGGGTGCATTGAGTTAGCTGGTGTTTTGGGTTGTAAGGTTTTTCAACAGCCTATGAGGTCTTTGGGGTGGAATGGGTGACGAATTTAAATTTCACCTTTTTAATTGGAAAATAATCTGTGCCCTGATACAGCAGTGTGGATTGGGTGTGCGTGAGGTGGTATATTTTAATAAAGCTCTATTGGGGAAGTGGCTTAGGCATTTTGCTATGGAGAAGCAGGCTTTGTGGAGGACCGTGGTGGCTAGCAAATATGGTTGTGAATGGGGTGGTTGGAGTTCAAAGGAAGTGTGGGGAGGGCATGGCTTCAGCTTGTGGAAGTTTATTAGATTTGGTTGGGAATTGTTTTCCAGGTATATTAATTTTGAAGTAGGCCACATTACTAAGGTCAGATGGAGTTGTTTCCCCCTCTATACCGTTTAGCTGTTAATAAAGAAGCAAATGTGGCTGGTTATATTTGCTGGAACATGGGGGCTATGCATTGGGATGTTACTTTTGTGCAAGCTGTTCATGACTGGGAGTTGGTGCTTTCGGCTGACTTCATGACTCATTTATTCCATCAAGATCAGACCGGAAATTGAAGATCGTATTTGCTGGAGTCCCACAACTAGTAAGTTATTTGAGGCTAAAGTGCAAACAACACTCCTAAAGTTTGGGGGTGTTTGGATATTACACCCTGAAGTTATATTCTATTTGCATCAGTAGCCCCTTCGTCCATATTTTCTATTAACTGGCACATAAGCTTGCCACGTATGTTTAATTTGTCTAATAAAATGATGCCACATCATTTATGTAGCCTAAAAAATTTAAATAATTGAAGATGACATGGCATGAGAAAAATGATGTGTCATCATTTTATTGGATGAACTATATACACCTGGCAAGTTTATGTGGCACTTAATGAAAAATATGGATGAAGGGGCTGTTGATGCAAACCGAATAGAACTTCAAAGGATAAAATCCAAAATTTGAAATTTCAGAATATAAAATCCAAACACCCCATACTTTAGGGGTGTAGTTTGCAATTTAACCTAAATCTTATTATAGTCTATTTTCTGCTGGTGGCAGTAGGTCTTTACCATGGAAGACTATTCAGAAGGCCAAAATACCTCTGAAAGTTGCTTTTATTTTTATTGTTTTAATATTTTTTGTATCGACTGCAATGTGGGGCAAAATTCTTACTTTGGATAACCTTCAAAGACGTGGGAAATGGTGTTGGTTAATCGTTGTTTCTTATGCAAGCAAAGTGGGGAGTGTTGATCATATTCTGATGCCTTGTGATTATAGCAGGGAATAATGGTATTTGGTTTTGTGTTTATTTGGAGTGCAGTGGGTTATGCCCGAGTGTGGTACATTTGTTGGTGTGTTGGAGGCGGCATTTTTGTAAGTTTAGAAATGGGAAAAGCTGGAAGGCTATTCCTTTGTGTTTCATGTTGGCCATTTGGCTTGAGCGGAATAGACGGGCTTTTGAAGGGTTGGAACGTTTGACGATGGAACTTAAGATGCTGGTTTTGTGATCTTTGATTGTATGGATGTCTATAACCCCATAACACTTGAGCTCTAATTTTTTAGACTTTATAGATTCTTGTCATTTGTAATTTTCTGTACTTCCAGCACGCATCTTGTGTATTGGCTGTCATTTTTCTTCAATAAATTATATTATTTACTTATCCAAAAAAAAAGAGGTTACAGAGAGTATGACTTCAAATAAAATAGAATGGCAGAAAAGAATGCATAAAGCCAACCATGACTAGTACGTTGAGAATGCATAGCCAGCCCAAAATTTAGAGACTAAGACTTGGATGTTGTTGTTAGGGGTTTAAGCACATAAATATTGCTGAATTTTGAGTAACAAAAAACATTTAGAATTACAAATGATTTTTGCCTAGTTTCCTTCATGGTCACAACATGGGAATCTGAGATGTATGTGTTTGAACACTAATCACACATTAATGATGTGTCCTGGTCAACTGTATTACTATGGACCAGTTCTCTGTCTTGGTCATTAGGAGTCCAACTGCTTTCATCAATAGCTCTAGGGGGTGAGACTAGAAGACTCACTATCTCCTTAATTTATTAAGGTAATGGAGATCCTTAGTAGATTGCTAAATTGAGTTGTGGATGGTGACTTTATACCAGGATTTCAGGTTGGGGATGGTTTTGGTGGTATGCTAAAGATTTCTCAATTACCCTTTGGGGATGATACTATATGTTTCTTGAATGCAAAAGTAGAACATCTTTACCTCCTAATTTTTTTGGTTACTTTTTCTTATTTTTTTCAGGCAGTGTTTGGCCTTAATGTTGATTTGGGTGTACCTGTATAGGAAGTTGAAGGAATCTCTGTTTTGGTTGGTATTTTTTTGTAGTAAAGTTGGTTGTTGCCTATGAACTATCTTGGTATTTCCTTGGGATCTTCATACAAGGCAAGAGTGGTGTGGAGTCCAATTATAGAAAAAGGGGGTGGAGGTTACCTTGGTGGAAGAAACTTTTATCTGTCGAATTACCAGTTTGTAAGAGCCTTGCAAGATTTGAAATCAAAATTTGTTGGTTCTTTGCTTGATATCTTATATTCTGAATACCACTAGAGGAGAAGGTTTTGATTGTATGAGGTTGAGGCTTAATGCCAATACTAAGTTTGATGTTCGTTCTTTATGAGGTGTTAAGAGGATCTAATGGTAAGCCATTTCCTTGACAGTGTTATTGGTGTAGCAAGGTCTCAAAGATAGTTGTGTTTTTTGCAAGGATAGTAGCATTGGAAAAATTTTAACAGTTGATAATCTTATTAAACGAGGTATTATATTAGTAGATTAGCGTTCTACATGCAAATGTAAAGGAGAGTTTGTAGATAATTTGTTATTTCATTAGGTAGTGGCTCATGAGTTGTTGTCTTTTGTTATTGCTAAATTTGGAGTTCATTGGGTAATGCCTAGAAGGATAAGTAACATACTTGTTGGGTGGAGCGGTGGAGGAATTGGTTTGCTAAGCAAAGGAGTGCTACCTGGAATCTAGTCTCCTTTTGCTTTATGTAGATAATCTGAAAAGAATGAACGGTCCTACTAGCTCTTTGTTATTAAGCTGCAATCAAAATTTTTAAGGTTGTTCGTGTGGTCCCGTATGTTTGGCATTCTATTGTAGAGTTTATTGACTCCTCTTTCCAATGTAATTTTTAAATTTTGTTTCTCTTTTTGGTGAGTTTTGTGTATACATCACTTGTACATTAGCTTCCCCATTTTCCAATAATATTTCTTGTTACTTATTAATCAGTAAATTTTTATTTATTCTGTGCAGAATGTGAAGGCTTATCTGAGGCGTGGAACAGCTAGAGAATCCCTCCTCCATTATAAAGAATCTGCTGAAGGTAAGAATCTGGATTTACACTGCTTAAGTGTTCACCTTGTATGAAACCCCAAGGGGTGGCACAAATTACTAAGACCACATCTAATGAAGTGAAGGTTACTAATTTGAATCTTCTCTACTCCCAAAATGGGGCCGAACTTGTTAAAAGAAATGTTCACCTTGTATTCGGTGAGCTGCAGAAAAATTCAAAGGTCAATTACTGATCCAGAGGAATTACTATATACACCAATGACCTGGACTTTCCCAAGACCTATATCCTTGAGTCATAGAGCATGTTGGTTTGCATATTAAATCCTTATGCGATGTACATTTTTTTTTGGACAAGTAAATTTTGGTTCCTAGGGGGGACTCTAATTAGTGACCTCTACTCCATGAAGTGTGGTCCCTAGCTGATTGTTCTACCTCTTGGGGGTAGATGAACCACTAATTTTTAAGGGAAATAGGACGACTTTGTTTTACTGGTCGTATTGTAAAAGGTGTTCGTTGTACTGGTCCAGTTATGCCCCTGCAGTAGAGGAGGAGAAAATGTTCAGTCCGAGTGTGTTGCATGCCCATATGCAATTTCTAGTTATCAAATTGTTTGAATGTCAAAATATTGGGGATTGTAGATGATTAAGTTATATGTCCATACTTCCGTTTGTATGAGTGTGTAGGATATTTTCTAGATCCTGCTGCAAATTTAAGTGATGGTATCTTATATTTGCGTGTTTGTTTTTTAAACATCAGATAAGTCAAGTATTTGGACTCCAATAGGGATGTAATTCATTTCTTTTATCAACTGTGCCAATCAAAATTGTGTTCTGCCACCTGCTTGTTATGATCCGTATGAATTTCCGTTGCCATGTCGTGTTATGGGACACAATGAACTTGCTTGCTTTGATCTTTTAATACACATGAATCACATGCACACAAAAATGCATACATTTTTTTTTTTATAAGTAAGAAGAGAATATTATTAATAAAAGAAAAGCAAGAGAAACACAAAGAGTTCACGGTAGTGAACAATGGAAAAAAAGAAAACAACAAGACAAAAACGGCCCCTAATCTATTCTAATAGAAGAAATAAAATCCGTAAGAGTAGAACAATCCGAGAAACCCCAACATCAAAACCAATCAAAGAGGGTCCTCTGGCAAAACTCTAATAACTGAACCACAGTTTTCCCCTCATCCTCAAAAGCCCGCCGATTCAGTTTAGACCAAATAGTCTATATTAAACAGTTTGGGACCAAATCCCAAATACCAGAACTATGCTTCCCAAGCCAATGAAACCAACAAAATAATAAGTCCTCAACTAAACCAGGCATGACCCAATTGATCCCAAACAATCGAAGCATATACATCTACAAAGAATGAGCTATTGGACAAAAAAGTAATAGGTAATCCACAGATTCCGTATTACAACAGCACAAATAACAACGATTCGCCGAAGGGCGACTACGAAGTATAAGATTATCCAAAGTTACAATCTGACCATGAGCTGTTGTCCACATAAAAAAATCCACTCTTTTAGGAACCTTAACTTTCCAAATACCCTTCCAAGGGAAGGTGGAGGGAGCTGCATTTCGAATCTTATGATAGAAAGACCGAGTATCAAACTTCCCACTGCCATTAAGATCCCAACAAAGCCTATCACACCCTCCACCTCTAGGGATTCGGGTTTAGATGAAATGAAGAAGGGAGTAGGAAGCCGCCAACTCCCAATCATTGAATTCCCTCTGAAATCTTAAATTCCACACTCTGTCATTATCACCCATTGAAGGGCTTAACACATCAGAAATACAAGCCTCCTTATTAGCTGAATACAAAAATAACTGAGGATAAAGACTTTTAAGAGGGACATCCCCACATACATTGGTTCATTCATTCACATATGCAGAGAGATTTTTAAAATATTAATACAGGATTTGTAATATTCAACCCTCTTATAGAATTTCTTCTCTTTGTGTGCAGATTTCAAGCATGCTCTTGTTCTTGAACCACAGAATAAGGTTGCAAGTCATGCTGAAAAGAGACTTAGAAAGCTGATGAGTTGATACAAAAGCTCACTGGTCTCTCATCTCTCTCCCCCATCAGAAAGAAAACCAACAAAGAGCACTTTTGCAAGTTAGATTTGGGTTTCCAAGAACATAGACCCTTTTTGTTTTCAACCTTTTGGAGTAAAAGAAAAGGAAAGAAAGAGGTGTGAAATTTTGTATACGGCTGCTGCATTTTTATTCTGTTCCTGTGCTGTGCATATTTTTTCATTGTAAGTAATCTTAATCTGAACTATCATTTGAGAAATAATTATAAAGCGTTGCCTACTTGCATGCATTACTGTGCATGCAAAGCTTTTTTCCCTTGTCTTTTGTTTGTTTGTTTCAGTTGCTCAAGTTATTTTTCTCAAGAGTTCAAGATTCTGACTATATTTGAAGCCTAGTATTGGTCGTCCCGGACTGTTTCGCTGGGTAACCCCAGAAATCACCACAACGTAGTAGAGAAGTAATTAGACTTCATAAAAAAAGAAAAAAGAAAAGAAAAGGGAGAGACAAAGTAATTGGTTTTCGTGGGGGAAACCAACCGACCTCCCAAGGGGAGATTTCACTGAAACACCAATGCCGTAGAGGACCACATGAATCGGATCCACTTATGTATAATATTTTCTCCCGACGGTTTTATTCAACGTCAAGTTATAATATAAATAAGTTATAATATAAATAGATGATTTTTCAAGATATACACCATCAAATTTCCAAAGAAACCAATATTTCTATTTTTTTTCCTTATTTTTTTTTTTGAAGGATAAGTTAATTAAGATTTATTTAAAAACTAATCTAAAACTTTATCCCACTTTTATTTGTTTACCCAACTCCTAAGTACAAAAATGAAGCCATAAAATGATACATAACTTTATTTCTTGGAATAAGCACTAAAATAAAACTAACCTATACCTTAAGGTTCCCATGTGTTTTGTAAAATAATGATACGATGACATGCTTAAACGTCGAAATCTCAATGCATGAGATTTGGAAAATCTTAATTTTCATAAAAAAAATTATGTTCTTTGCATTTAGATCCATTTGTTTTATAAAATGATATGATGATATGCTTTAAATGTTAAAATGTCAAATGCATGAAATTTGTAGAATCTATTCATAAGATCTTTTTTTTTTTTGGTTTCCTATCGTAATTTCTCAAAACTTTCAATCAGAAACTAATCACTGTTCGCGACGGATGAGCACATAGCAGGGTCATCAATGCATGAAGATCTTCACCATCTAATGATAAATCATAATCATTATTGACATGTGACATATGATGGGCAGCTAATTAAAGAAATTTACATAGAGGTCTATACTTTATATCATTTTAAATATGGACACGTGAATTTATCACCAAATCCAGTTGAGCCAAATCTGTCTCCCCTTAATTTTCCTACCTTATTATGGTCGCATGTATTCCGAAATCCTAGTCTGATATGCCATCTCAACATTAACTAAAATTACTAAAAATAACTTTCCCTATCAACCTTTTGTTTCTCTTTCCCACACATCCAAATTGTCATCATTTGCTAATTCCTAGTTCTGATACTGAAACTAAAACAAGCTCCTTAAGTCCTTTTCCTCAGATTGAAAAACAATTCTCAATCTTTAATCCATATTTGAATCATTCCCAGGATTTGAATCTTTCTCTCTCTCTCTGTCTATATATATGTCTCCTATTAAGCTGTCCAAATGGTTTAGTTTTACAGCTTATCGGGATTGGTTCTACCGCTATTCCTTCACCAGTGCAGGCCTCTCTTCTGTCACTACAAATCTGGGGGATGGCACAGTCATGCATTGTTGGGTCCCCAAAATCCACAAACATTCCAAGCCCACGTTGCTTCTCATCCATGGCTTCGGTGCCAATGCAATGTGGCAATATGGGGAGCATCTCCGCCACTTTACAACACGGTTCAACGTCTATGTCCCGGATCTTCTTTTCTTTGGCCGCTCATTCACTTCTAGGCCTGAGCGTACCGAGTCTTTCCAAGCAAGTTGCGTGATGAAGCTAATGGAGGCGCATGGCGTGCTGAGAATGAGCTTGGTTGGGATAAGCTATGGCGGGTTTGTGGGGTATAGCATGGCAGCTCAGTTTCCAGAGGCTGTGGAGAGGGTAGTGTTGTGTTGTGCTGGTGTGTGCTTAGAGGAGAAGGATATGGAGGATGGTTTGTTTAAGGTTTCGGATTTGGATGAGGCTGCAAGCATTCTGTTACCACAAAAGCCCGAGAAGCTAAGGCAATTGATAAGCCTTTCGTTTGTCAAACAAGCTAGGGTTATGCCCTCTTGGTTCCTCTCAGATTTCATTAATGTAAGACTCTCTTCACGTTTCTCTTTCACTTTATGTTATGAATATTGTCTCTGCTTGTTTAGGTAATGGAATTTTGGATAGGTTTATGGAAAATTTTGAGGGTTGGTTAATTGGGTTGAGCTATTAGATCCTTTCAAATAGGCGTTTTAGCATAATATACTATAGTTAAGCTTTGCCAATATCGTCACCAAATTAAGCTTTATTGGGGACTCTAAATATAGATATCAAGTTTTTATGTATTAAATAATAAGGCTTAAAATAAACTTATCAAACACATATTAAGACTGGAAAGAATGAAATCATTCTTCGCTAGCTCGATAAAGCAATTGATTAATGTAGGCATTACACTTTGCTTTGTCGTTCCCCTGTTTTTTAACCCATCCCTAGTGATTACTCTCTAGTAGAAGAAAGTATTCTTTTCCATTCATAAAGATCCAAATGTCAAATCAATAAAACAACAATCATGGACCAAAATTTAAAGAGAAATGATATGTCTACAACATTTTTACAACAAATCCTAAGTGGCAAATTGTTACTGGTTGTTATTGTTAGGGCAAAAAAGTAATCTTAGTGTTTGTTTCAAATTTAAACCAGTAACAACTAACCACCCGTGATTTGTTGTAAAAATATTGTAGATGTAGCATCTCTCAAATTTAAATGGATTAATATTGTAGCAAGACATTATCTCGGGAAAGGAAAATTTTACTTCCAAATTAGGGAGAATTAATAGAAATGAAATAAGATGAACTTGTATGTTGACATCGTTTCTGGTGCCCTTGAAAGCGGCTTTGTTTGGATGCCCATTACCCTCTCACTCATCACTTATCACTCAATTTTCATCACTCATCACTGAAAATACCCTAACTTCTTAAAGTGGCATGTTTGGCACTTGTTCACAACTTCTGATAATTCCAAAATCCAAACTTTTTGTGGGACGCACTCATCACTTTTTGTGGAGTGAAGTGATCATGTAGGTTCAACACATGATGGAGCCGTTGGTGTGAAGTCAAAAGTTGCGGCTGGACCTGAGAAGTGCTCTGACTGTGGGTCTCTCAATGTGTGTGTATTTACAAGAATGCTATCATAACTCAGTTTTCATAACTAAAAAACATCCAAAACTTGTTTTTAGTTTTTTTAACTCATTACTCAAAAATTAGAGAATTGAGTGATAGAAACAATAGTTGAAAACAAATCCAAATAGCCTTCTCTACATTGGTCCCACCATTTTTGAGTAAGGAGTTATGAAAACAGAGTGATAGGTGATGGGCACTTGTAAAATTTTTTTAACCCCTTTACAAAAATAATAAAATTTTAAAAAATTATGATCTCCCTCTCTCAAAAGAAAAAAAGTTAAACCTTTTTAATTCAAACACTTGAGAGGTTCAAATATTTTTTTAAATAAAAATTATAAATGAGAATAAATTTATAAGGATATTATAAAAACATTATAAATGTTTAATTTACAGTAGATTTTTTAGCAAAAAGTTAAGTTTTTACCATTCTCAATATTGTAAGACAAAATCACGTTTAAATTTATACAACTATAAAAATGTTTTATTTTTTCTATATAATAAAAAAAATTTAAAATGGTTTGGTTAAATAGAGTTGTTTCAAAACTTTTATTAGAAGATTAACCTCTTTTTACTAGTTTCAAGTCGAACTTGGCTGTTAAAGAGGTGAGTTTCATGTCAAATGTTGAAAGAGTCAAGTTCAAAAAAGAAGCTATTTTGTATTTTTCGATATATGTTTGAAACAAATCTATTTGACCAAATAATTTTTCAAATTGCATTACTGAGCAAAAATGGCTTGAAAATGTGACATCTAATTTGTTTAACTTTAAATGCTTTTGAAAGTAAGTCTGAATTTCCGATTAGGGTCTGGCCTAGTTCCTGATGACATTCCGGCCCCCATTTGAGGTTTGGATTCCCTCAACCTACACTCAGCTAGGAAAAGAAAAAAGAATTTAATAATTATAACTAACTATTCATTTTAAGCAAATGCCTTAATTCAAGGAAAATGTTAAAGAATATTCTACAAGCATTAATTTAAGAACGGTTTTTAGAAACATTTTATAGGAAAATGAGAAAGTAATTAAAGTTTTTGACAATTTTTTTATACTTCCCTTAAAAATAATGTCAAAACTTTTCTAATATACTTTATTAACAATTTTCCTAAAGATACCCGTTAAACTATTTATGTCTTTCATCTATTTTTGTTACATTAAATTAATTGAAGGTGGAAAGAATTGAACCTATATATTTTCATTGAGGAATAGGACGTATCACTATCAATGGAACCAAAAATCAATGACCTGTCATGTTTTAAGAAAGCTGAGTTTTTATTATTTTCAAATTGGACAGGTGATGTGTAAAGGCTTTGTTGAAGAAAGGAGAGAATTGATTCAGACAGTACTCAAAGATCGTTCACTTTCCGACCTTCCTGTGATCAAACAGGTTATCATATATCATTCTTGTTCACTCTTATTCATACTTAATGAAAAGCGTGTTTAATGTCAATAAACATTAAAAGAAAAGAAAAAAATAAACCCTGAGAGAAACTTTATTGATATAAGTGGTAAATTTGTGGAATCTCAAACTTAATATTTAGGCTCATAATCAATTTGTCTCATATCTTTAGTATCTATATAATTCTATGTTGTTATGTAAATTTTTAAAACTTCGATTTTTTTTTCTATGCCGTTACCATTATCGTGTGGGATGATAACTACAAAATTACAAATTCTTTTATTAAATGGTTTTCCTGACCGATTCTATTTTTTTTTTTTGAAACGCTGACCGATTCTATTTACATTGCTGCCAAAACCACTTATTATTATTATTATTATTAGTAGTCATATATGATAACAGACGTCTTGGACCTTCTTTTATTTTATTTTATTTTAAATTTGCTTCTATGCTGCCACCGTGCTACATTAGATGCTTATATGAGAATTGTTCTTAATGAGTTGGACAAAAAGGCTTGGAAAAAGAATATATTTATATATATATATATATATATATATATATAAAATAATAATTCAATTGTTAAATAGTGGGAGGATTTCTACTCTATAAGCCTCATGGCATAATAGAATTACTATAACTAAATATTTAATTCTAAGGATGATAACTTTTATATATATATGTATATATTTTCTACGGTAAAATATATACATATATATTGAAGTTATCGAGTGTATTGAGGGAAAAGTAATGTGTCTTATTCAATCACAGTATCACAACGCTTATTTTTATTAATTTATTGCTTCATTTTATTAACATTGTCTCAAAATTTTTGGTTGTCTCTCAAACCAGCCCACACTAATAATTTGGGGAGAGCAAGATCAGATATTCCCTCTGGAATTGGGGTACAGATTAAGAAGGTAATGCAAAAGTTTCAGCTTATTATTTGAATTTTAATGTCCATTACTTTTTCTGAGCCAACTAACCAAGTGAATTTTGACATATTTGGAGTAGGCATGTGGGGGAAAATGCACAGTTGGTCATTATCAAGAACGCAGGCCATGCAGTCAACCTAGAAAAGCCCAAGGAGTTTGTCAAAAATTTAAAACTCTTTCTGCTTGGTTGACATTCACCTCCTTCCTCACCTATTTTCTGGTAGCAATTCCACAAAAGCAATTAATCTGGATTACTATTTGTTTTTTGTTAATTAAACAGTAATATACTGTTTTTAAACAAAATTAAAGAGATTACAAATCTTTTATCTCACCTTTTGTATTCTACTTTATATTTCACCAATAATAACTTGTTTATATCCATTTGACTTTCTTTATAGAATAACTGAAGTTAAAAAAAAAAAAAAAAAAAAAAACCAAACACATGGCAAGTTGTTATTAGTGGAACATAAAGTAAAACACAAAAAAAGGGACAAAATTTAGGGTATGTTTGTATGTGAGTTCAAACAACAGTTTTCAATGTTTAAATATGAAAGTTGTGGGCCCTAAAAGTAAATGTATTTGATCAAGAGCATTTGAGTTACAAATCTCAATTTAGAGTATTTAAACACTGTATTTTAAGAACATGTTTGGGGTAGTTTTCAAATTTTTAGTAACAATGCTGAATGACATTGTGGTAAATATTTTGAAAGGCCTGAGACCCACACATTTTGACATTACAATTAAAACACATAAACTTTATTTCTCTTTCATCTCTTTTCTCTCCCATGTCCCATTCTCATCTTCTTCTTCTTAAGCCAACCAAACTCTATGCCTCTCTCATCTCTTTTTGAAATCCAACTCCATGGTCAGAACTATGCAACTTGATCTCTCTCCCTTTCCCCTCTACCTATCTCATCTCTCTCTACCTCTATCATCTTGCTATCTCAATATTAATTAGACTAAATCGTGGGAGACACTATTTTTGATAATATTCATAGTTGGAATTTGATGAAATAATCAAAGAATTTAGTTCATAGATTAATTTTGATTAGAGTTTTATTTATTTATTATTATTTATTTTTAAGGATGGGCTTTCTAAAATTGATTGATTGGGCTAAATTTTCTTTAACTTTGCTATTGGTGATTTTTTTTTTGTTGGGCTAATTTTTTTTGGGATTTCTAATTTTATTTTTCAATTTTAGATTCATAAATTTTTTTATGGCTTTTAAGAGGAACAATGATATCCTTAAGGGGGGCCATGTGCAATTTTGTTGAATCAAATTGCTAGAATTAGTACCTACATATATATACTAATATATATATATATATATATATATATATATATTAAATTTGGGGGGCACGTGGCTCTGTTCATGAATAGTTGATATGTCATTAGAAACCTAAGTTGCCATCTTAGTTCGTAAAGCATTTGTAGTAAGTAAAATATTTGGCTCCAGCCACGCATAGAAAGATCAAAGATAACATGTTCCTTGTCATGTGCACTGTACACGACTCACTTGGTTAGTTGGGTTAAGTGAATCATGTGCATTGCACATGACAGGTACAAATGCCATCTTCATATTATTGGTTGGAGCTTAAGGCTTCAAATTGATAGCTTAAAAGTTCACCAAATAGCCCATGGCCCACGGCCCAACCTAAAAGCCCAATAGCCCATTGGGCTAATGGGCGGCTCGGATCATTGTTATTGAGGCCCACGGGTAGCCCACTAGCCCAGTGGGTCAGACCATGGGCTAGTTTTTATGCCTATAAGCATCCAGTGGGCTAGCCCAGCTCGTTGGCCCAACCCGTTGTCCAACCAAATAATTTAGAATTTATAACAAAAATATATAGGAGGTGTATAAAGAATAAATTTTGAGACATTATAGAGGAATTTCTTAAGAGAATTCCCCTAAGTGCTAACCACTAAGATACCTAAAGTGATTGTGCTAAACTTAATTTACTAAATATATATTTTTCTAGTAGTCTAGCAACTTTGAACTAACCATTTGACATTTTTTTATTATTATTTAAGATAAAAAAAAACCATTTAAAGCCTTAAAAAAAATCAAATAGGTTTCCATAAACCAAACAAAGAATTAAATAGATTTGACTAAAAAAAAATTTGTAATTAAGTATTAAATTCTTTGAGTCTTTCCTATAAAAGAAAATTTTGATCATTCCCTTATAAAAAATTGATTCTTTCCTTATAAAAATAATATAATAATATGATAACACAAGCCCATGGGTAGCCCATTAGACCCAACTCAATAGCCTAGCCCGTTAAAGACAAAATGGGCATTGCCCATTGGCAGGGTAATAGGCTAGGGTTTTCTCTTTCGACTTAGCCCAACCCAACTCGTTAACCAGTTAATAGCCCACTATGCCCAGCCCATTGTGCCCATGAACCAAGTAAAAATGGGCTAAGCTGGGCTGACTCAGCCCATTGACAACCTGTTGAAGCCAAACTCTGTTATTGTAATAAAAGTAGTAGTACCTTTAGCACTTTCAAAAAAATATGGCAGATCTGGAGCACATTTAATATGCCAGAATATTTTTTATTCTTCACAAATCTAATTTTAATTGGTAACTTTTGAAAAACTTAAATGACAATGGTATCATGTATGGCATATAAAGAAAGACATCAATTAATAAATTTCTTTGTCCATAACAAATTTGAAAGGGAAAAATAAGTCAAGAGTTGTGTAACTTAACTAGTTAGCATATTTTGGTATGGGTTTAGCTTACCTCCAGTACTTTTTTAAATGGATATATCATTTTGTTTTAAATATACAATGACAAGTGGAAGTGAGTTTTAATTTCCACATTTTATTTAGTTAGTGGGTGAGGTGGCGGTTTCTCATTAAAACAAAATGAGATTCTAGTTAAAAAAAACCATGACTTTTGAGGGGAATTGTGGTGTGCCTTTGTGTTAGAACCCCTTTCTCTCTCCCCTGTGTGTGTGTGTGTTTGTTTCTCAAAAAATAAAAAAATAAAAAAATAAAAAAGTACTAGAGGTAAGGCAAACCCTTTTGGTATTTCTAATGAAGATATGTAATATTTAAATTTCCTCTTTCCAATTATTGAATTATCAAAATTAAAAAATAAATAAAACTAGGATGATTTTCAAACTTATTTATTACAACTTATGACATATGAATCTTATTTATTTTATTAAAATTATTTTAAAAGATAAAATTAAAATTTTGGGTTAATTGATAAAGTTTCTTGTATTTGAATAAGAGATTTGAAGCATTGTTAGCATTGTTATTAGGGAAAAAACCCTTTTTCGTCCCTACATTTTCACGTAATTCCCATTTTGGTCCCTAACTTTTTTTTCCACCGCTTTTAGTCCCTATCCTGAAAAACGCGTCTCTTTTTTGTCCATGCCGTTACATTAGAGATAGAAATTGCACAGGTGGCAAACGGCAAAGTTAAGATCATTAAAATAATAATAATTTTTTTTTTTATTTTAACATTAAAAAATGCCACCTTAGCATTTAAATAAAAAAATTAATTTATTAATTTTAACTAAATAAAAAAAATTAAAAACAAAAATAAAAACAAAAAATTACATTAATTGAGATCTGAGGGTGGCTTGAACAAAAACAATAAGAACATACATCCAGATCTAAGAACACAAGATTAAAATCCAAAAATCACAAACCCAAAAACACAAACACAAAAACAAAAACAACAGATCATCCTGTTAAACCAAACACAAACTCAAGAACATAAAATTAAAATCCAAAAATCACAAACCAGAAAATAACATAAAATTAAACTATAGATCCACATCAAATTAAACATGTACAAGAAATTGAACATAAAAACAAAATTAAAACAAAAAAGAAAAAACAAAATTAAAATCCAGTTCATCCTCAATAAGAACTTTAAAGAACACAAATTCAGATTTAAAACACATGCCCAGATTTTCTAGCATTTTCTTGCCCTTTCTTGTCAACCAAACACAAAAACACAAACACAAACTGATTTCCAACAAGAACAAAAACACAAACACAAACCCAGCAACAGATCTTCCTTGTCAACCAAACACAAACCTAGCAACTGACGACGATAAGGACGAAGACGTGGAGAAGCTCCTAGAGCCGTTCATGAAGGACCATCTCGTGGCTCTGATCAAGAAAGGAGTGAGCAAGCACCAGGACTTGATTGAAATCATGCGTGAGCTTGCCGATGTGGACCCCGCCCACCGCAAGATCTTCATCCATGGCCTCGGTTGGGACACCACCGTTGAAACCCTCACCTCCATCTTCGGCAAGTACGGCGAAATCGCTACATTTTGGGTCGTTCATGATCCTACCCGACTGAAACCGCTCCACCGAAGATCCGATCCCGATTTCGCTCCCCCAAAATGCCGATGACCAAATCTCCTCCTCCTTCTTCTTCTTCTTCATCGCTCTAGAGCTTTCCAATTCCTCTTCTTGACTCTCGCTCCAATGGCCATGAGAGGTGTCGAATTCAAATGGTCAGTTCCAAGCTCCTACTTTTCTGTACATGCGTGTGTGAGTGAGTTTGAGAGCGTGAGAGTGATTGGTTTTGGAAATTTGAAGTGAAAAATTTGTGGGTTTTTTTTTGCAGGTACAATGGGTTTTTCTTGTCGATGTTGGTGACGAGTGTGTATCCTTTAATGGAGTATTGATTGTGTTTTTATTAGTATAGTTTAGTAGCTTTATAGTTTACTAAGATAACATGGGAAAAATGTTGCTGGGTTTGGGTTTGTGTTTGTGTTTCTGGTTTGTGATTTTTGGATTTTAATTTTGTATTCTTGAGTTTGTGTTTGTTGCCTTTGTGTTTGGTTTAACAAGAAGATCTGTTGTTTTTGTTTTTGTGTTTGTGTTTTTGGGTTTGTGATTTTTGGATTTTAATTTTGTGTTCTTAGATCTGGATGTATGTTCTTATTGTTCTTGTTCAAGCCACCCTCAAATCTCAATTAATATAATTTTTTGTTTTTATTTCTGTTTTCAATTTTTTTATTTAGTTAAAATTAATAAATTAATTTTTTTATTTAAATGCTGAGGTGGCATTTTTTAATGTTAAAATAAAAAAATTTATTATTATTTTAATGATCTTAACTTCGCCGTTTGCCACTTGTGCAATTTTTGTCTCTGATGTAACGGCAGGGGCAAAAATGAGACGCGTTTTTCAAGATAAGGACTAAAAGCGGTGAAAAAAAAAGTTAGGGACCAAAATGTGAATCGCGTGAAAATGTAGGGCTGGAATATCTTGTACCATGAGTAAACTAGAATAGCGACCACCCCTGTTCCACCTCAGGTGAAATTTCGACCCATTTCGAGCTATTCCAAGCGTTTTGGTCAATATCGGTTGAGATTAAAGATTCGGCGGTATGAATTTTTGGCTTTTTCCCCCCTAAATTTGATGTTTGAGTTAGTCTGACCCACTACCTTTCCCAAAAAAAAAAAAAAAGATCCACTGCCTTTGTCTCTATTCAGTGGCGACTCTACGAATATTTGTTAGAGTGGTCATTAAAAAAATTTAATAAAAATAAAACTTGAATATATTAACATTACAAAATAAAAATATATGCAAATACATAAAGTTACCTAAATTTTCATTTCACATGTTTTTATATTTTGAAATCGTTGTGTGATATGATAGTTTCACTATCAATGTTATTTGCTACTTTTTTTTAATGTACACAACCAAACAATTATTATGCTACTGATCTCCTATTCAATTACCAACATATTGCCTAGATAAGTAATAATATAAATAGTGGGTTCCAGTTAGTTTAACTAGTAAAGTCTCTGATGGTTATTGTAAGGACTCAATTCGTAACGACTCCAAACTGGTATTGGGTTCGTACGTTAAAGGCTCAAACAATAAAATTTGTAGAGAGTGGGCTGAAAGGCTAGACCTTGGTCACCGGACAGTGGTTAGTCATGGTGTTCATGGTGATTTGCACATGGGTGAACCTGGCGTATCTAACAAGACTTTTTTCCAACACGACCTGAGTGGCTCCGGTCCTTAGACCTCAACCGAGGAGTTTCATGTTCTTATTATTCTCCTTTTTTAGGGCTCCATGGTCTGGGAGACGATATGTCCACCCCCCTTTTTCTTGGCTGCTTCCCCCTTCTTTTATACTAGCTTTTCCCCTTTCTTATGCGTCCACGTGTAGGTTTCGCTTTTTAAGGCTGGTACTTGTCTTTTTAGCCCATACCCAAAGTAGTTGGGGGTAGTTGTAAAAGCTGAAGAGCATGGTGAAGAGCATGAACCTGTCAGGTGTAGAGTACTTAATTACAGTATTGACAGCCTTTTACTTGGGCCGCTCCTACACTGTGCTCGCCCTTTCTTTTAGGAGCGCTCTGGGATGCCGAGGACAAAATCGTCCTCGGCTATATCCCTAGGCCATTTGGACTTTCATTATATGTCCTCGGCAATACCTCTCCTCGGCTCGGGTTTTGGGCCCTAACGTAAAGTGGGCCGGGGTCATAAATTCTCTGGCCCCACAATAGCCCCTCAAAATCCTACTGTCTGACCCCTTGGTCGGAGAGGAGGGTTTTGGTGATGTCGGGCCTATATCACGGCTTGCCCAACTTTGTCCTTCATCAATGTCGGTGTCTCTAATGTCGGTGTCTCTTCATTTGCCTGGGAGATGTTCCTAGTTATGCGACATTCCTTTAGTTTTACTCACGTCGCGCTCCTGCCGTTTCAGTGCACGAGGCGCGTCTTTAAGAAGTTCCCTTTTCGAGGCAACGCAAATCCAGCGGTTGTAGACGACGTTGGGAGTCGAGTGGAAATTATCTCGTTTGTAGCTTTTCTTGGAAATCTGTACAGATTAAATCCCACCAGACTTGCCTTCCATATAAGAAGTAAGATAGGAGGTCATTTCCTTTACGTACAGACCCCTCAATATTTTCAAATCCCTAAGCCTCCAGCTGTGCTCAAAGTCCTCACTACTAGTGTGATTAAGCATTAGGGAGTGATATGGTTGAGGTGAAGATGGGGGTAAAGGGACCACACCCTCTCCAGAAGCACTGGGTCTCTCCGAGACTCAAGATGGCTCGGTCAGGGCAAGGGAGACAGAGACTCAAGACATTTCTCCCCCTTGAGAAGGCGGGAAAGAAGCCTCTTCTTCCTTCAGCCAAAATTCGAAGCAGGTGTTGGTCGCATCAGATTTTTGGTGCGACAGCACTGGGATTTCTTATCGTCGGTACCATCCGCTCTCTCTCGAGCGCTGCTAATATGGCACTTGCCTGATGGGAGTCAGAGCTGGTACGGGGACTAGGCATCCCCGTTTCCTCCTCTCTTCCTTCGCTGGTGCCCCCTTTTGCCTCTGCTTCTTCTTCTTTTCCATCACTGGGGACATCCTGGTGCTTCTGCCTCTTCTTCCCTTCTATCAGTGGAGTCATCTTGACATGCTTAGTCGCTACTAGAGCAGAATTTTGAAGGATTTATCGTTCCCTTGTACCTTTTTCTTTTTTGCTTTTCTTTTTGCTTCTGTAGTTAGCTGCTGGTATAGGCTTGCTTAAGCCCCTCATTGTACGCTGTACTATTTCTTTGTCTTAATAAAAGATGACTTTATTTTATTCTACGTATTCTTTCTTTTCTGCAATAGTTATTTTGTGAATGGATGTGCTTTTTTTTTTTTTTTTTTGAACGATACTTAGGGCCGAAACCCTTGTTAACAAAAAACTATTATTTTGAACTTATTGAGACTAACAAGCACAATAATGCCGACCTGAAGTAGGTTAAATATATAAGACTAACTGAGATAACAGCTGAATGCTCTGTATTGCGTATAAGGTGATCATCCGAGGATGGGTAACCCAAAATGAACTATCCGAGAGGGTCGCCGAGTACTAGGGTGCTTTGCCATGTTCCTGACAACATTCATAGTCTTAACCATTTTTGGTATCTGGTCTGAGGACCGAGGTATGACTATACCGAGCCTAAACACTCGTTTGCATTAGTTTCCTTAAAGCTGGGGATCTGAGGATAGGGCGGGACTTCCATTCTGTCTAGGATTTAATCCATTTTCTAATGACTAATCTTCCCATGGGTCTGAGTCCGAGGACCATACAATACCTTGGTTCTGTCCAAAACTTAGATTTTCTTTAAGTAGTTGGTTTCCCCATAAGTTTGAGTCTGAGGACCATGCAATACCTTGGTTCTGTCCAAAACTTAGATTTTCTTTAAGTAGTTGGTTTCCCCATAGGTTTGAGTCTGAGGACTATGCAATACCTTGGTTCTGTCCAAAACTTAGATTTTCTTTAAGTAGTTGGTTTCCCCATAAGTTTGAATCCGAGGACCATGCAATACCTTGGTTCTGTCCAAAACTTAGATTTTCTTTAAGTAGTTGGTTTCCCTATAGGTTTGAGTTCGAGGACCATGCAATACCTTGGTTCTGTCCAAAACTTATAGTTTTTTTTTAAGTAGTTGGTTTCCCCATAGGTTTGAGTCCGAGGACCATGAAATACCTTGGTTCTGTCCAAAACTTAGATTTTCTTTAAGTAGTTGGTTTCCCCATAGGTTTGAGTCCGAGGACCATGCAATACATTGGTTCTGTCCAAAACTTATAGTTTTTCTTTAAGTAGTTGGTTTCCCCATAGGTTTGAGTCCGAAGATCATGCAATACCTTGATTCTGTCCAAAACTTATATTTTCTTTAAGTAGTTGGTTTCCCCATAGGTTTGAATCCGAGGACCATGCAATACCTTGGCTCTGTCCAAAACTTAGATTTTCTTTAAGTAGTTGGTTTCCCCATAGGTTTGAGTCCGAGGACCATGCAATGCATTGGTTCTGTCCAAAACTTATAGTTTTTCATTAAGTAGTTAGTTTCCCCATAGGTTTGAGTCCGAGGATCATGCAATACCTTGGTTTGAGTCCGAGGACCATGCAATACATTGGTTTTGTCCAAAACTTATAGTTTTTCTTTAAGTAGTTGGTTTCCCCATAGGTTTGAGTCCGAGGATCATGCAATACCTTGGTTTTGTCCAAAACTTATATTTTCTCTAAATAGTTGGTTTCCTCATAGGTTTAAGTTCGAGGACCATGCAATACCTTGGTTCTGTCCAAAATTTAGATTTTCTTTAAATAGTTGGTTTCCCCATAGGTTTGAGTCCGAAGACCATGCAATACCTTGGTTCTGTCCAAAACTTAGATTTTCTTTAAGTAGTTGGTTTCCCCATAAGTTTGAGTCCGAGGACCATGCAATACCTTGGTTCTATCCAAAATTTAGATTTTCTTTAAGTAGTTGGTTTCCCCATAGGTTTGAATCCGATGACCATGCAATACCTTGGTTCTGTCCAAAACTTATAGTTTTTCTTTAAAATTTCGAGGACTAGCCCCTCGGCCAAGGTGTGGGGCGTTGACTTGATGTTGGAAGCCCCTAGAACTGCCCGTGCCACTGGTGCTTCGAAGCGTAGCCCCTAGTGGAACTTTATATTAGGACAACAATAGCGTGTTGCTGGAAATGGCGGAGGGGCTTTCTCAGGCCCTTGTTTGACAGGAGCTCAATCCACCGCCTGTACCAACGCACAAGCCTTTCCCACAGACGGCACCAATTGTAAGGACTCAATTCGTAACGACCCCAAATTGGTATTGGGTTCGTACGTTAAAGGCCCAAACAATAAAATTTGTTGAGAGTGGGTTGAAAGGCTAGGTCTTGGTCACCGGACAGTGGTTAGTCATGGTGTTCATGGTGATTTGCACATGGGTGAACCTGGTGTATCTAACAAGACTTTTTTCCAACACGACCTGAGTGGCTCCGGTCCTTAGACCTCGTCTGAGGAGTTTCATGTTCTTATTATTCTCCTTTTTTAGGGCTCCATGGTCTGGGAGACGATATGTCCACCCCCCTTTTTCTTGGCTGCTTCCCCCTTCTTTTATACTAGCTTTTCCCCTCTCTTATGCGTCCATGTGTAGGTTTTGCTTTTTAAGGCTAGTACTTGTCTTTTCAACCCATACCCAAAGTGGTTGGGGGTGGTTGTAAAAGCTGAAGAGCATGGTGAAGAGCATGGACCTGTCAGGCGCAGAGTACTTAATTGCAGTATTGGCAGCCTTTTACTTGGGCCGCTCCTACACTGTGCTCGCCCTTTCTTTTAGGAGCGCTCTGGGATGCTGAGGAAAAAATGGTCCTCGGCTATATCCCTGGGTCATTTGGACTTTCATTGTATGTCCTCGGCAATGCCTCTACTCGGCTCGGGTTTTGGACCCTAACGTAAAGTGGGCTGGGGTCATAAATTCTCTGGCCCCAAAGTTGTATAAGAGATTTAGGGTTCAATCCCCGCCTACACCAAAAACTGATTGGTATCTTGGTCTGATGATAAATAGCTATCATCAGGAGCGGACACCATAGATTGAAACTCTCTCTTAAAAAAAAAAAGTAATAATATAAATAAAATGCATTATCTTTTTGAAAAAATGTATCACATAAATCCAACAAATTTGGCTAAAGACTAAAGTAAGCACAAACAAATTACCTATTTGAAAAGTGTGCATTTTTTTATATATAAAAATATAGCAATTTTAAAATATTCCATTTGAAAACACAATTTATAAAATCACAATTAAACGTTTGATTTGGGTTTTTAGGCTAATTTGTTTGTTTGGACAATTTTTGAGAAGTGCTACGTCCATAGTATTTTTGCAACACTTTCACAACAAAGCCTAGGTGGTAAGTTTTTACTGATTCTAATTTGACCTTACCACTAAAATTAATTTTCTGTTAAGCAATAACAATCTGCTAATTAGGATTTGTTACGAAAATGTTGTGAACATGGCATTTTTCACAATTTTTTGGTTCAACATTCAACGGACCAAAATTTTGGAGAGGTTGAATTTTATTTTTAATTGACTCAATTTTTATTAAGGGTGTTCAAGTTTTTTTTTAGGGTGGTCAAGTTTTTTTTAGGGTAGTCAAAAGACCCATATTAATTTAAAATTCAAAATTTTTTAACGTATATTAAAAAAAAAAAAAAAATTCAGGGTGGTCATGTGACCACCTGATTATCCCTTGGCACTCCCTCTATCTCTATTTAAAACGGAGAAGAAAAAACACAAGATGAAAAAATATAATGAAGAACAAAATGAAACAAACATAGCAGAGAAAGAAAGAATAAGAAGAAACAGAAAAATAGAACATAGAGGAGAGACCGAGACAAAGCACTGGTGAGCGGTGAGGCTCCAGACTTTTAAAACTCTTGAATGAGAACATTGAGAAGTGTGTGAAACAAAGGAAATAAATGGGGTAGGTGATAAAGAGATGGAGAGGTTCACGTGTGTAGGTTTAAGAAACGGGAAATGGAAAAAGTTAAATTTCATGAATGTTCCAAATTTTTAATTACTTAACATGTTCACTTTATTTAAAAAATGCAACAAATGATTTTTTAATAATCATATGCTTACTTTATTTGAGAATTAAAAAAAAAACAAATATATTAAATTCATTATATTACATTTTATATATATTTATATTTATTTATTTGTGGTAATCCGAAACGGTCTAAAACAATACGTTGAAATAAGCCGATACTGAAATATTTTATTCCAATAGAAAAATGAAACAGGTTTCGAAACGGTATTCATAACATTGATTTGGAGTTCAATTACACCTACACCAAAAACTAATTGGTGATCTCACAATAAAGAGAAATCAAATTGAATTTATCTCTCTTAAAAAAAAGGATAAATTACACTAACCTATGTTGAGGTTTAGGGTAATGTCAAGCACATCCAAAACTTCTTAAAAATAATTAATTTGGTCCTTGAAGACAAACTACGTGTAATACCATTTGTTTAAGACCCAAAGAATTTTTTTTATTTAATATCTTTTCTCTATTCTTTCTTATTATCCTTACAGTCAACACCACACCTCCACACCCTTGGCCTTCTCTCTATCTCTTTTTTCTTTTCTTTTTCCTCTATTTCTCACTTGATTCTCTCTTTCTCTTTCTATTTTCTGTTACTTTGCCTGGCCAAATCTTACCCTCGCGGATCTTTTTTCTCCCATCTCTTCTTCTCTTATGTCTCTAATGCACAAACGGCCTTACACGCCATTGATATTTAAAGGACTAAATTGGACATTTTAAAGAAGTTTTAGATGTTTTTAGCATTATTTCAAACCTCAGGTAGGTTACTGTATGTTAAAGACATATTTTATGTAATTGGTTAATCTTTTGACAATATGCACTTTATTTGTAATTGGGTAGATCTAGGATGAGTTTAGTACTTCAAGAAACAAGAGTTCAAGTCAAGTATTAAAGTCATGAAGATTGGACCAAGAAACAAGTGAAGAAAAGCTGTTCATTAAAACTCGACAAATACCTTGACAAAAATGGTATCTATCGAGATTTAAGAAAGAAGCTCGACAAAAACTAAATTTGTCGAGATCTACGAAATCAGAATTTCCAGATCTGATTTTTGGCCCTAGCTGACATGTATGTGTAGGGTTTCTTTTCTCACAACTCTAGACATATATAAGACTTATTTTAAATGCCATTATACATGGAGAACACATGCATTGAGTGACCTAGTGCCTTATTCTCTTTGAAAGAAGTTACTGCGTTTTTACGCCAAAGGATTTTGTAACCAAGTATTACTTGATCTTCATTGTTGACGAAATGAAGAACTTTGCAGCCAACAACATCTTCAAGTTGCTGGAGTTAGTCATGTACTGGGATTCGTGCAAAAGGGTGGCGTTATATATTGAAGAGTTCAGAGGTTCTGAAGCGGTAGAAGGTTTTTGTTGTAAGTTCATCTACTGGGATTGTAGAGTCTAGGGACAAATGTTTTGTACTAGATTTGAAACTTCTCTTTACTATAGTGATTTGCTTTTCAGGAGGGTTTCCTCCCAGATTTTTTACTGTGAAACTAGTTTGTTTAATTTGTTTTCCTGCGTTATCATATCTTGTCTTATTTACTATTCCACTATGCATGATATTGACATCATATTAATGTTTTTTTGTTTTAACAAGATTTATTCATAATAAATCTAATTAACAACTTGAGTTTAAAACTTATTAATTCTATCAACCGGGATCTAAATTTTCCAATAAGTGGTATCAAAACAGGTTCACTCTGATTGGATTAATATCCTAAGTGTGATCCTTGACCCTCGTTGTCATTGATCGTGGACAATCTCTTTTGATTCCTCCTTTATTTGATGGCACTAATTATGCGTACTGGAAAGTTCGTATGAAAGTTTTTTTTGCAGTATCTATGTAAAAAAGCATGGCAAGTTATTGAAGTTGGCTGGATTAAGCCAAAGGAAGCGCCGGTGGATTAGGATGAAGCAACAATCAAAGCGGAAAATTTCAACAGTAGGGCCTTGAATGCTTTGTTTAGTGGGGTGACCTATGAGAAATTCAAGAAAATATCATCCACAGAAGTTGCCAAGGAAGTATGGACCATTTTTGAGACCACCTACGAAGGTACCAAGACACTAAAGACTATGAAGCCTCAAAGACTCACTAATAGTTTTAAAGAAACAAGGATGGAGAAGGATGAGACCTTTGATGAGTTCTATGCTAAACTCAAAGATATTGTGAATTCTGCCTTCAACCTTGGAGAATCTATAGCAGAATCCAAAATTGTTAGGAAAATCCTTAGGTCCTTACCTGAAATATTTCATGCCAAGATCACTGCCATTGAAGAAGTGAAAGACATTGATCAATTTCCTTTGACTAAGCTTGTAGGGAACCTTCAAACCTATGAGATGGGATTATGTTTAATGGAAAAAGGTGGAAAGAGTAGAAACTTGGCTCTTAAGGGTATAGAGGAAGAGAGTGATGACTCTGAAGATGAAGATGAAGATAAGGATGAGGATGCGGAAGGGCAAGATGAGAAACCCCTCATCCAGTGCTATGAGTGCAAAGGTTTTGTTCATATGAGGATAGAGTTCTCAAATTATCTTATGAAGGAAAAAACTAAGAATTTAAAAGGTAAAGTGTTGGTTGCTACCTTGAGTGGTTCTGAGAGTGATCTTTCTGATGAGTATGAGAATGAATGTGGTCATTATATGGCTTTTGTTGCCACAACTGATAAGGTGATTGTGGAGAGTGCTAATGACAGTGAGGATTCTTCTGATGATGAAGTACCAAAGAAGTTAAACCTTCAGGAAGCCTATGATAAGCTATGCACTGAGTTTACAAAATCTAAAAAAGGTTTTACATCTTTGTAGAAAAGTGCTTAATGAGGTAAAAACTGAAAAAGCTGATCTATTAGTCAAATTAGATGAGACTACAAGGTTGGTTGAGACTCTTGTTATGGAGAACACCTTATTAGATGAGAAGGTCAAGAATCTTGAGGTAGAACTTAGTCAAGCTAGAACTAAAATAGAGAGGATGTCTAGTGCAAAGATTGATGAGGTCTTGAATGCTCAAAAGCCTAGTTCTGATAAGGCTAACTTAGGATATGTTGACTCCTCTGGTCCCTCCTCTTCCACGGCTTCTAGATCAAAGACTATCTTTGTGCCCTAATCTGAGAAAGGTGATAAAGGGTATGAAATTCATAACTGATTTGTCTAATTTTAAACCCTTTGTTAGACCTCACTCTAGGAAGTCTAATAGTCCTAAAACTGCTCATGTTTGTCACCATTGTGAATTTTTTGGACACATTCGTCCTAATTGCTTCAAGTTGTATCCTCATATGCAAGTGTCCAAACGATTACAAGTATCCAAACGGTTACAAGTTCCCTTTCAAGGTTCAACACCTTTGTTTGGAAAGTCATTAAAAGTTTTGAGTTTTTTAACTCAATTTCAGGAGAATTCTAATTCTTCTATGTCCTTTAGTAGACATACTAGGACACATGTCTTCTCATCTTCACGGCCAAAGACTCGCGCTATGTGGATGAGAAAGGAGTCTAAGACTTAATTGTCTTTTCTCTTGTCCTCTACTTTAATTCTTTCTATTTAAAGTAGGACGCTCTTTGCTTGATTTCTTATCTGCTTTTGGAATCATGCTTTGATGCATTTGCATCTTTCTTTCGTGCTTTCATATTGTTTGTTGTTTACTCTTTATTTTGTTTGTTTTTCAAAATAAAAATAGAAAAATCAGGAAAACAAAATAAAAAAACAATGTGTGTTTGTGTATGTTGGTACTTGTGTACCTTTAATGGCCATTGAAACAAAGTTTCTAAACTTTATATCTCTTGTACCTTAGATAAGTATCTTAATGCACAACTAAGCAAGTGAGTTTTGTGGCTCGTGTTTGTGATGAGTACGATTAAGATGATCTCTTATTTCTCATGCTCATATCACTCTTTTTGACGGGAATGACTAGAAAATCCTAAGAGAAAGGCATAAATAACCACTAAAGCCTGCCAATCATGTATAACATCTGTGTGCTTCGGCATAGCAAAATTGTGATGTTTTGGTTTACATAATTGAGTATTTCTTTTCTTTCTTATATGCCCATGCATGCTATGCTTAAAAGAAAAATATGCAAAGAAAAATAAAAGCGAAAAGAATCAAAATGCTTTTAATATGGTTGCAAGCGTGTTTCTAGGAGATGTGGGAGTTATATGATATACCTCGAAGATGATAGCCTCCATCAAACAGTTATATTGTGTGTGAGTGTATTTGTTTTTCTCATGTCTCAAATCTTCATAATATAAGACACTTATGCACTCTTGCTTTGTTTCACATACAACACGCAAATTCTTTACTACTCTTGATACATGTGCAAGTACAATGTGATTTAGCCATCCCAAAGGATACATGTGTTAATATACGCTTGCTAAACTGTCTTAACTTATTTTTGAAAAATAAAATTGGTTAGACTTGTTTAGTATGTATGTGTGTCTTGTGGATCTAGGAATGCTTTGCATCTAGATTTGAGCTGTGTTTAAGTGCTTAACATGCTGCTTGGATGCTTGTTTGAGTAGCTATCTTGTTGCATTCATCTTGTGTGTTTTTCCTCCCTTGGAAAACCTTACTTTTGTCTTCTCGACAGCTGCTTGATACTTTCTTGATAGCATCTCGATAGCAGCTCGACACAAGTTTCTTCTATCGAGATTTCTAGATTTGACCTCAATAGCTTCTCGACAGCTAGGTCAATCCATCGAGCCAAATTTCTGTGATTTCTGTCTGCTCGATACATTCTAGATAGATTCTCGATCCATCGAGCTTTCTGGGTAGCTTCTCGATAGATTCTCAACACATATCTCGATCTATTAAGGTAATTTTATATGCTCTCTACTAACTTAATAGCAGCTTGACAGCTTCTCGATCTATCGAGACCTTCTTAAATGCATTGTTTTTCACATGTTCTGCATCTTTCTATTATCTTGTCATCTATAGCATTTTGTTTCATTACATTCATGCATTTATATGGATTCCTTGTGTCCCTTGATCATCTTAGATCATCTTTATATTTCTTGGGTGAAACTTTATAGCTTCTTATACCCTTTTGTCAATCATGACAAAAAGGGGGAGAAACTGTGGTTTCTTTTTAAGATTTTACATGTTAGGGGGAGAAATACATGCCTTTGTAAGAGGGAGTTATGTTTCATCTTGTTAAGGGGAGTGTTGACCTCCTTGTTGTTTTAGGAGCTTCTTTTAGCTTCTTGTACATCAGTCTTGTGACCATTTTTACATACATTGTGCTTATCTTTGATATATATATATATATATATATATATATATATGTGATGTATGTCTTCTTTACCTATCTTTACATGTGTTGTTTTTGCTCTATCTTTATACGCATGTTTCTTTATGTACACAATCTTTATTTTTGTTTCACATGTGATGCCTTGTTGAGTTTTATTTAAGTGTTTCAAAAAGACAAGTTGTGAAAGTCTATCATGCTGTGAATTCTTTTCTTGCAAATTTTTTCAAGAGTTTGTAGTAGGGATAGATTTATTTTGTAATACAACAAGTGATTATGAGTTAAGTAATTTAAGACTTCTCTCATGATTAGTTGTTTTGTTGTGGTTTTGTCATGGGTTGCCAAAGAGGGAGATTGTTAAGGACATATTTTATGTAATTGGCTAATCCTTTGACAAAATGCACTTTACTTATAATGGAGTAAATCTAGGATGGGTTTAGTACTTCAAGAAACAAGAGTTCAAGTCAAGTATTAAAGTCATAAAGATTGGACTAAGAGACAAGTGAAGAAAAGTTATTCATTAAAGCTCGACAGATATCTCGACCGAAACAATATCTATTGAGATTTGAGAACGAAGCTCAACAGAAGCTAATCTGTCGAGATCTATGAAATCAAAATTTCCAGATCTGATTTTTGGCCCTAGTTGACATGTATGTATAGGGTTTCTTTTCTCATAACCCTAGACATATATGTATAGGGTTTCTTTTCTCATAACCCTAGACATATATAAGACTTATTTTAAAGGCTGTTATACATGGAGAACACATGCATTGAGTGACCTAGTGCCTTGTTCTCTCTGAAAGAAGCTACTGCGTTTTTACACCAAAGGGTTTTGTAACCAAGTACTTCTTGATCTTCATTGTTGATGAAGTGAAGAACTTTGCAGCCAACAACATCTTCAAGTTGCTAGAGTTAGTCACGTACTGGGATCCATGCAAAAGGGTGTCGTTCATATATTGAAGAATTCAGAGGTTCTGAAGCGGTAAAAAGGTTTTTGCTATAAGTTCATCTACGGGGATTGTAGAGTCTAGAGACAAAGGTTTTGTACTAGATCTGAAACTTCTCTTTACTATAGTGAATTGCTTTCGGGAATGTTTCCTCCCAGGTTTTTTTTATTGTGAAACTAGTTTGTTTCATTAGTTTTCCTGAATCATCATATCTTGTCTAATTTACTATTCCTATGTGCATGATATTGACATGATATTGATGTTTGTTTGTTTTAATTAGGTTTATTCATAATAAATCTAATTAACAACTTCGGTTTAAATCTTGGTAATTCTATCAACCGGGGTCTAAATTTCCCAACACTGTATTTTACCCCCCAAAAAAAAGTAAATTTAAAAATCTAAATAAATAAAAGGAAAATTAATTGTGGTCTCCAGGCAATTGTCTTTCTATAAGAACACAGGCACACAACCACCAAACAATCGTCCCCACATCTCTTTCAAAGAAATAGCACTAGGACTTCTCAATCTCAGTTCCTTACAACCAGACCACATCTCATCACCTATCTATCAACAACCCACAACTAATATCACTCCTTTAATCCTTAAATTCATAAGCATATCGATTCACTGGTTCACACAAACCCACATTGACCAAAAACAATCATATGGGCATGATGGAAGGTTCTTCTCCGACCACCATGGCTCCTCTTCTCCTCCAAAACCTGTTGACCACTCTATTCATCTATGTTGATAAATTCATTGTCAAAATTCACCTTCAATAAAAAAAGATATGGAGTAAGGTTGTAGCCTTAGGCTACAATCAATTTTGTTGCTAATCTTTGTTATTCAAAAAGATATGGCAGATATGGAGCACATTTAATAGGCCAGAATATTTTTGATTCTTCATGAATCTAATTTTAATTGATAAATTTTGAAAAACTTAAATGACTATGGTATCATGTATGGCATATAAAGAGAGACATCAATTAATAAATTTCTTTGTCCATAACAAATTTGAAAGGGAAAAATAAGTCAAGTGTTGTGTAGCTTAACTAGTTAGCATATTTTGGTATTTCTAACGAAGATATCTAATATTTAAAATTATTTTAAAAGATAGAAGTAAAATTTTGGGTTAACTGGTAAATTAAAAGTTTCATGTATTTGAATAAGAGATTTGAAGTTCAATTTCACCTACACAAAAAACTAATTGGTGATCTCACAATAAAGAGAAATCAAATTGAATCTATCCCTCTTAAAAAAAAAGGGTAAATTACACTAACCTACCTTGAGGTTTAGGGTAGTGTCAAGCACATCTGAAGCTTCTTAAAAAAAAAACTAATTTGGTCCTTGAAGACAAACTGCATGTAACACCGTTTGTTTTAGACCCAAAGAATTTATTTACTTATTTATTTTTTAATATCTTTTCTCCATTCTTTCTTCTTTTTTTATGAGAGAGAGAAAAAAAAAGGAACTTGCGTGTGGCAGTCATTATCCCATGCCCTATGGTACATTTGGGTAAGCCCATGGGCACCACCAGCTCAAGTTGGAGCTCGAAGACCCTAAACTTACACACACCCCAGGCTTTATTGGTTTTTGGGACTTACCAGAATATGCAATTACAGTCCCTGCGAGAACTCAAACTTGGGATGTGGTGAAGGCAATGAAGTCTTAGCAGTCACTAGGGGTGGCAAAGTAAGCCCAAACCCATTTTCCCACTCAAACCCACCCACTCTAATTAAACCCAAACCCACCCAATTATTAGTTGGGTTAAATGGGCATCAACCCAATTAGACCCAATAATTATTAGGTTTTATCTAAAAACTCATTGAACCCCATTTAACCCAAAAACAATATACCCCAAATTCAACCCAGTCCTTCCCACAAAAGAAAAAAAAAAAAAAAAAAAAAAAACCCAACCCTCAAGTTTCAAGAGGGTTTCATTTTCCCTCATTTTCTCGGCTTCCAATCACATCAAAACTCTTCAAAGCTTTAGCAGATTTCTGAGTTGTTCGCCAGAATATTCACGTTATCTCTTTCCGGTCACTCTAACACTCATCGGTAAGCTTCGAATCTCGGATTTGGTTTCTCTCTTTAGTTACTCAAAAGTCTTCTTTTGCTTTCCTTCGTTTTCTCCATTACCAAACAGTGATTCGTGTGGCACTAGACAACAATCGTAGGATAGTGATTCGTATGGCCCCAGGGATTTACAAGCAACTTGTGTACGTGTCAAAAACCAAGAACCTTATTACTCTGGCTGGTCTTAGACCTGAGGACACTGTTCTCACTTGGCACAACACGACCACCCAGATCGATCACCACCAGGTTTTTTTTTTGGCACTTTGCACTACTATATCATATATATGTGCTAATACCCCATTTGAGTTTAACTTTTATGTCTGGTTTTTTTAGGGAGCTAGGTTGATTGGGACTGGGACTTTTGGGTGTGGAAGTACTATGGTGGAAGGAGAGGAATTTATTGTTGAGAATATCACTTTTGAAAACTCTGCTCCTCAAGTAATCTTTATTTTTTTGTCAATGTTTAGCATTTCCAAGTTTTCAAATTTATTGACTTTTCTTGTTACTGAGTTTTGGGGTTTTTTAGGTGATAGGTAAGTTGGAATTTTTGGATCAAGGTTTTGCCACCATACACTTGCACTACTAATTGCCACTTGTCAACCATTCAATTTACTAAAGTTGACTAGTTGCTTTTTTCAGTTTCCAAATACCTACTTCATCACCAAAACAACTAAAAATTAACAAAATAAATAAAATAAGAGAAATGTAAATCTTCCATTATAAATTTATAACTGGTTCGGTCATTTTTTGGGTATTAGGGGGTATTTTAGTTATTTTATGGGTTTCAGGGGATATTTTGGTCTTTTTTGGGTTTCGGGGTTATTTTGGTCATTTTTTGGATATTTTGGTAATTTTAAGGTTTCGGGGATATTTTGGTCATTTTTTTGGGTTTCGGAGACATTTTGGTCATTTTTTTGGTTCAGGGTATTTTGGTAATTTTTTGGTTTTCAAGGGCATTTTGGTAAAATTTGGGTTTGGGGGGGTATTTTGGTCATTTTTTGGGTTTTGGGGGTATTTTGGTAATTTTCGAAGATTTTAGAATACTTTGGTCATTTTTACTTTAGTGGTATTTTGGTAATTTTGATAATTGGGTAACTGGGTGGGTTGGAGTTTACCCATAATAATTGGGTTGGGTTGAATTTGGGTTAGAAGCAATTAGTTAAATGAGTTTTAATAGGTAAATGAGTTTTATATACCCAACCTAATTATGCCCACCACAAACCCACCTATTTGGCACCCCTAGCAATCACTTATCAGTTTTACCACACCTACTGGTGGTTCCACTCTTTCTTTTTATCCTCACAATAAACACCACACCTCCACACACTTGGCCTTATCCATATCTCTTGTTTCTTTTCATTTTCCTCTCTCTCACTTGATTCTCTTTTATCTCTTTCTATTTTCTTTTCCTTTGCTAGGCCAAATTTTACCCTCGTGGATCTTCTTTCTCCCATCTCTTCTTCTCTCATGTCTCTAATGCACAAATGACCTTACACGCCATTAATGGTTAAAGGATTAAATTGGACATTTTAAAGAAGTTTTGGATGCTTTTAGCATTATTCTAAACCTCATGGTAAGTTACTCTATTTTACCCCCCACACCCCCCGGGGCGAAAAAAAAAAAAAAAAAAAAAAAATCTAAATAAATAAAAGGAAAATTAATTGTGGTCTTCACGCAACTGTCTTTCTATAAGAACACAGGCACCAAACAGTTGTACCCCACATTTCAAATAAATAGCATTAGGAATCTCAATCTCAGTTCCTTACAACCAGGCCACATCTCACGACCTATATATCAACAACCCCACAACCAATATCACTCCTTCAGTCCTTAAATTCATAAGCATATCGATTCACTGATTCACACAAACCCACATCGACCAAAAACAATCATATGGGCATGATGGAAGGTTCTTCTCCGACCACCATGGCTCCTCTTCTCCTCCGAAATCTGTTGACCACTCTATTCATCTATGCCGATAAATCCGTTGTCAACATAGCCGAAAAATACAAACTCCTCGAACTCATTCGCTACACTTTAATCGCTGCCTTCCTTTTCCTTCTTCGTATTCTTCCTTCTTTCTTTCCTTCCCTCCTCAACCCTATTCCCCAAAACCCTACTACAAAGAAGACTGATAATAACTACGTGCCCACCGGCGATTCGGGTATTTCTCGAGCACTTTCACAGCTTCTGTCCATAGTTAATGACATCCCAGTTAGCTCTAGAAAGTATGAAGTTGTTCGATCTTTAGCAGAGAAGCTTCTTGATGAGAATAATAGGGAAGGTTCAGAGGCTTTACGTGAAGTCAACCGTAAGGTACTTTCATTGGCTTTTGATAGGACTCTTACTCAGCTTGAAGCCGCTGTGGTTGAGCAAGGGGGTCAGGAGGACCGAGCTGGGGATGGCGGCTCTGGTTCTGGACCGGTCGAGTATAGGTTGAGCTGGGTTTTGAAGGTGGTTCGGAGGTTCGGGATTAGTAACAAGAGTCCGGTTGGGATGAACGGGTTGGAGCCTTGTTCGGGTGAGAAACTGGCGGCTGAGTTGTTGTGGTTGGCTCAGAAGTTGGTGGCTTGTGGCTGCGCGGAGGAAGCTGTTTCCAAGTGGGCGGTGGCGTCGAATTTGGCTTGGTTGGGTCTTTGGGCTCAGCCTCGGCTACAAGGTTCCCTTGTAAAGATCTCAGGTATATTATTTTTATTCTCTTTCTAAAATTTCTAGAATATGATAATTATGCTTTGCCTGAATTAGATTATCAGAGTTTACTGTTATTGCCTTATTGGTTTATTGTACTTAAAATAAATCCAACACAAATATGTCTAAAATAGTAAAGTTTTAAAATGCTATATGAAAGACAAAAGTTTGTTATAAGAGTGATTTTGGAAAGTGCCTTCTGCCGTGTTTTTCAATGAGAGTTTTTTTTTTTTTTTTTTTGGTTATGCACTATTTATAAGACTATTAACTACTTTTTTTTTTTTTAAATAATTTTAAAATTGAGTCTCATGGTACTATTTATATTTTTAAAAATTATTTTGTTAGTTTTCAATAATAAACGGTATCTAAATAAATCCTAAGTCTTAAATATATTACATTAAAATATTTAATTAAATTAAAAACACAAATATGCATTGTCATCTCAACAACTATGCTTAAGTATATATTTTTTTGTCCTATATAAATGAAAGTAGATGAATATAATTTAAAATAGATCTATATAAATTAAAGTGCACGAATATAATTTAAAATAAATCCCGACAAACGAATAAAAGTGAATGCAGGAATGAGCTTCAACCCTACTCTGATAGGGATATAAAGCAAATATGTTAATGTTTGGGGATAAAAGTAAAGCTTTAGAACTATACAGTGTAATTTTCAAATTAATTAATTATGGCTGAATGTACCAAGTGAGTACCCACAGTAATTAGCTAGGCTATACTGACACGATTCTCAAAAAAAAAAAGAAAGGGTTATACTAACGTAAGGAAAAAGAAAGAAAATAAAAAAAAGTTAAGTACGAATAAAAGTAATAGACAATCAATCATAACTTATTATGTTAGTTTATAACATTTAATATTAAAATTAGTTGTAGAGATTTTTGTTGTAATGTTATTAAATCTGTAAATACTCTCACTAAGAGTGAAGAGAATGAAAAATTAATAATTGAATTGATAAATCAAATTCAAAATCTTGAATTACAAAAAGAATATTTGGATAAGTTTAAGAAAAATTTGATACTTGCGTAAAAATATTCGAGCATGTAAATTTAAAATTGATTAGATTACAAATACAGAAGATATGCGAGGGACATATACAAGTCTAAGATTATTATTTGGTATTGTTCTGACGGCTCTTGCGAGAGAATATGCTTCTTCGATGACTTATTCGTATGGGTATTATTGGTGCGTAAATTTATGTGTCACTTGGGACAAAGTCTATGTAATGCTTGAGGATTGGTTTGGTCATTAGTTTGGTGGTCCTTCAACTGCTTTCCGGACATGTTTATGAATTGTATTTGTCTTCAACTCTTCATGTATTGTAGTACCTTTACTCGATCAGGATTATTTAATCAGACCTTAATTATTTTGTCATCATCAGGCATGGAAGTGAAGATTAGTTCTAATTTGGGATTTATTTATTTTAACTACAAGTTTTAATAGGGATCGGCGGCTATTGCCATCTTGATTTGACTTTTCAACCAAGGAAGATTATTAGAAAATTGAAAATTCCACTAGATTTGGGGTGCACGACATTCTAATTACAATTATACAGTATACACGGTTTTAAGGTTCCTTCCTTCATTCTCAATCTTTTTCCTGCATATGCATTCATTATTTGAGTCAAATACCAATGCAACACATTAGATGAAAGCAATGCCAACTTTGTTAAAACTTGGACCATATTTTTTAAAGTAAAAAAAAACCCCAAAATCAAAGATTGGGCATGAGATGTGACTGCACTTAATTAAAATACACTTTCATCTCATAAAAAAAAAAAAAAAAAAAAAAAGTAACATGACTGAATTTTAAAAAGGGAACCTAAGAAACAGTACAACTTAAGTTTTTCCCATAGTTTAATTGTAAGATGTATCACATATTTACCATGCGGAGGAATTCATTCAATTTCAAGTTGTTATAAAGAGACTAATTGTGATGTCCAAATTGATTTTTTTTATTTTTTATTTTGGGTCAAATTGACGTTTAGGAATACTATACAAACTAAAATTGATGAGTTGTCAATTATACAAATAGTAATTCAACTTTTTATTTATCATGATGTTGACATAGATCCCCCTCCAAAAAAAAAAAAATTTGATGTTGACATAGATCTGTCGCCTCGCCCACTCTTCTTGAAATAGATACCTAAGGTTTGAAATACTAAACTATCTAATTATTGCAGCATTCTTGTTCAAGCAAGCAAAAAATTTGGGACTCTATGAAATTGAAGAAAGCAAGAAAGAGCAACAAAGGAAAACAAAGAAGAAGATGCTCTTATCATGGCTACCATTGCTATGTAGAGCAAGCAATGGCACAGATGTGCCAATTCTAAGCATGAGTGAAAGAGTTGAGCTGGAGAGAGTGTTGGAAGAGAGCATAGAAATGCTGGAACAAGAGGAGGACCAAGAGCAGGTTTTGTCTTTGTGGCTTCACCATTTTACACATTGCCCCTCCTCCGATTGGCCCAACCTCCATGCCTCCTATACTCGCTGGTGTAATGCTTCTCGGAAGCTCTTAGTCCTACAATGAAAAAAAGAACTCATATTCTGAATAGATGATTATTATTTATTTTAACTAGGAATGGATAATTATTTTTGGCATAGTCAATTTTTACTTTTAATTGGTAAGAATTGAAGTGTAGCTATGTAAAAAGTATTGGACTATCTTTTGGTAGGCTGTATATATCTTCTACTTAATTATATAAACAAATAATGTGCATAGTCTATTGATCAAAGTTATCAAACAATGATCCCATGACAAAAAAATAGAAAATTTAAAATTAATAACTTTCAGTGAAGAACATTTAGAAGAGTTACAAAAAAAGCAAGAAGTAAAGAAAGAAGAAATTTATAAATTGTTAGAATTCAAAATTTTCCCCGCAAGAGTTTTCGTACAATTTAGAGAAAATGCCATGGCAAAACTATCAAGTGATGGATCAATAAATCTTAGTTTATTTGATAAAACTAAAATTGCTAGATGGAAGAAAAAAAAAAGTACCCTTAAATCAGGTATTATACATATTGTTGGCCTAATCCAAATGGGAATTAAGGCATCCTTTAGACATTAAGATGAAGAGAGGCCATTCCCTCTTAAAATTGTATAAAAAAAAAAAAAAAAAGTTATGGAACACAGATAATAAATACATAAAATTTCTAGGGTCTGATCCGACAAAAATTTGTCTTGACGCAATTCTTGGCCCTTCAGGCCCAATTAAAAAAAAGAAAAAAAAAAGATCTAGCCCAAATAATCTAATGAAATGAAATTACCCACCTCAGCCATTCTTTTTTTTTTTTTATTAATTTTATTTTTTTAATGTGCACCTGCCGTGATCCATTTTTTAGGCCTTTGAAACACATATAATAATAATAATAATAAAATCTCTTTTATACTATAGAAGTTTTAGAATTTAATTTTTACCTTCTGAAGTTTGGAGGTATTTAGATTTTACACCATAACGTTACAAAATTTGGATTTTACCTCCTAAAATTTGGAGTGTTTGAATTTTATATCTCAAAATTTTGAAACTTAAGGGTGCAAAATTCAAACACCACCAAATATTAGAGTGTAAAATCCAAATACCTCTAAAATTTATGGAGCAAAATCCAAATTCTAAAATGTCATGGTATAAAATCCAAACATCCTCAAATTTTAAAGAGTAAAATATAAATTCTGAAATTTCAAGGTGTAAAATTAAAATTTTGAAACTTCAGGGTGTAAACTTTCAATACTCCCAAACTTTAAAAGTATAATTTGTAATTTATCAAAAAAAGGAAAAGAAAAAAAAAAAAAGAAAAGAAAAAGAGTAAACGTTTTGATCAAATCCGTTGATATTAAAGATCTATAAGCTAAGAAGGTAAGAGCATTTGGACCAGATAATTTAGGGGTCATTTAGTAGAGTTGTTTATATTTTTTAAAATACATGTAGATAAAAAAAATATATAAAAATACGTATAATATTATTTAAAAACTGAAAAATATCCTTTAAACTACTCCGTAAACTCTGGGAGAAGGCACCATTAGTGAGCCCCACTGCCTAACAAGAGTGACACGTTGATGCAACCCTACCGATCAAAACCATCTATTACGTGTGTGTTTGGGTTGGACTTTTTTTGCGTTGAGTTGCGTTGCGTTTTTTTTTTTTTTTTTTTTTTTTTTTTTTTTTTTTTTTTTCTTCTTCACGCGTTTTCATTTTTGCGGTTACTGTTCAATGAACAGTAACCGCAATTGTTGACTTTCTGCCGTGAACAGTGCACATATATACTGTTCACGGACCCACAAATTACACTTTTTATCAACTTTTTCATTAAAAATGGGTCCCACGGTACTATTCACACATTTAAAAATTATTTTGCTACAGTGTTTTCAGTTTTCAGTTTTCAGTTTCAGCAAAATAAGTTCTATCCAAACACACCCTACGTCTCATTCTGTCAGCATCTCTCGCTCTCTTACCCATTTCTCTACTTTAGTCTTATTTCTTTAATTTCTCTATCCAACTCTTTAAATATAATTGTCCATTCATCCAAAAAAAAAAAAAAAAAAAAAAAAATCTTTACCTACTCTATGTGTTGAATGGTTGACAGTTTATACTGTTATCTTATCATTGTGATTTTTTCCTTTCTCTTTTTTTTTTTTTTTCCTTGTTTTTATTTTTTTAAAAATTTTTTTCATCAGAAAGGAAAATCGATCGGAACTAAGAATATTGCATTGAGAATAACAAAAGTCAAATGCTTGTACAATGCTATCGGCATTTTGTCTTTTATTTTTATTTTTAATGTTTTTGACATTATGTATGGTGTCTATTTGAGCATTTTTTTTTTTAAATCAGAATAAAATTATTTATAGAAATTAGGGAGGTAATTGAACCAAGATGAGTCAAGTTTTAAAAAGTTCAGACTTGTTTATTTCATCTTATTTCGAACACAAGTCAAGCTCAAGCTCGTTACTAAACAAGATTACACATTCAAACTTGGTTCATATACCTATTGAGCAAGCTCAAGCTTATTTGCGAATTACTTGGTTAACTTATTCTTGTCATATATATAGTAAAATCAGAACTAACCATTTTACCCATTCATAAATCTATGATTTTTTACTACAAATGAATTGTTTATGTTATGAATAAACTACAAATAATACTTTTTACATCATATGAACCAATTTCCAAACTTAATTTCAAACCTATATAAATATATTTGTAGACAGGTACACATATAAATATGTTGTATTATTAATAATTAAATCGAGCCATCATGTTCACGAGTTTCTTCACATACACATTATTATGTTTAAGCTGACTCGTTTAATAATCGAGCCTAAAGTTGGACATGAGTCCAGCTTGTTTACTAAATAAATGATTTAGTAAACAAGTTGATCCCAAGTTGTTATTGAAAATCTTATGAATAAAATTAGATTTAACTACACATTTAGCTCTCAACATTTTTCCCATGTTTCAAAAGGATCCTTATCCTTTGAAGCGTCTCATTTTAGTTCTTATACTCATAAGTTCATGTAAAAAAATGTTCATGCTGTTAACTCTACTTTAATTTTATCTATCTTCAAATAGATATACAACAAGCAAACAAAGTTTTTAAATAACCAATCTCTTTCCTCATTTGCTACTATAAAAATCCCTAAGATTTCTTTGAACAATCTCAACTCAAATTTAAAGTAAGAGTAACATTATAGATTTTTTGACACATACTTAAAAATATAAGGACTAAAAATGAAACACTTCAAAATATTATGATTATTTTAAAACATGGGACAAATTTTGAGGACCAAATGCATAATTAAATGATAAAATTCATTACTTTTTAATAGCAGCTCATCCATAGCTAACGGTAAACTAAGTTATAGTAGAAATTGATTTGAGTAGATGTCGAACTCCTCTAATGATGATAATTGAGGCTCCTACAATCACAAAGTAATTATAGCATTACCTTTTGAATGGAGAGAGAGAGAGAGAGAGAGAGAGAGAGAGAGAGAGCAATTCCCCTCTTAGGGGCATTTTAGTAAAATTTGGTTGTGGAAAATTTAAACTATTATGTTATGTGTTCATAATTGAATTAATGGTAAAGGGTTATTTGCACATTTTCAATAATTAAGAGGAGATATTGCTCTAATTTTATAGTTTAAGGAGGGAATTGTGAACTGCCCCATAGATAAAAGGGGAGAAAACATTGTTTTGAAATCTGGTCTGAGAGGTTCAAGGGTTGCATATATATATATATATATATATGAATTTGTCTTTTTATTTTTTATTTTTTATATATATTCAAATTGAATAGGTTTTGTTCATGGGTTGCATTTTGTTTAAGCTATTATTATTTTTAACTTCCAAAAGAAAAATAAAAACTCATTCATATACTTAAATTCACAAATTCCACATTAAAAATTGATAGGCGGATTAAGCCAATTCATAATATTCAACTTTTGTACTCATTTGTTTTCTCCTACAATAACTGGTTCAGAGATTTCATTTTTTTCATTTATTAATTATCAACTTTTTCATACTTATTTTTTCTTTCCTAGCAACAAGTTTCAATTACATACTTACACTTTCATTGCTCTCTCTCTCTACATCTCAAAGTCAAAGACGAAACAATCATATATGTTCTTTTGTTCTTTTTCTACTTTTATTTCTTAATTTATGATTTGTGTTATTTCTTGATTTTAGATTTCAAATAAGTTTGATTATATTTTTAATACTAAATATTAAATTAATGTTTATGGGTTTTTATTTGTTTTATATTCTTCAAAGAAAAAAAAAATTGTTTATGTTTATAAGTGAATATATATATATATACATATAATTTTTTTTCAAAAAAACTAAGGAACAATAATTGTTGAATTCATTCATATTCATGTTGTACAATGTGAAGAGAAAAGAGCGGCATTCTTCAAGGCAAACAACAATCTTCTCATTCTCTTTTGCAACTCTAGCAAAAGCCAAAGTAGCTTTATTACATCACAATGAAACACTGATAAAAGAAATAGTATGAAAACTTTCACAAATCAAAGCAATGTAATCTAGAATACCTAGGAAATCAAAATCAGGATCCCAATGATCCAGTGGAATCAACGGCTAAGGCACAAACAATAACATATCTTTTTCCATAGCCAAGATCCAGAGGTTTCTCATACCCATAAAAGCTATGAAATGGGCATAGTTAGGTTTTGACTTAAGTACCGTTGAAAATAACTGAACCAGTGGTGATATCGGAAGGATAGGCCTTAAAGTCTAATTTTGTGTCACGTGTCAATTCAATTTCTTAATTTTGATGCAGGTGTTTATTACTCATTGCAAAAATTGAGGAAAATAAATAGGCATAAATGCACTTTTGTTCCCTATATTTTGACCCTATTTCTATTTTGGTCTCTACTTTTTTATTTTACCGCTTTTATTCTCTAAAATAAAAAATGCATTCCATTTTAGTTCCTTTTGTAATCTCCTTAATGAAAATATCCTACATGACAGACGGAGTGTACTATTGACACACCAAATGTTGATGTGGCCAATAAAATAATATTAAAAAAATTTATTTGGCATTTAATAAATGCCGCATTAGCATTTTAATTAAAACAAATTAAAAAAAAAAATCTCAATTTTCATTTGAATTGAAATAAAATCAACAATGAAAATTTTGTAGCATCTCTCAAATTTTCATATTCACTAATGTCTAACGCTCATCATCCCCTTCTTCTACTCTATCCTTATTTCTCCTCCACTTCTTTCTCTCCCAAGATTTTACAAACCCATATTTGGAGCTTTCACAACTGTCAAAGCTATGGCAGATTGGCATTGTAGACCTTATGGTGGCAGATCGGACCTTGTGACTCTTCCCAAAGTTACAGTAAACTTCATGTGGGCTAGATCTATTAAATAAATGAGAGTAAAATGGGGTTGTATGGGATTGGTTAGAGTATTTGCTCCTTAGGGCCTGGCTCGGGTATCCATGAGTGGGTTGAGGCATGAATCTTGTCCAGCCGCCGAAAAGAGAAAAATACATCTACAATTTTGAATCTCAATTCCACCTTTTTGAGAATATATGGGAATCAATGATAGTGTAACGTGATGGTTTTGTCCTAAATTTTCAATGAAAATACATGTGGCAAGAATGTCCAAAATAATTCCACGAGAAAGTTCTAGGTAATTACTGCTGTCCATGAGATTCGTCTAGGATTTTTTTTTTTTTTGGTTTTTCAGTGGGTTTTGTGGCTGTTTCTAAGTACTTTTTGGTAGCTTTTCTGTAGATTTTTTTATGAGTATTTGAGTTTTTTTTTTTTTTTTTTTTTTTTTTTTTTTTTTTTTTTAAATTTTATGGAGAGCGTAGATTCATGAGAGGAGAAATCTTAGGGTCCGTTTGGTTGGAGGAGTGAAAGAGTGAGAGGATAGAAAAGTGAAATGATAGAAAAGATTTTAATTTATCTCTTTTTTGTTTGGTTGGGAGTAGAAAAGTGAAGGGAGAGAAAAATGTGTTTGTATAAATTTACTCATATACCCTTGTTATAAAATAAAGCCCTATTAAAACAAGAAGAGTGACAAAAAAAAAAAAAAAAAAAAAAAGCAATCACCCAAATTTATTAGGAAATAAAAAATCATATCTAGAAAAAAAAAATCATGTCTAAAAAAAAACCAAAAAACAAAAAATCACAAAAGAAAGCAAACGAGAAAAAGAAAAGTAAAAAAAGAAGAGCAACTGGACGAAGCTGCCCAGGAAATCAAAAGAAAAAGAAAAAAAAGGAAGAGGCAACGGCCAAAAAAAAAAAAAAAAAAAGGAAGGAAGGAAGAGGGCAAAGGCAACGTATAAACCAGACCAGGACCAGACAAAAAAAAGAAAAAGAAAAAAGAGCAACGGATTGGACAGGTCCATGTGTAAGTGCATATGGGCATTTTTTTCATTTACTTATTAAATTTCTTCCACTCAATTTTTTTATTTTGGAGAAAAAATATTTTGGTGGATCCAGGGAGAAAAAAAAAACTTGGACCTCACCAATTTTTTTCCCTCCCTTCCTTCCAAACAAACACCTACCAAAAAAGTTTTCCTTCAAACAAACATACCCTTAAAAACTGAGAGTTTTTTTTTTATTTTTTTATTTTTTTATTTTTAATTTTCTTAGTGGAGTTTTTGCTGGTTTTGGTGGTGTGGTGTTGGATGTTTTTGCTAGTAATTTGTGTTTGTCTTGTCGGTAAATTTATTTTTTTATGGGTTTGTGTTCCTGTGATTAAATTTTTTGGATTCGTATTCTTTCTTATTCATGTTTAAAATGAAACTACATCTGAATTCTTGTGTATTTTGGGTTCTAATTTTGTTTTTTTTTGTTTTTTTATTTTGTTAAAATTGATAAATTAATTTTTAAAAATCAAAAGTTGATGTGGATCTTAATGTGTCTTTTTTAATCATTATTTTATGCTGATGTGACATTTTTTAATACTCCCTCCGTCCCAGTTTTTTTGTCCTCTATTTCATGTTGGAATATCCCAAAATATTGTCCTGTTTCTAAAAATAAAAGTCATTAATTTACTAATGTTCCTATTGTACTCCTACTTTATTTTCACAATTATTTGAAAAGAAAACTAACAAATATTTAAAAAATCAATCTAATTGAGGCACATTTTTAGTTGTCTCATTAAGAATAACTATTTAAAAAAAAAAAGATGATAAATTTATTTAAGGGTAGTTTTGTAAACTTATATATTTTTATAAGACAAACAAGACAATAAATGATAATCACTTAAAAAGTTTAACTTTTCAAAGATGACAAACAAATTGAGACGGAAGGAGTATTATTTTATGAGTAATGCTACAGACACAATCTATTTTATAACATTTTTACAAAATGTTGATGTGACCATCTTTTTATTAGTTTTTATTTAGGCCCATTATTAATACCATTTTTTTCATTTACCAATAATCATTTATCACATTAGCAGTTTGTAAAATTTTTTGTAAAATAGTTTGTTATCTCTAGTATTATTCTTATTTTATTGGTTACATCAGTATTTAGTGTGCCAACAGTACATTTTGTCTGCCATGTAGGATATTTTCGTTAGTGAGATGATGATAGGGACCAAAATAGAATGCGTTTTTTATTTTAGTGACCAAAATAGAAATAAGATTAAAATGTAGGGACCAAAGTGCATTTACGCCAAATAAATATCAGTCATTCTTCATCCATTACTTTGAAATTCGGTGGATTTATTAATTTTGAAAGACCTTTATTTATGGTGATCACGTTTGGATCGTAATATTAATTTTTACTCATTAATCGTGTATCACCCATCCAACCAAGAAGGCACCATGTGAGCCGCACTGCCAAATAAATCAAAATAGAGTCTAGTCTGGACAATCTAGACTCTGGTAGAAGGCACCATGTGAGCCGCACTGCCTAAGTCTATCCCAATCAACGAGAGTGACACATTGATGCAGTCCCACCGTTCAACACCATCTAGTACGTCTCATTCTGTCAGCATCTCTCACTTTCTTACTCATTTCTCTACTTTACTCTTATTTCTTTAATTTCTCTCTATCTAGCTGAATGATTTGGAATAATCGGAATGTGGCTCGTTTCGGTACTCCACGACCTAATCCCTTTTCTAGTCATGTCTCCTGCAGCCCATGCTTTAGAATATTTGGAAGCTAATTATGGAGTTTTGTCTTGAGGAATAGTTAGATAGTCTTGTTTTTTCTTTGACATTCCTGCTGTAACTTATTTGTTTATAGTTGCTGTTTTGTTGGTGAAGAGAAAGTTATGTAGCTAGTACAAGTTTAGCATGCACGGTTGTTTTTTGATGCTGCATTACTTTGTATAAACTTATTCTTTCTTTGTATAAATTTCTGCCGTTTATTTCCCCAAAAAAAAAAAAAAAAAAAAAAACTCTTTAATCTTTACCTACTTATGTGTTGAATGGTTGACAGTTTGTACTGTTATCATTGTGATTTTTTCCTTTTTTTTTTTTTTTTTTAATTTTTTATTTTTACATAAAGGAAAATCGGACCTAAGAATATTGCATTGAGAATAACAAAAGTCAAATGCTGGTACAATGCTATCGGTATTTTGTCTTTTATTTTTATTTTTAATTTTTTTGACATTATGAATATTGTCTACTTGAGCATCTCTTTTCTAGCCATCTCTGTTGCACTCCATGCTTTAGAATATTTGGAAGCTAACTATGGAGGTTTGTCTTGAGGAATAGTTAGATAATCTTGTTTTTTCTTTGACATTCCTTGCTGTAACTTATTTGTTTATAGTTGCTGTTTTGTTGGTGAAGAGAAAGTTATGTAACTAGTACAAGTTTAGCATGCATGGTTGTTTTTTTGATGCTGCATTACTTTTTATAAACTTATTCTTTCTTTGAATAAATTTCTGCCGTTTATTTCCAAAAAAAAAAAAAAAAAAAAAACTCTTTAATCTTTACCTACTTATGTGTTGAATGGTTGACAGTTTGTACTGTTATCATTGTGTTTTTTCCTTTTTTTTATTTTATTTTTATTTTTATTTTTTTTACATAAAGGAAAATGGGACCTAAGAATATTGCATTGAGAATAACAAAAGTCAAATGCTTGTACAACGCTATCGGTATTTTGTCTTTTATTATTATTATTTTTTTAATTTTTTTGACATTATGAATAGTGTCTACTTGAGGATCTCTTTTTATTTTTTTTAGAATAACACTATTTATAGAAATTAGGGAGGTAAATGAACCAAGCTGAGTCAAGTTTTAAAAAATTCAGGCTTGTTTATTTCATCTTATTTCGAACACAAGTCGAGCTCAAGCTCATTACTAAACAAGATTAAATATTCAAACTTGGTTCATATGCCTATTAAGCAAGCTCGAGCTTGTTTGCGAGCTACTTGGACACATATAAATGTGTAGTATTATTAATAGTTAAATTGAGCCATCGTGTTCACGAGTTTCTTCACGAACACATTATTATGTTTAATCTTGACTCGTTTAATAATCGAGCATAAAGTTGGTCATGTGTCTTGTTTGTTTACTAAATAAAAGAACATAAACAAACTTTTTCTCAAGTTGAGTTGAGTTGTTCATAAAGAACTTGATTCGTTTACGATCTTAATAGAAGTTATGACTTATATCAGTACTCGTATTATAGAAAAATAACCATAATTTTTTTTCCCTAAAACGCAAATCACTTATATCCGTACTCGTATTATAGGAAAATAACCATATTGTAGCCAACCAAACTCAAAATTCATTCACATCAGGTCATACAAAGTTTTGTAAAAATACATCATTGCTATTGTAACCATGTAAATTTATACCGGTATTACTCATTTTGCATTTTATTTTTTATTCTTTCTTTCTTTCTTTATATATATATATATATATATATATATATATCTTGAGAATGAAGGAAGAGAGTGGATGGTTGTTGTTGTATGTGAAAAAAGAGAACCAATTAAAAAAAATCAATAAAAATTGATTTTTTTTAATAAAATGTAGTGTAAAATAAATAATTTGATCTGAGGTTTTTGAAAAGTGAGTACGTAAAATAGAAAAAGTAAGTTCTTATGGTAAAATAGATAGAAATTTTTGCATGAGCTGATTTGAATGCTCTCATAATTGATCATATAAAAGTTGTGACATAAATTTTTTTACTGTACGAGTAATTATTCAATGTATCAAGAGTACAACAAATGCGTATTCCTCCTCTCATATAATATTGTATTTTACTAATTAAATTTATGGTCAATTCTACTATTCAAGTGAAAGAGGGGAGAACAAATTTATTGTGCTACCAAAACATTGAATAGTTATATTATTCTTAAACTAGTGCATTGCATAATGAGAGTTAATGAGTTATAATTAGGGGGTGTGTAGCGAACCTGCCTACCCATCAAAACTGACTCGATCCAACCCAACCCATCAGGTTAGGTCGGTTTTTAAGGGTTGGTGGGTTGGGTTGGGTTGGGTTGTGAATGTTTTTTTACTAGTAGGTCGGATTTTGTTTGGATCATAAGATTCACAAATCCGCGTAACTCGACCCAATCCACCTATATTCAATATATTTAAAATTTAAAAAATATTATATAATTCTGTTATTTACTTTTTTTGCCACTCTTTTGAAATAAAACCCAAACCCTAAGTTCTCCTTGTATAGTTTATGTTTGTTTGGTGTTATGCTAATAATTATTTAGTGTTTTTATTTGTGATGTTGTTCTGATGTTCAATTTAATAATCATAATAATAATTAAAAAAAAAAAATCCAACCCATAGGTCCAACCTGACGCAACTAGATCCAAATGGGTTGGGTTGGGTTGGATTTTTTCTTACCCACTATGGTGGGTTGGGTTGAAAAAACTCCTCAACCTAACCCATGCACACCCCTAATTATAATAAATGAGAATGAGATTATGTGCTTTTACCTTTCTCTCGAAAGAAGAAGAAGAAGAAACATAGAGATAATGTGTAGTGGGTTCGGTTAAAATTTCAATAATAAATCATTATATTGATTTGGTGCCATTGAAACTTATGATTAAAATCTAGTTACAACTCTATGGGCGTTTCATTGAGTAAATATTGGATAATTTTTTGAGGAAGCGCATTCCAAGTTTAGAGAAATGATGCAAGCCATGAATCTTGATCCATTGAGGATTATATATATTACTTGAGCCCAGTCCATGATAAAAGAGAAACGAAACATGAGTTTATTTCTTGATGTACATAACATACGGGTCATAAGCCTAATCTATGGAGTAGAAAAAATGTGCGCCACAAGCCCATTACAGAAGTAATGAAATATGGGCCGTGAGTTCTATTTGTGATGTAGCAAAATATAAGCCATTCTTTTAGCTATAAGGAACATGCACAAGAAGCCGATGCCATTTGATTTGAATAGAGTTCTTGACTTGGACATACGATATGGTTTTTAGCCCAATTTCTTATATTGTGTTGATGTGGCCTTCAAATGGGAATTAGTATAACTTGCCCCTCTCTCACTTAAAAATTACCATGACTTTTGAGTGGAGTTGTGGTGTGCCTTTGTGTTAGAACCCAATTTCTTATATTGTGTTGATGTGGCCTTCAAATGGGAATTAGTATAACTTGCCCCTCCCTCACTTAAAAATTACCATGACTTTTGAGTGGAGTTGTGGTGTGCCTTTGTGTTAGAACCCAATTTCTTATATTGTGTTGATGTGGCCTTCAAATGGGAATTAGTATAACTTGCCCCTCCCTCACTTAAAAATTACCATGACTTTTGAGTGGAGTTGTGGTGTGCCTTTGTGTTAGAACCCTTTCTCTCTTCCTTGTGTGTGTGTGTTTGTTTCTCAAATAAAAAAAGAAAAAAAAAGGGAATTAGTGAACGAATAAAGAGCTGACATGTGGCTATGACAAAATAAGATAATAAATAGCGATCTTAACACAATATACAAAAAAAATTCTATGGAAGGTGATCTCAAGTAGGGATGGCAATGGGGCAGCGTGGGGCCAAAGGATGGGGTCTTCGTCCCCGCACCGCATGATTTTGTCTTGCCCCATCCTTGCCCTGCCTCGCCTGACAGGGAATACTTTCTCACCCCATCCCCGCCCCTTGGGGCCCCATGAAGCCCCGCCTCACCTCGTAAAACTCTAATTTTTGTTAATTTGCCCTACAACTAGTACAATTTTTTTAATGAAATTTTTAGAAATTACAACTAGTACAAAAATATATTTGAAATTACAACTAAATTTATCCCATCAAATCAAATCAATTTTTAGAAAAAATTGAATAATATATCTAAGTGTTTAACAAGACAATCATTAAAAAAAAAATAAAAAAAAAAATCTCATAGTATAACACATAACAAAATAAAGGCAGAAAATCAAATTGGGTAGAATAAAATATGCTAATATTAATATGTTTGTTTAAATAGTAGGGTTTGAGGGTGTAAAAAATTTACAATTATAACTTTTAGTAATGCGAGGCGGGGCAGGGAGGGGGAGGGGCGAGGTGGGGTGGGTCTAAAAAGCCTAAACCCATCCCCGCCCCGCGGGGTGGGGTGGGTCTAAAAAGCCTAAACCCATCCCCGCCCTGCCCCGTGGTGCGGGGCTAAAATCTTGCCCCATCCCCGCCCCACCGTCTTTGCGGGGCGGGGAAAACCCGCGCGGGGCGAAGCGAGGAGAGGTGGGTTAAGCGAGACGGGGAAAAATTGCCATCCCTAATCCCAAGTTGTTATTGACAATCTTATGAATAAAATTAGATTTAATTACACATTCAGCCCTTAACATTTTTCCCATGTTTCAAAAGGATCCTTATCCTTTGAAGTGTCTCATTTTAGTCCATATGCTTATAAGTTCATGTAAAAAAGGTCCTGCTGTTAACTCTTCTTTGATTTTATCTATCTTCAAACAGATATACAACAAGCAAACAAAGTTTTTAAATAACCAATCTCTTTCCTCATTTGCTACTATAAAAATCCCTAAGATTTCTCTAAACAATCTCAACTCAAAATTAAAGTAAGAGTAACATCATAGATATTTTTTAACACAAACTTAAAAGTACAAGTACTAAAATGAAACATTTTAAAATATTAGGACTGTTTTAAAACATGAAACAGAGTTTGAGGACAAAATGCGTAATTAGATGATAAAATTCATTACTTTTGAATAGTAGCTCACCCATAGCTAATGGTAAACTAAGTTATAATAGAAATTGCTTTGAGTAAATGTCGAACTCCTCTGATGATGACAATTGAGGCTCCTGCAATCACAAAGTAATTATAGCATTACTTTTTGGAGAGAGAGAGAGAGAGCAATTCCCCTCTTAGAGGAATTTTAGTAATTTGGTTGTGGAAAATTTAAAAATTAAAAGATTATGTTATGTTTTCATAACTGAACTAATGATAAGGGCTATTTGCTCATTTTCAATAGTTAAGAGGGGACATTGCTTTAAATTTATAGTTTAAGGAGGAATTGTGAACTGCCCCATAGATAAAAGAGGAGAAAATATTGTTTTGAAACCTAATCTGTTCAAAGAATAAAAAAAAATAAAAAAATTTGAGAGGTTTAAGGTTTTTGAGGTCAAATCAGGGTTCAACCAAGGTCAAACTGTGACAAAATAAAAAATATTTATTTAATTATATATAGTAAATAAAATAGTTTGTAATAGAAAGACTCAAGAAGTTGACTTACTTTAATGGTTAATGTATCAGTCATAGTTTCGAGCAGTGGGGACTTGGGTTCAAATCCCTATGCCATATAACTATTTTATCCAATATGAGAGAGAGGTAGAGAGGGTTGTAAACTGGAATGGACTTGCATTTAGACCTAGGTTAGGAGGAGCTAGTATATGATGTATCCGGCATATATGCCGGGTCTCTCACACATAGATGGGCCCCATGCAATTTTCGGGCTAGGAGGGCCATGGCTTTCGTAGTCCTTGAATTTTTTCCCCTTTCCAAAAGGTATACCGAACCCCTTTTAAGAATTTAGTAAGTGCAAAATTACTAAAAGAAATGGAAATGACCAACAAATCCGCCCTTATGATCTTTTTTTTTTTTTTTTTTCCAAAAAAGTTAATACATAAATAGACATAAGTGATATTGGCGAGCTAAACACTTTATAGCTTAGCTGAGACCTCATGATGTTTTTACTGGAGATATTTAAAATTGAAATGCCCTTTCTCCCAGCTATTGATTTTTATTTGTTTTATTTTTTAAATGTCATACTGTCGTATATATTGAAGACATGTGATACTATCATATTGAAGATACCATCCATCTCAAGAAGTATTCTTTGGGCTAGTAATACCTTGAGGTGCCCCCATTTCTTCACTCTCTATCTCTGGAATTAATTTTGAAAAAAAAAAAAAAAAAACTTCTATAACAGTCTTATTAATGATTTTATTTTCTTGACTAAAAAATGCTTCAACTTTGAGATGGGAAAATATATTATTTCATTTATTTTACTAATTTTCGTGTTAGAAATAATGAAACCGTAGGCTAACTATATATGTCCTATGTTCGGATGTTGATATAGCTAAAAAAAACCTGAACAAATTATGCTAAAAAACCCATCTTTTATTATTATAATTTTTTATTAAAGTTTTGACGATAAAAAAAAACTATTGAATAGTTTCAATAGAGTTAAACTAGAGAAGTGATATTTTTATTACAAATTATTTAGTTTTTTCATTTTTTTTTAAAATTATATTTTTCTCACATTGTCACTGTCATAGTCATCAATTGATCATTGTTTTTTAACTTGCAAAGCTTTTTTATTTTTTATTTTTTTATTTTGTATAGAATTAGGTGCCCAAATAAAGTATGAAAACATGATTTTGTTTTTATAAGAGAATTTAAGGTAGTCTCTAATTTTGGAGTTCAGGAAACTACTGTGAATTTAAAAGAATATCAAGTTATGTTTTCATATATGAATATGATTGAAGTAAAATGTGTTAAGAAACAATCATTCTATTATCTCTTTTATTTATACTTTGTTGTTAACACTAAATATAGGTTAGTTTTATTTTTTATGTACTTTATTTTTGAATCTTTGTTTAATTCTTATTCTTAAATGGTGAAATTATTATCTTCATACTTCGGGCCCTCCAAAGGGGAAATCCTAACTCTTTCCCTAATTGTAAATTTCTGTGGATTTTTTTTTTTTTTTTTTTTTAATGTATCACTATATTTTACATTCTGTCAATATATATATACACACACAGAGACATACACACAAACTGTATATAAGAATTAATTAACTAGCAACATCTTTTTTTTTTTTTTTTTTTTTGGGAGAGAATCAACTAACTACATTTACCAAGATAGTAAATAATAATACCTGTGATAAGTCTGCGCCTAATACTTTATTAATGAGAGATGCAATTGGACCATTGAGGCGTATTCCAGTTTTGGCCTCGCGAATTTGTTGGCGTATGGAATTAAGCAAGCGGCCATAAGTTAACCTAGGTTCACTTTGCACAGCTTGGATGAAGCAGTAAGTCAAGGCACCTGTTGAAGCCTTACCTGCCAAAGCCTGCACATGGAAGTTGGATACTAAACAAATAATATCCATCCAATTAATAAAAGGATTTCTCTCAAAAAAAGAAAAAAATAAAAGGATATTTTTTTCTCTAAGTGTTTGGTTTCAATTATGATTGTCAACCTTGACCATTTTCACTTTTCATAAGAGCATTCACAGTAGATGTTGCATAAAAAATGTCATTTTGACATATCAAAAACCTACTTTATTATTTTACCACATTATTTTACAATATCCCATTTATCATATTTTCTATCATTCAATTCTATGCATTAAAATAATATTTACTACACATTAAAATAATATATTATCTCCTCCCCATTATCATCAACAACAGCAACAATGTCAACAGCACAACCACTAGCTACCAATTGCCACTGCCGCAACAACACCTCTACTGCAAACCAACCACCATAATTACTCACCAATATGGCAATATTAGATCAACCCAAATTGCAACCAAAAAAAAAAAAAAAACCCACAGATTGAACAGATTGCAGCAAAAACCCATCTACCACAGATTAAACAGATTGCAGCAAAAAAACCCACAAAAAAAAAAAAAAAAAACCCAAATTTCAAGCTCACATCGCCAAGCACCACCTTCAACCACCAAATCCACCAACCACTGGTTGCTGTTAAAACCCACCACTGAAGACTAAACCCATAACCCCCGGTGGCAAACTCCACTGGCAGCGCCCATTTCCCCGTGGTATATGAAACCAACCCATCACTATCGAAAACCCGGCAACAACTCAACCCAGAACTCGTAACCCCAACCAAATTGACCCTCCCGTCCTCCCTAGCGGTCACGCACTTAGCCCCATCGTCCTTCACATCGACACAAGACACAGCCCCAACGTGCAGCTCCTTCACCGGCACCGAGCACTCGGACTCGAGCGAGGCATCAATGGCGATGTATTTGGTTTGTGGGAATCTGTGGATTTGAGGTGGATCTCGGAGAATGGGAAGAGAATAGAGCAAAAGGGAAGAGGGAAGAAGAAATAGTATGGGAGAGTGGAGATGGAGGCGGTGAATCTGTGGCTGAAGGAGAAGATGAAAGTGATATTTTAATTGGGATGAGAGAGAAAGATGAATAAAAAAATAATAAACCATATACCATTTTTTGTCTGAATCATGCCAAAATTATGAGGGTACTGTAGCATGTTGCAAAAGTTTGACACATTTAACACATCTGATAAAGCTCCGTTTTTGTGGTCGGTGTGCCAAATGTGCCAAATATTTGGCATTTGGCACATTTGTTGTGGATGCTCTAAGAGCATCAGCATCAAAGAATGCTATCCTATTCTATTTTATCATCTCAAAAAACCACTTTATTACTTATACCATACCATTTTACAATACTTCCCACATCCTAAAACTCTATTTTTATTAAAATATTATTTTTTAATATTTCTTTATTATTTTTTTCTAACCGTAACTTTTGTTTTCCTGGGCTTTTCCAAACCCATCACCACACACACACACACAGCCACACACACACACACAAACACAAACACAAACACAAACCATCAAACCTTAAACAGAGCCAACACACAATGCATCAAACCAGTTGGAGCCAATGATCAACCAGAAAAACCCAGCCGTAAAAAATACCTAGAAAACACCGATGATCAACATAGGAAAACCCAACGGAACAAAAACCCAGCGGAACAAAAACCCAGAAAAACCCAAGCCACCACTGCCTACTGCTCACCAAAATCCCACCGGAACAAAAACCCATATTATAAAAAAAAATTAAAAAAAAAAAAAAAAAAACCCCATTGGAAACCCAGAAGAACCAGCCAACCATGTGGTGACCCACGCTGTGACCCACGTCGATCTCCACCAAACCCATCACTGTGACCCACGCCGACCTCGCCGTACCCAAACATTGGCGATCTTCGACGACCTACAACCCACTTCAGCCACAATCCAACCACAACCCAAACACCGGACCCAACCACGACCCACAACCCACTTCAGCCATACCCACCTCTTCCTTTAAGAATCGGTCACAGCAAAAAAAAAAACCCAGATCTACCTCGATCTAAACCCAGACACCGTTGTCGCTAGATCAATGTTTCCTCCATTGTTGATCAACCCAGATCAACCACCAAAATTCCACCGGAACAAAAACCCAGACATCGCCAATCAACCCCGATCACAACAGGAAAAAAAAAAAAAAAAAAAAAAAAAAAAACCCCCATATCAACCCCGATCAAAACCCAGACACTGCCACCACTGCCGCCGCTAGATCAACGTTTCCTCCATCGTTGATCAACCCAGACCAACGTTTCCTCCACTGTGATGTGTGATGTTGGGAGGAGGAAGATATTTAGGTCTGAAGAGAGGAGAAAGCAGATGAGAAAGAGAGAATGAAGAGAGAGAAGATAACAGAAATAATGAGGGAGGAGAGAGAAATTTCGGGCTTAAAATATTATTATTATTTTTACAATACTGCTACAGTGCAATTCTAAAGATAGAATTGCATTGTAGCACTATTGCAAAAAATTTTGCAATAGTTGCCTTTAGCATTCTCTAATGCTGTGGGTTTTTAAGCTTAAAATGCTAAATACACCTTACATATGGCATTAGCATTCTTTAATGCTAATGCTCAACTTCATTCTACATGGATTTAAGATTAGGAAATACGCTGTTCATAGACTTTCATGTAATTGCAATCACATATAGCATAAAAAGCTTTCTAAAAGGCGTTTATACAATCACTTGACTACCTATGTTATATATATAATTTGCAGGGGGATGGAACCCTGTACATCTTCGTTTGGAAATACGAAAATGTGTCAGTTAAGCTATAAGGCTCATGATGGTCCAGCCATGTTATATTAATTCGTTAAATTCTTTGTCTTTTTTATTTTTTTATTTTTTATTATTATTATTATTATTACATGGGACTTTCACAAAAACATGCATACCCAACAAATGCAGCACATGCCTTCCTAGAGTAGCAAGGGTATAGGAAGTTACAACGCAAGATCGAAAGGGGTTACCAGTAGAGGCCATCGGGGTGATAGTGTTGGAATTGCATGAAATTTGGCAGGTTAAGAGAAACGGCATTCTGATCCAGATTTATGGTCGTCGCTAAAATTTAGGCGAATTCCTTCATTAAGACTCTGAAAATAGTGTTTTTGTTATTTATAGTAATATTTGTTTTTCCTTAACAAATTTTAGTTTAAAAGTCAGCATAAGGTCTCATTTGTTTTGGGACGACCCTTAAGGTCAGTAGTTTACGATTCTGCATTTAACTCAATTTTGCCATTTTGGTAAATTTCGGTATTTTGTCACTTAATCGCGTAATTAGTGCAAATTATGGTTTTAGATATTTTTTTTCTCAATATTTATATGTTTTGTAGCCGACAGAGGCAAATCAGACTATTATCAATAAATATAGACTTTTGTCAAATTATTTCTTTGGTGGATTCTAGTTTTCTTCTCCTTGTGGATTCAGGAAAACCCCTTATGTATTCAAGATTTACTACCAAGAACTAACAGTTTAGTTTATGTTTCATTAAGAGAGTATCATATGTGCTTTCTTTAGACTTCCGTGACATCATTTCCCATGTTTCAAAATAAATCAATCTAATAGCCAAGACTTCTCAATTCTTCCTTTATAATATTCTTGCAATCTCTTATGAATGCCAGCGGATCACACACACACACACACACACACATATATATATATATATATATATATATATATATATATATATAAATCAATAGTGAAGCAACAGCATGGAGGATTTACAAGATGGAGTGCACTTTGAAAGCAATCACAATCCTTGATAGCAATTAGAAAGATGCATAAAAATTTCTCATTGGCTAGGAAAACCAACAGTACTACCCTATTGCCAAATTAGTATGTTCATCTTATCAAAAAAAAAGAAAAAAAATTAGTATGTTCATCTCTGATTTTAAACAGTCAGATTATTTCGGGGTGTAGCTATCTAAATCTATTGTTGAAGAAGTATATATAACTCACAGTTGTGTCTGAAGCAGTCTGCTGATCATCACAAGCACCAAAAGAGATCGCTAGCCCACCACTGGTGCCTTTATAAACACTTCGTGTATATGTTTGAAATTCCCATTTGTATACTCCTTCCCTGCTCCAACACAAGAATGTACTTCTGTTTTCAATATGATCAACTAATCAAGAATCATTACTATAAAACAAGTATCATACCGATTCATCCTGCACAGGAAAGGCAAATCAAGTACGGTTCCACTATAGCAGGCATCGATAATGGCATGAAGTTTGGCACCACGGGGTATTGGCCCAACGATGGTGTCATTCACTTCATCATCAATTATCTTCCCCTGAGTCTCATAGTCAACAGGGCATAGTGTTTCGTCGTACCCATCAATCTCATCCATGTTTTTGTCACGCTCCCTTGAGCCATGGCCCGAGAAATGGAAGACCAATGAATCACCTGACTGAACCCCCTGGACTAACCATTTTAAGGCCATTCTGATGTTATGTTTTGTTGGGATCCTAAGTGGGTCTGTCTCGTCCTCTGTAGGTTGTTCAAAATGTTAGCAGGAAGGATACGAATAAACAGCATAATTTACTTTTGTTTTTCTTTTGGTTTTTCGTTTTGGGCAGGTAAGATATTTATTTTTGGTCCAGATTCCCTTGAGACCGCGAGTCACTGATCTTGTTATTTCAGAAAGATTTAGAGTCCAGCTATTACTAGGCTAGAATTGGAAGTGCTAGTTAGTTTGTTGATTACGTTCATGATTTAAGATTAGAATTCTATGAAATATTGAAATAAAATTATTTCAGTTCAAACATAACTATCAGATATTGGCCCCTAGCTAAAATCATTATATATAATGATAGGCTCACTTGCATTTTCATTGATCTATAGGTTCTTAACTTAGAATGTTACTCCTAATTGGTAACTAGGTGACAGCTTAGACATTTAATTTGTCAAAGAAGCTTATAAGTTGTAAACTAATGCTCATGAAATTAATGTCCTTGAACTTCTTTGTTTTAATAGTTAAACGCAGTCCACACATTTACATCAAATTGAGATATTGTTTATTCCAAAGATGGTTGGTCCTAAAAACTTCTTTTGAAAGGAGGATGCTTCTTTTCAATGAGGAGAATTGAGTTGAAAATTGATGCTTGTGGATTGTGTTATTACATCAATTTTATAAGTCAGTACCTTGTATGAAATTGTTGGTCCTAGCTTTGGAATTTTTGTGTGAACTAACTGTTGGTCCTGAATTTTATCAGCACAATATAGAAAAATTTAAACATCCAAATGTTTTTCCTAATTATTTTGAACTGTCATTTCAATTAATCCATTAGGTCCTCTAATTAGTACCTGTGAGTATGAGTATGGACTCGTTGGGAAAACCCATCTTTTCCACCAAAAAGTATCTCATGCACCTAACATCATTCACGCTTCCTTTGAGTTTGTAACTACGCCCATAATAGCTCACTCCACATAGAAGGGCGCGCTTCCTCCCATGCGGGTTAGGAGGCGTCAATGGCGGTGATGGTCGTGGTGGTGGCAGCTGAGGATAATAACCATATACTTGTGCATTCCATGCTGGATAGCTGTTTACCGATCCAGCAACCACTGTATTGACAAGGTCTTTAAACCGATTTGCTGTATGGCTAATTGAGTCCTGGACTTGAACCCAACGATCATTTGATCGAACCCGAGTTATGCCATTGCATACAGAACATTGAATGCTTTTGGTTTCTGGGGGCACAAGTAGTTGCACCCCACACCAACTGCACCTTTCACTTTTGCCTTCCATTACTTAATGTTCTGCATACAACACCTAATGATGCTAGACCCAGTTCCTGCGGATTTTAAAGTGAACCATGCAGGAATCATTTTTTGTACCATATGTCAATATTCGGCACTTAAGGGAATGGTGGAGAATTAGATTCTTTCTTCTCTGAATGAAATTTCTTTTACGTGATTCGATTCAATATCAGCTAGCTAGATTTGAAGGCAGACCAACTGGCCAACTGTTTTGTGTGTTGAAAAGTAGTGACACTGATAGATGGCGGCTCTAGAAATTTTTTTTAGGAGGCCCAATAAGAAGATAAATGAATCTTGTTGTTTTCGATGTTTCTTTATTACAAATTTGTCCATAATATTAGCAAAAAAATAAAATATAAACTGTTAGTTCATTTGACATATAGTCTCATAATATAATGAACATACTAATTATTACTAAGATGAAATCTTGGAAATCATCCATTGTTTTCGAATGCAATAAACATATTAATCATTGTCACTAAGTGAACTTTAATTATTATTGCTCAAAATTCTTTTATTTATTAGTTTGTTTTAAGTCTTTACAATTCTTGTATTTAACAATTCAACTCAACATTGACAACTATTGTCCTTTGTAATTGTATTAAGTGTGTTTGGGTCTTGATTATAAGTCAACTTATTACTTCACTTTTTTCCTAATATTTGCGAGTCTCATTTGAGTTCCTACTTATGTAATACTTTTAGCAAAAAGTTAGATAAATGATTCCCAAATAGAGGATTATATTTAAGGTTATTTTAGTTATGCTTAAAAAAAAAAGATCAGAGTGTTCAAAATTTTATTTTAGAGGGTCAAAATAGATAAAATTTATATATATATATATATATATATATATATATTTATTTATTTATAGATTGGCCAAGTTATGGGGTTCATTTGAACCCCTGTGCTATGGCTAGCCGCTCATGACACAGATTTACAATCAAATTAATGTGTCATGTGATATTTTCCCTCACTAAATTGAGTAATTTTTTAGATTTATAAAAATAAACTTGTAGGGACTAAGATTGAGCACTTCTTCTATTAGATGAGTGGACTCAGGCCCAACAAGCCCAATACAATTAATTTTATAGAGAATGAGTTTAAGAACTAGGCCTTAGTGAGGGTTACAACAACTAGACATGGTTATGAGTGGGTTGAATAACAAGGACGTGGACTAAAGTATGAAATTCTGTCCTTGGGCATTTCTTTCGAGGAACTTATTGTTCTTATTATTTCTTTAGTGCTTGGTTACAAAGGTTTCCAAGATCATGCAAATTGCTACCGTATTCTCTCCTTCTAATTCCCGATCCCCCTTTACAGGAGGATTTCTCACATTATATACCCCCTTCCGGTTGATCTTGGCCCTCCATCTGTTGATCATGCAGGTCACTACTCGAGTGCTTGTCCCATCGGCTACCTTCCCAAACCTTCTGTGTGTTGCAGCAACCAAGACAGCACTGTTTAAGGGTCATTTCCTCATTAATGCGGCCAGAACGTTAGTTGTGGGCATTTAATGCGGGGATGACAGTTTCTCCTTGAATTGCTCCTCCACCACGCTCCCATGGCTGTCCTACTGTACTTGTCCTTTTTCTTGGGATGCTTTGGGAGGCTGCCTTCGATGGCGTGTTGTTCTTCCCTTCTAGGATCTCGATTGGCCGAGAATAAGGTTGTCGTCGGCGATGTTTCTTGGCAATTTGGGCTTTCTTCGTTCGTCCTCGGGCATTTCTTCCTCCTCGATGTGGGTCTTGGGCTTAGTATAAGGTGGGCCAGGGTTGCCAAATTCTTTGACCCCACAATAATCCCTTAAAATCCTGCTGTCCGGCCCCTCGGACGGAGAGGAGGATTTTGATGTCCTCGGGCTTTTATCATGGCTTGTCAAGTCTTGTCCTCCATCAGTGCCAGAGCCTTTTCACTTGTCTAAGGCACGTTCCTGGTGCTTTGGTATACGGAGCGTGTCCTCATTAAATTTGGGCGGCTCTATGCTCCCCACGTTCAATGGTGTGATGGTAATCTAACGGTGGAGATTTCTTTAACTTTATGGGAGGGAAAACCCACACGGTTATTTTTAATTGGAGGTATAAATACCATTTGAACCGATTTGCCTCTCTACTTTTACACTCAAGAGTTCTTGCACACATATCCTGAGTTCGGTCAAATCTCTAGCCAAACTCACGTCTCTTTTCAGCATAAAAAGCCTGTCCGAGAAGCTTTTCCTCATTTCTGTAAGTTTTCCTCTCTCTAACTCACATTTTCTCTCTTCTAAGTTTCTTTTCCTCTTATTCCTCTCTTTCTTTCGTCCTTCCCTGAGTCTTTTAGCTGTTTCTAGGGATGGGTAAGTTAAAAAAGTTAGTTGAGTCCGAAGAGGCAATGGAAAATTTGTCAACGATTATAGGATACCCCGTAATGTAGGTTTGAGATACTGTGAAGAAGGGGAGTGGCATTTTAGGAGGCAAGAGGGTGAAGTAGTGATTCCCATAATCGCCTTCATAGAAGGTGGTATGAGAATCCCTATGGGGCCGGTGATGAGGGACTACCTTAGGCATTTCCGATTAGCTCCCACCTAGTGCGCCGCCAACGTATTTAGGATCCTGGGTTGTGTGGACACCTTAAACGAGAAAATGGGGTTAAGTTAACCCATCACGATATAAACTGGTGCTACAACCTCCAACACCTAAAGGGTAAATCCTATTATATGAAGACAAGGGACGATAAAGTTCGGCTTATTCAGTGCCTCCCCGAGACCAGCAAGGGGTTAAATAAAGACTTTCTCATTGTGTCTGGGGAGTGGCATGACGACCTTCATTGTCCAACAGAGGAGGGGGAACTAGGTGGGGTATTCAGAGTAGGAGAGGTTGAATCTTTTGTGCTATCATAGTTTGCATTGTTCGGTTGCTAATATGAATATGCTTTCTTTTTGTAGATCCACACGCCTTTGAACGACACTTTCACTTGGTCAACTGGGAAGATTTGGAAACCATCCTTAAGGTGGAGGTCTTTGTAAACGAAGCTGACAACCAAGTCAGAGCTGCTCACAAGATCCTTGGGTACGATCCCATCCAGAAATCATTCTCGGCTCCAAAGTACGTGATCAAAGTTAAAGATCCTCGGCTTCACAGAATCATTGTAGCAGAACACGGGTTCTTGCTTCCCGAAGGATCTCCTATCCCAGAAGGCGTTCCATTGGTAGGCTCTTCTTCATCCCATCAAGTTGCAGAGGCCAAGGGAGGAAGAGTAGAAAGCGAAGAAGAGGTCGCTGATTTGGGTCCGCCCGAGGACGAATTTGATGTATTCGGCCAAGTTAATCTATCCGAGGATCCCTCTGGTGACTTAGGTGACCCCAGTTTGACAGAAGCGGATCTCCTATCAGTGGGGACTTCTTCTCAAGTTGAAATGGGTTTTAAGAGGAAACCTTCAACCAACTTGCTCGACCTAATTGAAGGCCAGTCGAGGAAGGACGTGCCGGGGAAGCCACAATCCAAGCTTCCTCCTCCTCCACCCAAGCCTCAGCCTACTCAGACCAGGTCATCTTCCAACCAATCACATCCATCATCTCCACGGTCCAAACTTCCTCCTCCTCCTCAGTCGACTCTACCTCCTCGGCCCGAGCCCGCCAATCCAAAAAGGAAGAGGGCTTCCAAAGGCAAAGAGCCCATGGATGGGGGCAGGTCTCACTTCTTCCAGGAGGAAGATGAAGCCCGACGAGCTTCGAAACAACTAAAAATCGGGCACCAGGGCCAAGAAAAAGAAGTCACCACTCAGTCCGAGCCCTAGGCCTAGCTTCCTGCCCCAATGCTCCACGGGGAGCCTTTAATGGACGCCTCCCTCAGGGACTTCCGAGGGGGTAAAGGCACCTAAGTGGCGATGCGCAGGAGAGGTCCCTGCTACTTCCCATCGACATGGCCGAGTTGGGGAATTTGAGGAGGCAGAAGGTCTTCCTCAACATCAAGAGGTACTTAGGCATGGTAAGACTTCTAACACTTGTGACTCCGTTGATTTTTGTTCCTTGGTTTCCAACTAACCGTGTGCTTGTTTCAATTGGCAAGCTACCCAGGCCACTTATAGATTGGAAGAGGTAGCCAACGACTAGAGCAGGGCCCTAGAGCTCGAGCGTGACAAGCGCCTTGATGCTACACGGACCCTTAAAAACTCCGAGGCCGATCTCTTGAAAGCAAGGGAGGATATGAAGTAGATGACAAGGGCCAGAGATAATGCTGAAGCAGGCCTAGCTGACGCTCAAAAACAGGCCGAAGTCCAGATGAGGCGCCTGCTTGAAACCGAGGATCAGCTGAAGATTGCCAAGGAGCAAATCACTGACCTAAAGAAGAAGTTGGCCAAGTCAGAAGGGGCCAAGAATGTCATGGAGTGGGCCAGGGATGAAGCCTTTAGGGCTAAGGCAGAGGCGGAGTCCGCTAGGATAAAGGCCGAGAGCTCCAAGGAGAAAGCCGAGGAGGAGGCTTATGCCTTGCGAGTGGCTGAGACCCAGGCCACTCTCAAGGCTCAAGTACCTGGGGTATGCAGGCTCTATTATTCTCAGGTTTGGAATGAAACCCTTAAACAAGCTGGGTTGAGGTGTCATCCGACCTGTGGAAGGTGGAGAATGTAAACTACCCTCCTGCCATCCGGGAAACTGCCCTCGCTAGCTCCAATGCTAAGGTTGCTCCTGAGGAGGTTGAGACTGCTCGGCCTAAAGCTGCTCTGGCCATAACCGCTCCTGACGAGCCAGCCAAGGAGAAAGAGTTTTCTGGGGCAACTGCAACAAATGAATGCTTGAACCCTGAAGCGCTCCAGAAGACTACAGAGTCTACAGCTGATGCTCAGGCCCCTCATGCCAAGGAGTCAGCTTTCCCTGTTGAGCCCCTTCAGATTATTCCTCCAAGTGAGGGCTCCAAGGATCCTGAGGTTGTTTCTACTCAGCTCTCCAAGGATGGAATCAAGATAAAGTTGAAGAAATAGGCCATCTTGGCTAGCTTCTGTTTTAGTTTTGCTCCCTTTTTTTTTTTTTTTTTTTTTTTTTTTAACATTGGAATCATTGTAATCATACCTTTAGATTAAATGTATGAAGTTCCTTTTTTTTTTTTACATTATGTGTTTATTGTTATTATTATTATTATTATTATTAGTGTGAATCTCGTGTCTCATGAGTTGGTTATCCTAATGGGTAAAAATGGTTATGTACATACCATATCTGAAATTAGACCTTTAAATTCTAACTCACCGACATTAAGGGGACACTTAGTTTGCGTTTGCTTACATCTTTAGGGGCCGGGGGCTGAGTAGATGATCCAAGGTACTGAGCGTATACTTAGGCTGTATTTGCAACTTGCATGAATGCTTGATCTTGCTAATTTCTTCAAAGGTTGTGGTCCGAGGGTCATACCAGACCTTGGTTCTGTCTAGTGCTTAGATTTTTCTAGAAGTAACTAGTTTCCCTATAGGTTTGAGTCCGAGGACCATGCAAGACCTTGGTTCTGTCTAGTACTTAGACTTTTCTAGAAGCAACTAGTTTCCCCATAGGTTTGAGTCTGAGGACCATGCAAGACCTTGGTTCTGTCTAGTACTTAGATGGTTGCCAAAATACAAGACATATAATCATAATAGACTTAAAATTTGAATTAGAGAAATGCTTTTGTTAATAGTAATACCTTCTCAGGTTATTTACATTCCATGGACGAGGTACAGCTTTTTCATCTAAGTCTTTTAAGTAGTATACACCTATTCCTGCTACTGAAGTAATTCGGTATGGTCCTTCCCAATTGGGTCCCAACTTTCCCCAAGATGGGTTCTTGGCAGCACCCACAACTTTTCTCAACACTAGGTCCCCTGGTGCTAGTGGTCTCAGCTTTACATTGGCATCATATCCCTGCTTGAGCTTCTGGTGGTAATAGGCCGACTGGATCACTGCCTTTTCTCTTCGTTCATCGATCAGATCTAGGCTCTTCCCTAGTAGTTCATCATTATTGCCTAGAGTGAAGGAGCTCGTCCTCAGCGTTGGGAAGCTTGCCTCTAGAGGGATAACAGCCTCAGCCCCATAGGTCATAGCAAAAGGTGTTTCCCTTGTTGACTGCCGTGGTGTAGTCCGGTAAGTCCATAAGACGTACGACAGCTCTTTTACCCATCTTCCCTTAGCGTCATCCAATCTCTTCTTAAGCTCATTGACTATGTAAGGTTGAATTTATTCAACCATCTAATTGGCTTTATTCTGTGCCAAATTTGCTTGTATTTCAGCATTTAGTAACCCTGTTTTTAGGTGGGTTTGATGTAAGGGTAGTGAGTGAGATAGAGTGAAGTTTGCTCAAGAGTGTGCAAGAAAACAGAGGCTCGTGGCTTGGCCTCGTGGGTGACTCGCGGCTTGGCCTCGTGGGTGACTCGCGGCTGCAAGCCGCCAAACGCAGCACACGTGCCAAGCATGCCGGAAGGTGAACAGTCATGCTAGCTGGAGCACTATAGGACAAAACAGGACAACTGGCCATACGGTTAGCTCGCGACTGGATCTCGCAACTTAGTCAAGCCGTGAGCCACCCCTGTTTTGTAAAACCTGACGTTTCACATTCCTCTCACACTCCAGTATAAATACCCCTTTTACCCACGATTGTAAGAGAGCTTCCAGAGAGAATTTTGAGAGAGAAACCCTAAAGAAAAACAAGATTGATTCACCCACAATCTATACATTAGAGTCTCTTCAAATTCCTCAACTCTCTACCTCTCCATTGTTAAATCCTTGAGAGGCATCTTACCAAACCTGGTTCTCACCATTTTCATTACTGTGAGAGAGCTGTTTGGATTTCTGGGAAGCAGTTAGGAAGGAACCAATCTTCATTGGTTGATGCTATGGTCTAGTAGCGGAATCCGGGAAGCTAGAAAAGAAAAAGGTTCGGCGCAACCTCGTTGGAGCAAGAAGCTTGGAGGGCTTAGGTGCACTGGGTAGATTAGGCTTGGAGGGTCTATTGCTATCCATGTATCCCAACTATATTTTCTAGTGGATTGTTTACCGCTTGGAGGGCGGTGGAGAGGTTTTACGCCGAGGGCTTCGGTTTCCTCTTCCATAACACATCGCGTGTTGTCTTTGTATTTTCATCTTCCTTCCCTCTTATCTTTGCCTTTTATTATCTGCTGTGGGTTATGATTTTAATTTGGCTTAGATAGTTTATTCCAATTCCATATTATAGCTTATGTTAATTTCCCGCACACTTGTTGTTTGACATAATGCTTGAATTGGTTTAGTTGTTATTTGGGGGTCTAAACGTTCAAGGGTGTTTATACACATATTTGAACTTTCAGACTATGACCTTGTTGACAGCCTCGGCCTGTTCGTTTCCTTGAGGATAAGTTGGAGTTGAGTACCTGTTAGTGATTCCCAATTCTCAACAGTATCTTCTGAAGGCTTTGCTGTCAAATTGGAGTCCATTATCTGAAATGAGGGTACGAGGGACCCCGAATCGTGTAACAATGTTTCTCAAGATGAATTTCTTAACATCCACATCTCTGATGTTGGCCAACGGCTCAGTTTCGACCCATTTGGTGAAGTAATTTGTGCCGACCAACAGATATCTCTTATTTCTTGCTGCCTTGGGGAAAGGGCCTACAATATCCAGGCCCCACTGGGCAAACGGCCACAGACTGAACAAAGGGTTGAGGACCCCTCTTGGCTGATGAAAATTTGGAGCAAATCTTTGGCACTGGTCACATTTCTTAACATATTCTAGGGCTTCCTTCTGCATTCCCAGCCACTAATATCCCTAGGTAATGGCTCGGTGCGACAAAGATCTTCCTCCTGTGTGACTCCCACAGATCCCTTCGTGCAGCTCTTCAAGCAGTAATTCTGATGCTTCAGGGTGAATACACAGTAAATATGGCCTAGAATAGGAGCGTTTATACAATTTGTGGTCCTCGAACAACCAGAACCGATGAGCGTTTCTTCGTAGTTTTTCAGCCTTTGACTTCTCCTCGGGCAAGATATCATCTTTGAGGAACCTCACTATATGGTCCATCCAGCTAGGGCCCACTCTAACCTCATGGATATGGACCATGCCTTTTGCAACCTCATTTGCTCTATCCAGATGCTCGACAAGAATAATTCGAGGCAGACACCCCCTGTCGAAGAGGTAGCAAGCGTGGCCAATGAATCTGCATGGATGTTTCCACTTCTGGAGACGTGTGACAGGCTGAAAAGATCGAAGTCTGACTGCAAGCGTTTGACCTGGCTTAAATACTCTTGCATCCTCGCATCTCTGGCTTCCAACTTTCCCTTTACCTAGCCCACTACTAATCTCGAATCCAAGAAAATCTCTACTGCTTTTCCTCCCATTTTCTGCACCATGGCCATTCCTTGTAATAAGGCCTCATATTTGGCTTCCTTATTCGTGGCTGAGAACCCAAGTTTCAAGGATTTCTCTATGATAGTCTTCTCAGGAGATACTAGGACTAGCCCCACTCGAGACCCCTTTGATTTGCTGCGCCATCAACGTACATCTTCCAACATGGGGGTCCTGGCATAGAGATTACTCCAACTGATTTTCCATCCATGTTGCGCTCCTCTGCTACTATTTCTACTGGTGGTTCAGCAAATTTGGCCACCAAGTCAGCTAGGACTTGGCCCTTTATGGAGGTTTGAGGCATGTACTTGATATCAAAAGCTCCCAAAATTGTGCTTCATATGGCAATCCTTCCAGTGTAATCAGCGGTTCGAAGTACGGACTTCAAGGGTAGTTGGGTTAGAACAACCATTGTATGGGCTTGGAAATAATGGGGAAGCTTTCGCGTAGCATGGACCACAGCTAGTATGGCTTTCTCCAAGGGTAAGTATCTGACCTTAGCTTCATGCAGCAACTTGCTCACATAATAGATTGGCTTTTGAAGGCCATTGTCATCCCGTATTAGCACTAAGCTCACAGCATGAGGGGCCACAGCAATATATGCGTATAGGACTTCATCGGCCTCAGGATTGGACATGATAGGTGGCTGGGATAGGTATTCCTTGAGTTGCTAGAATGCCACAATACAGTCCTTGGACCACTCAAATCCTTTCCACTTGTTGATCAAGAGATAGAATGATCTGTATCTATCTGCCGACCTAGAAATGAATCGATTCAGGGCTACGATCATTCCAGTAAGCTTTTGGACCTCCTTGGCGTTTTGCGGTGGTTTTAAATAATTAATAGCCTTGATCTGGTCAGGGTTAACCTCAATTCCCCTATGAGTAACCATGTAGTCTAAAAACTTGCCTGATCCCACGACAAATGAGCATTTGGAAGCATTTAGGCGCAGCTTGTACTTCCTTAAGACATCAAAGGTGCTACCGAGGTCTCCTAAATGCTCAGACATCACTTTACTCTTCACCACCATATCATCAACATAGATTTCTATGCTTTTGCCCAACTGCAGCTCGAACATTCTTGTCATCATCCTTTGATAAGTGGACCCTGCGTTCTTCAGACCGAATGGCATTACCTTGTAGTGGTAGTTCCTAGTAGGTGTCACGAAGGCTATCTTTTCTTGATCCTCCAAGGCTAGTGGTATTTGATGATAGCCTTGAAAGGCATCTAAGAAACTCATCTGAGGATGGCCTGCTGTTGCATCCACCAGCTGGTCTATCCGAGGCATGGGGAACGGGTCTTTTGGGCATACTTTATTTAGGTTCGTGAAGTTTACACAAACCCGCCATTTTCTACTTTTCTTCACCACTTCGTCCCTAATTGCATCGGCGTGCTCTTTTGATGGGCGACGAGGTGGCTGCTTCTTGGGAGTGATGGACGGGTTGACATTGAAATGGTGACAGATGAAGGCTGGATCAATCCCGGGAGTATCGCAGGCATCCCATGCAAATATGTCAATATTTCTTTTGAGAAACTCAATCAACTCCTCCTTCTCCTGAAGAGGCAGCTGAGCCCCTACCCGAAAGAACTTCTCCGAGTCACCACCAATGACCACCTTCTCTAGATCTTCGCATTTTGCCTCCTCGGCAGCTGTATCAGGAGGCGACACTGGGGCCCTTGATTGCTATAAATTCTTTTCAGCAGAGGCCGAGGACTCCGCATCGAGCCGATGTGAGATGGCAGTGAACGGTGCAAAACTGCAAGTGCACAGTATCATAGTTTTATAGTAAAGTGATGAGAAGAGTATCGTCCTCAGAGATTGGTAACTTACTTTTGACAAATACCAAAATTATGTTAATCTTGATTTTATCTAGAGAAGTCACTAAGGTTTTTGTAATTGGAATTCAAAATAAAATCAATTTAAATAAAAGATACGCAGAGGAAAAGAAAGATGTTGCTTGACAATCAACTTAATGAGAAAGAAACTTCTAGGAAATCGATTTCACCTAATCCCTTACTATGCTTTACTCATCTAGCTAATTAAATTTAATTCTCTCTGTTTGTTAGCAATTTCCATACTCATCCAAAAGCCTCTTTCGATAGTCAATTGGAAACATTCTTGTTCATTATTTTACACAAGAGTATGCAATTTAATAAAGCAAGGAAGCATTAAGACTAATGATTTTAATACTACATAGGTTCATACAAGTCTTTCGATCTCTATATTTACCTATGTTGAAATATTCAAGATCTATCCTATAATCCCCTCTTTCTATAGCAAATCACAAGATTAAAATTATCTAATTAATGGCTTGTTAATTAGAAGCAATAAGCTTAGAATAAATCAAACAAACATGAAGAGAATTTGTTCAAATTAACATAGAAAAGCAAGCATAGTTCGAAACTAGATTACATCGTTTTCCTAGAATAAAGAAAGTTTAGTTCATGCTAAAAATTAAATCCAACCCAAACGAGTTCACCATATTTTTTTTCTGAGAAGATTGGAAAGAAAATAAATGCTAAAAAATTCTCTGTTCCAGCCCTCTCTTTCTTTCAGCTTCAGAGCGCACCTTTCTTCCTTTTTCTGCTTCAGCGCCCTTTTTTTTTCCTTTCTTCCTTTCTAGTCAGTGCGCCGTCTCTTTTTTCTGTTCAGCCCTTCTTTCTTGTTTCTTTAGATGTGTTGCCCTATTTTTTTCAGCCCAAAACAATTCTCTCTTCAGCCCAAAAACATTTTTTTTTCAGCCCAAAACATTTTTGCTTCAGCCCAAAAACATTTTCAGTTCAGCCCACACCACTGTTTCAGCTTCTTTTTCTTTTTGTTGGTTCTGTTTTCAATGCCTCCTTTTCTTCTTTCTTTTTCAGCGCCTCATTCTCTTTTTCTTGCCAACTTCCAAGGCCAAAAATATTCTCTTTAGATGCTTCACATTTTTTTTATTTGAATAAATCTTTATTTTCTTCAAATCTGGAATAAAATTTAAATAACAAAAATCAAGTCTAAAATCAACAAAATAAATAAAATTAAACTAAAGTTTAAAGTTGAGAAGTGATAAATTACACTTAATTATGCAAGTCATCAGGCAGCCACCACACACTGCCTTGCCGTGGATTGGCAACCACGGATTTCGAGAACCTAATCCCCTGACGAGAATTTCACCTTCTGAAGCAATGAGGAGGCAACAGCCCCTAAGGTATGGAGCCAGGGCCTACCGACGATGGCTGTATAAGGAGAGTAAATGTCCACCACAATAAAATTCACCTCCACTATCTCTAGGCCAGTCTGGATGGGTAGCCTAATCATGCCCTTTGGAATGACAAGCTTCTCGTCGAAGCTCATCAAAGGAGAGTTATAGGACATCAAATCTTCCGATTTTAACCTCAGCCCCTTCTAGAGGTCGGGGTACATAATCTCGGCCCCACTGCCACCATCCACCATCACTCTTTTCACATCGTAGTTCCCGATTCTGAGAGTGATCAATAGCGCATCGTCTTGGGGCTGGATGGTTCTGATCTTGTCTTCTTCTGAAAAACTCAAGATTGGGTGAAAATTCATTCTGGCCCTCTTCGGCTCTAGCTGGGACTCCTCGGCAAGCCGCTGAGCTATAGATAACACTCGTGAAGGGCGCATGCCTGTTCTTCCTGGCGCGGTCAAGATTACATTGATCGTCTCTACGGGTGGCCTTAGGGCAGTATCTCTCTAGGGTTCTTGATGGGTTTGGCCTTGATGCAGAAGGTGCTTCAGCTTTCCTTCTCGAACTAGCTATTCCAGATAGTTCCAGATAGTTCCAGAGGTTCCTGCAGTTCTCCGTGGTATGTCTGTGGTCCTGGTGGTATTGGCAATAAAAGTTCTGATTGCGCCTCGTGGACTCTCCTGCCATCTTATTCGGCCACTTAAAGTATGGCTCGTTCTTGATTTTCTCCAACACCCGATGTACTGGTTCTCGGAATACAGTATTGACAGTTTGTGTGTTGGTTACTCCGGATTGCCCTACGAAATCTCTCCTCGGGCGGTTGTTGTTATATCGGTCCGACCTAAAATCCCTCATTTCCTGATAACCTTCTATTTTCCCTTACCTTGCAGCTGGTCTTCGTCTATTCGTTTATACTTATCGATTCGATCCATCAGTTGGCGCACTCTGGTAGCAGGCTTGCCAGTCAGAGACTTCCTCAGGCCGTGCTCGGCTGGGAGACTATTTTTGAAGGTGCTGATGGCGACATTGTCAAAATTTTCGTCCATTTCATTATACATCTCTCAATATCTGTCAGAGTAGGCCTTTAAAGTTTCTCCATCATGCATGGATAACAACAATAAAGCACTCAAGGGCTGAGGAGCTCTGATGTTTGTAACAAAACGAGAGCCAAAAGCTTAGGTTAGCTGCCTATACGAATCTACGAAATTCGTCTTTAAGCCATTGAACCACCTCATCGCCACTGGTCCCAAGCTAGATGGGAAAACCTTGCACATCAGCGCCTCGTTTTTAGAATGGATAGCCATCCTTTGGTTAAACTGGCTCACATGCTCCACAGGGTCTGTTTTGCCGTTATAAATGGCAAAGGTTGGCTGCTAGAATTGTCGAGGAAGTGTAGCCCCTTCTATGCGGCGTGCGAAAGGTGATTTTGAGAGTTGATCTAGTGCCCTGCTCATAGGATCATTTCCCAAGCCCCTAGGAGATGGGCTTTTACGTTTACGCCTCCGGTAGTGCTCTTCTTCGTGAGAGAAGGTCTCGCTTGAAGGAGTTCTCGATCTTTGCCTATAGTCATCATCGGAGGGCATGTCAAGGCTAAAATGAGATTGCCTTCGTTATGCATGGCGCAACTTTCTCTTCAAATCGTCTATCTCTCGCTGCATGGCCTGCTTATCATTCTGTCTCTGGGATACGTGACTCCTAACTTTTTCTGGTTGCATGGTCCGGTTGTTATTTTGTCTCTGGAACACGTGACTGCCCACACGAGAGTGGCTTCTACTGGTTTGAGTGGTGTGTACACTTCCCTCTCAAAACCTTCCATTCTCTTCATTTCGGTCACGCTCAGGGTTGGGAAAGTTACCCTGTTGTTGGGATCTAGCCGGTTCAGGCTGATGGGAGCCTACTTGATGAGGGCCTGATCCTACCATGCTTGATTGTTGCCTTTACCAATACATAAGTTCTTCCCACAAACGGCGCCAATTGTAGGGACTGAGATTGAGCACTTCTTCTATTAGATGAGTGGACTCGGGCCTAACTAGCCCAATACAATTAATTTTATAGAGAATGGGTTTAAGAACTAGGCCTTAGTGAGGGTTACAACAACTAGACATGGTTATGAGTGGGTTGAATAACAAAGACGTGGACTAAAGTATGAAATTCTGTCCTCGGGCATTTCTTCCGAGGAACTTATTGTTCTTATTATTTCTTCAGTGCTTGGTTACAAAAGTTTCCAAGATCATGCAAATTGCTACCGTATTCTCTCCTTCTAATTCTCGACCCCCCTTTACAGGAGGATTTCTCACATTATATACCCCCTTCCAATTGATCTTGGCCCTCCATCTGTTGATCATGCTGGTCACTACTCAAGTGCTTGTCCCATCGGCCACCTTCCCAAACAATCTGTGTGTTGCAGCAACCAAGACAGCACTGTTCAGGGGTCATTTCCTCATTAATGCGACCAAAACGTTAGTTGTGGGCATTTAATTCGGAGATGACAGTTTCTCCTTGAATTGCTCCTCCACCATGCTCCCATGGCTGTCCTACTGTACTTGTCTTTTTTCTTGGGATGCTCTGGGAGGCTGCCTTTGATGGCGTGCCGTTCTTCCCTTCTAAGATCTCGGTTGGCCGAGAACAGGGTTGTCGTCGGCGATGTTTCTTGGCAATTTGGGCTTTCTTCGTTCGTCCTCGGGCATTTCTTCCTCCTCGACGTGGGTCTTGGGCTTAGTATAAGGTGGGCTGGGGTTGCCAAATTCTTTGACCCCACAAAACTAGATATAATTTTTTTCTTATCTTCTTCTATAATTTCTAAGTTGATAATAAATTCTTCGATTAGTCATTTTATTATCAATATATTTTTTTACTATTTATTTTTACATAAATTATATTACTACACAACCATAAGAAACCAAAAATAGCAACAATAATTATTTGTTTATATCTTTTAGATCTAAAAAAATAGATATTTGTAACAAAATATTCTCCTATAATTTCTAAGTTTATAAAAAATTAAATATCTTAAATTGGTTACAATATAAATTTGTCATCTAATCTTTTATGATTAATTTAACTTAAATTTGATTACTAGCCATAAGAAACAAAAGATTGCAACGTTATTTGTTCATACTGAGTTACAATTTTTTTTTGGATTGAGTAAAAAAAATTGTCAATAACGTAATAAATATATTTTGTTTTGAGAAGAGATTAATAAGTATTTAAGTTAAACGTAAACTCCTTTTTCCCATATCAACTTCAACCAAACTTAAAATTCTATATATAATGGTGGAATATATATTTATATATATATATATATATATATATATATATATATATATATATAATGATATATAGATGAGTTCAAGTTACATCTAGTTTAACTTTATAAGATTTACAAATTTTTTAGACCATTGATTTTTATTAAATCCAATGGTTAAAAACACACTATTACCCACCTCATCATCTTTCTAAAAATAAGTGATGAAGCATTAAATGAGTCTCTCCACCCTTAAAATCCAACCAATCTTCTTCTTCTTCTTCTTCTCTCTCTTCTTTGCCTGGCCTGGACCTTTGTCCATAATCATGGTTAGTAAGCACTCTAAAATTCCAGTAATGAACTGATTTCAATTTTTTGTCCAAGATCGTTGTAAATTTTGCTAAAAACTTAGTATCATTAGCCTAGATTTGGTCAATTTTTATATCAAGTAAAAAAAAAATCTAAGAAATTTATGAGTAAATATTGAGGATGAGAAAACATTGAACTTTTCTTTCATTGCTTTTAACAACGAAATAGAAGTCGTGTCCATGTTTTATCATTTTTTTCTGCTAAATTAAACCTCTAGCACTTCCTTCATTCCTTTTTTTTTTTTACAAGTTATATAAATATCAGTGGGCTTCTTGTATTATTTTCTTTTAGGTTATTATAACCCATCTCATAGATTCGTTGTGGGCACAACAGAAAGTTTAGTATGATTTTTGAAATAATATAGTGTATCTAAGACTCATACCAACACGCAAAGACTATGCAAGTGCTGCTTGTTAGCCATAGAAATAAAGCAAAGTCTTATACAAAAGTAACAAAACATAATTCAATACTGAAGTTTTTTCCCACACCAAAGCTATATAATAGTGCTCTTTAATTGCTGGAAAGAAAAAAAAAATGATATTGTGCTGTACGGGTGGAAAGAAAAAGGGAAAAAAAAGTATGGAAAGAAATTAATAAGGAGAGAGAGAGAGAAAAAATATTATTAATTAAGTATGAGGGGAAAAGGAATAATATTTAATGATGTTTTTTCAACCGTTAGATCTTTTAAAAATTTGCGATGTAAAAAATGTGTAACTTTATAAGAGTTACACCAGGTGTAACTTGAACTCATCTCATATATATATATATATATATATATATATATATAATATGTATTCTTCCATTCTTGTACATACCGTACAACTTTTTGGTGTATTCTCCCATTCTTCTATCTACCCTACCTATCAATAGGTATGAATTTGTCTCTCTCTTTTTTTTTTTTTTTAAAAAAAAATTTATATTCAAATTGAATAGGTTTTGTTAAGGGTTGCATTTTGTTTAAGCTATTATTTATTTAACTTCAAAAAGAAAAATGTAACATGTTTAAAAACTAGTACATTAAACCCTAGCCTCTCCTCTCACGTAGGAGCTTCTCTCTCTCGTTTTGTAAAAACGAGACTCTCCCTCCCTCAGTTTTAACACTGAGGGCTTGCTTTTACAATTTTTTATTCGATTCCTAATGGCTGACGACGTGATTGATAGCATGGAAAACATGAAACTAACATCTGAGGAAGAAGAGATTATTGTGATATCTGATGAGGGTAGATTAGCCGAGATTGAGAGCTGCAATTTGAGTCTCATTGGAAAATTTTTGACGTGCAGGGCTTTTAATAAAAGGGCGGCTATGAGTACAATACGGAAAGCATGGGGCATGAATACTGAATTGAAGATTGTTGAGGTTGGATCAAATTTGTTCCAGTTCAAGTTCCAAACAGATTTTGATTTAAACCGTGTATTGAAAGGGGGACCGTGGAGTTTTGATAACCAATTGCTTCTACTCAAGCGATGGCATAAAGGGATGACTGCGAGTAATGTCAAATTAGATCATGCATCCTTATGGATCCAAATTTGGGGGGCTCCATTTGATATGGTGTCTTCACAAGTGGCAGCAGCGGTTGGCAGTAGACTGGGTATGGTGGAAGATGTGGAGAAACAGAGGGGACATGATACACCGAATTATTTTATGAGGGTGAGGGTTGCAATACCGGTTTCTAAACCATTGAGGCGGGGAGGATTCATTGAAGATTCAGATGGAGAACGCACTTGGGTAAAATTTAAATATGAAAGGTTACCAGTTTTTTGTTATTACTGTGGTATTCTTGGGCATGACTTACGTCACTGTGCAAGCCATTTTGCAGCAGAAAAACAGGGGGGGGAGGTAGACTACCAATATGGAGATTGGCTAAAGGCTACTGGAGGCCGGCAAAGATCACCGCCACGACGGAGTACGGTGGAGCCTGACTTGCACGACTGGATGAGGAGTACAAACGAAAATCATGGAGTGGATACTGATATTCAGGTGGTGGAGTCCGAGAAGTTAGGAGTGGATACTTCAAATCATGTGGATAATGTTGAAGTGCATGAGATGAACCCGAATATTCAGCAGAGGAGTGCTACTGGGAATAAAGAAGTGGTGGACATGGATAATAATTCTATAACTACAACCATGGCAATAGCTGATGAGAGTCCAAAGTCACAATCAGATAGAGATAATGCTATTATAGTGGATGAGCAGATTGGGCCGAATCTACATGGAACAGCACAGCCTAAACTGAAGTCAACGTGGACCAGGATTATGAGGATGGATTATGGGCTTGGAAGTATTATAAGGCCCACGGATTCTTCTTTGCTTGGAAAGAGAGGAAGCTTTACTAAAACAGAGGCTGCTATGTCAGATGAAGAAGGGGAAGCACAGAGAGTGAAGCGGGAGAAACTATGTCGAATTAATGACGGTGAATCGGCGGGGGTGGCTGACCACCCTTGCCGGAGGCAATGAAGCTGCTAAGTTGGAACTGCCAAGGGCTTGGGAACCCTTGGACAGGTCGTAGCCTTCGCAAGATTGTGAGGGAACAAGCTCCCAATGTGTGTTTTCTTATGGAAACACGACTAGATAAGGAGGGTTTTGAAAATTTGTATGGTGAATTGCCTTATCAAAATAAAATCATTGTGAAGAAACCTGATTCGGGTGGAGGGTTGGCTTTATTGTGGAAGGATGATATTAGGATGGACTTGATCAATTTCACCAATAATCATGTGCTGACAAAAGTGAAGGAGGAAGACGGGTTTGAGTGGTGGCTGACATGCTTTTATGGATGGCCGGAAGCGCAGCAAAAACATAAGTCTTGGGAGTTACTAAACCATTTAAAGTCTTTTGTAGAGGGTCCTTGGTTATGTATCGGAGATTTTAATGCTTTTCTCCAATCTTCTGAAAAGCTCAGTAAACGGCCAGCACAAGTAAGCCAAGTTGAAGATTTTCGAGCTGCAATGGAGGAGTGTCATTTGGAGGATTTGGGCTTTAAGGGATATCCTTATACTTGGAATAATAAGCGACCAGGAGAGGCAAACACCAGAATCCGGTTAGACAGAGCTGTTGCAACGAGGGAATGGAGAGAAAAATTTCAGCTGAGTTCAGTGGTGCATTTGGCCCCTCATGCTTCAGACCACTTGCCAATTGTTCTCCACACACAGAAATTTGAGAAGAATAGTAGACAAGGAAGGAGAGGTTTTAAGTTTGAGGAAACATGGCTGCTTTGGGAGGAATGTGAGGCTATTGTTAAAGAAGCATGGACGTTGGAGCATAATGGAGGGCACGGGTTGGTAGATATCAAGCACAAAATTCAAAATTGTGGGGATCACTTACGAGCTTGGGGATCTTCTAAGGCTAGGCCGAACAATGAAGACATCAAACAGCTCCAAAAAAGATTGGAAAATTTGAACATGGTGGTGACCACGGAAGCTTCAAGGGCAGAATTCTTGGAGGTGAGCAAGGAGTTGGATGATTTACTGATGAAGCAGGAGATTTTTTGGGCACAGAGATCTAGAGTTTCTTGGCTTAAGCATGGAGACAAGAATACAAAATTTTTTCACTCTAAAGCGTCACAACGGCGGAGGAGAAACTATATTCAGGGTGTAAAAAATTCTGATGGAGATTGGGTGGAGGAGGTGGAAGATATTTCTCAGGTAGCAATAAATTATTTTGAGAACTTGTTTCATGCAGGTACTTGTACTCAGGTTGTTGATTGTCTTAGCACAGTGGAGCATAAGGTGACCCCAGATATGGAACAGATATTGTCCAGTGATTTTACTGCTGAGGAAATTAAGATAGCGGTTTTCCAAATGGGACCAACAAAGGCGCCTGGACCTGATGGTATGAATGCTCTTTTCTACCAAAACTTTTGGCATATAGTGGGTGATAATGTAGTTAGTGCAGTGTTAGACTATTTACATTCTGGTGTTATGGGGCCTGATATAAACCACACTAATATTGTTCTGATACCTAAAATTAAATCTCCTGAGAGAATGTCTGATTTTAGGCCAATTAGCTTGTGCAATGTAATTTATAAAATTATTTCCAAAGTTCTGGCTAACAGGTTGAAACAGATTCTGCCATTTGTTATATCTCCTACACAGAGTGCTTTTGTGCCTGGAAGGCTTATTACTGACAATGTGCTGGTGGCTTATGAAGTTTTACATTCTATGCATTCTCGAAAAAAAGGAAAAACAGGATCATTGGCATTAAAGCTTGACATCAGTAAAGCATATGACCGTGTTGAGTGGAATTTTCTAGAAGGCATGATGATTAAATTGGGATTTCCAGACATATGGATTCGGTGGGTGATGGGGTGTGTAACTACTCCCTCATTTTCCATTCTCATTAATGGAAAAGAATATGGAGATATCCGGCCAACTAGAGGAATCCGGCAAGGGGATCCCCTTTCCCCATACCTGTTCTTATTATGTGCAGAAGGCTTCACTTCATTATTAGAGAAAGCAGAGCTGGAGGGGCATATCAGGGGAGCTTCTATATGTCGTAGGGCGCCTAGAGTATCAAATTTAATGTTTGCTAATGATTCAATAATTTTTTGTCGAGCTACTAGTGGAGAGGTTGGAGTGATTAATGAAGTTTTACAGACATATGCTAATGCTTCTGGTCAATGCATTAATATGGAGAAATCCTCGATCTATTTCAGCAGTAACACTCAAGAAGGAAAAAAAGCAGAGATTGTGTCATTGTTAGGGGTGAAGGTGGTGGACAGATTTGAATCATATTTGGGGCTACCTACACTGGTGGGAAGGGCAAAGTATCAAACTTTTTCCTATCTAAAGGATAGAGTTTGGAAAAAATTACAAGGGTGGAAGGGCATGATGTTGTCAAGAGCAGGCAAGGAAGTATTAATAAAGGCAGTTATACAAGCAATTCCTACATATACAATGGGGGTTTTCCAGTTGCCAGTTAAATTGTGTGAGGAACTGAATGCTTTGTGTGCTAGATTTTGGTGGGGACAAGTGGGTAATGGAAGAAAGATTCATTGGAAGAATTGGGGTAGCCTAACTCAACCAAAGGCGGATGGAGGGATGGGATTTCGGGATTTGAGGTTGTTCAATCATGCTATGCTAGCTAAACAAGGCTGGAGGTTAATGCAGGACCAAAATTCTCTCTTATTCAAATGTTTCAAAGCTAGATACTTTCCGAGATGCCACTTTTTGGATGCTGCTGTGTCTCCCAATTGTTCGTATGTATGGAGAAGCATTATGGCTGCCATGCCAATTTTGAGAAGTGGATCTTGTTGGCGTGTGGGAAATGGTGAATCTATAAAAGTTTTGATGGATAAATGGATTCCTAATTACCCATCAAATAGGGTGCTGCATCCGGTTCATGAGGGTGTGGAGGATTGGAGGGTTTCGGATCTTATAGATTTGGAATTACATGGGTGGAGGAGAGATACCATCATGACACTATTTAATAGAGAGGATGCGGAGGCGATATGTAAAATTCCCTTAAGCCATAGGCGTGTGAATGATGTTGTGGTGTGGTTGCATAATAAAGAAGGTGTTTACACTGTTAGATCCGGGTATCATGTGGCTAGAAAAGTGCTTAGAGAATGGGCTGAAAGTTCAACAAGTTCTGGGCAGCAACTATGGAAGAAATTGTGGAGAGTAAGGGTGCCTAACAAAGTGAAGGTATTTGTGTGGAGGGCTTGTCATGAGATACTGCCAACCCGAGTAAATTTGGCCAAAAGAAATATTATCAGAGAGAATTTCTGCCTTTGCTGTCAGCGAGCTCCAGAGACCGTGATTCATGCTCTTTGGGAATGTCCAGCAGCCCAAGATGTGTGGGCTGGCAGTTCCACTATGATGCAGAAATGTGCTACTAACTTTCATGATTTTATGCAGCTTTTTGAGGCTTTGATGAATAGACTTGATGCAGCTGGGCTAGAGCTTTTTGTGGTGCAAGCTTGGACTGTGTGGAATCAGAGGAACACGATGGTGCATGGAGGACAGATAAAGAATCCTTGCTGGCTGAACAGACGTGCAACAGACTACCTGGACGAGTTCAGAAAGGCGCAGGAGCAGCTGGTTGTTTCGAATACAACTTCAAACGAACACCATTGGAAGCCTCCACCTCAGACTATGTATAAGTTGAATTTTGACGCAGCTGTGTTCACGGAGCAGCAAAGTTCTGGTATTGGAGCAATAATCCGAAATGCACAGGGGCAAGTAATGGCTGGAATGTCAGCTAAAGGGCCCTATGTGAGAAATAGTGAAGAGGCAGAAGCTTTGGCGTGTCGACAAGCAGTTGTTTTTGCCTTAGAAGCTGGATTTTCAAAGCTTGTTATTGAGGGTGATAACAGCACAGTAATGAAAGCCATCTCGGGTTTGTCTTACCATAATTCCTTGCTTGGGCATGTATATGAGGATATTTGTGCTTATCTAAATGGGATGCAGCTGGTTTCAATAAGTTGTATTAAGAGAGGGGGGAATATGGTTGCGCATTCTTTAGCAAAGTATGCAAAAAATATTAGTGATGTAGTCTATTGGTTAGAGGACTCACCACCACCTGCGGTGGAGGCTTTGTACCAAGATTCTTTACATGTTAGTGAATGAATGAATGCCTTGTTTTCAAAAAAAAAACTTCAAAAAGAAAAATAAAAACTCATTCATATACTTAAATTCACGAATTCTACATTAAAAATTGATAAGCGGATTAAGCCAATTCATAATATTCAACTTTTATACTCGTTTGTTCTCTTCTACAATAACTGGTTCTTAGTTTTCATTTTTTTTATTTATGAGTTGTCAAATTTTTCATACTCATTTTTTCCTTCCTATCAGCAAGTTTCAATTACATTCTTACACTTTCATTACTCTCTCTCTACATCTCAAAGTCAAAGAGGAAACAATCATGTATGTTCTTTCGTTCTTTTTCTACTTTTATTTCTTATTTTATGATTTGTGTTATTTCTTAATTTTAGATTTTAAATAAGTTTGATTATATTTTTAATATTAAATTTCAAATTATTGTTTATGGTTTTTTATTTGTTTTATATTCTTCAAAGAAGAAAATTGTTGATGTTTATATGTGACTATATATATATATATATATATATATATATATATATATATATATAACTAAGAAACAATAATTGTTGAATTCATTCATATTCATGTTGTACAATGAGAAGAGAAAAGAGGGGCATTCTTCAAGCCAAACAACAACCTTCTCATTCTCTTTTGCAACAGTAGTAAGAGTTAAAGTAGCTTTATTACATCCCAATAGAACACTAATAAAAGAAATAGTATAAAAACTTTCACAAATCAAAGCAATGTCATCTAGAATACCTAGAAAATCAAAATTGGGATCCCATTGATCTAGTGGAATCAACGGCTAAGGCACAAACAATAACATTTTTTTTCCATAGCCAAGATCCGGAGGCTTCTCATAGCCACAAAAGCTATGAAATGGGCATAGCTAGTTTCTAGCTTAAGTGCTAGTGAAAATAACTAAACCAGTGATATCGACAAGATAGACCTTAGAGTCTAATTTTGTGTTATGTGTCAATTCAATTTCTTAATTTTGGTGCAACTGTTTATTGCTCATTGCAAAAATTGAGGAAAATAAATATCAATCATTCATCCATTACTATTAAGGGTTTGGCCAATCAAAAAAAGTGGAAGGAAGATAATGGGTGATGACAGAAATGGAGAATTGGGATGATGAAATGTCAGTTACTTCGAGGGTAACCACCTCCAAAATAGAGCAAGGATTAGGGAAGAATAGAGAAGAGGAACTTAGTTGATTCTATGCTTATCCATTCTCACTCAACAATTCTGTTTATATACAATTACAATCAATCATGATCTTGCCAAGCACACACTGTCAAACCAGTAACTACTAACTGACTAACAACCTTCTAACTAACTCCCTTAATTGCCTCCACTTCTTCAGCACTAACCAACTACTTAACTGCTACAATGAAATACAGCACCAAGCATTACACCTTGCACATGGCTTAAGTACATTACAACTACAGGCACAGTTAAGCACACCACTAGGCACAACACAGTCAGTATCCTGACAATTACTTTGAAATTCGGTGGATTTATTAATTTTGAAAGACCTTTATTTATGGCGATCATGTTTGAATCGTAATATTAATTTTTACTCATTAACCATGTATCACCCATCCAACCAAAGAATATTAATCTAACTGACACACTGATACCAATCAAAATGTGCCATACCATGCAAATAATACTTGCATCCATCGAATATGATAATGCTTGGCTTCAGACTTCACAGCCGTCTGTACCAAATACTGTGAAAATGATGCTAGAAAACAATTTAAGCGTTTGTGTATCTTGCTCCCTCCAATTCTCAAATTTATCTTATCTCTCAAAATAAAAAAGAACTTTACTTGCGGCTTCATACCATATATATGCACACATATTGTACTATTATAATGAAAAATTGAGATAAAGTTCGATCAAACATTCAAGTTGGATTCTCATTACATTCTAATTTTGTGTCAAATATCCTTCTATTTTTCTTTAATTTTTGATGCCATATATCTTTGGAATCTAACAGAGTTTCTATTTTGTACCAAGTCATTCAAATGTCCTTATATTTTTTTTCTAGAAACAAATGTCCTTACATATAGATTCACGAATCTCAACTAAAAAACTATAAAGTGCTTAATTAAAATTTATTATACATCTTTGTAACACTTTGAATGTGTAATACTTCTAACATATTTAAAACTATTTTAAGTCCCTAAAATTACTTTCATCCAATTATATTAAGATCTCATTTGAAACCACTTACGATGCACTTAAAACTAATCATTTTTTTTTTTACAAATATAAACTTCATTGAAAATTTTTATCATATTCTGAAAATTTAGTTGGTCATATCCCATTTGAAATATGAAAACATGAAAAAAATTTATTGTACCAAAATAACGAGAATTAAGTTAAGAAGTGACAAAATATTATATATTTTTTAGAAATAAAACGATCAATGATGAACAATTAGCATAGTCTACCAAATAAAATCCTTACAAAGCTTTTTCAAAGAGTTTACAAAAAAATAATAATGACCATCAATAGCATTCAACTTAGGTATGAGTAAATTATTTTGAATTTTTATAGAATATTTTTTTTGAGGATTTCTTTCGTACTTTTCTTTTTCTTTTTCTCTCTGCTTCGTACTTATCCAATGCACTTTTCCATTGAACTATGCTTCTACCATATAGCTCCGAACCTAAATCTGTTAAAACTAATGGAAGGCCTCTAGCATAACGTATTGCACGTTCTGTGAGTATAGCATAATTCTCAGAAGGTTTTTCTGTTTTGAAGGCATTCAAACTAAAGAGTTGAAGAGCTTTGTTATGATCCATGTCCCTTACTTGGTATATCAAGTCTACTTCATGATTAGCTAGCAAAGCTTCCTCTCTTGTTGTTATGATGATTCTACTTCCTATACCAAACCAATCGCAATTTCCAGCTAATGTTTCTAATTGGACCAATTTGTCCACACCATCGAGAATTAAAAGAATCCTTTTAGAGCATAGTCTATGCTTTATCACATTGATTCCTCGATTCACATTGCCAACCTGCGAAATTCTTGTATCTCTTAGAATCTCAGAAAGAAGGGTCTCTTGTAAGTGGACCAACCCGGATTCTTGCTTTGAAGTTTCCCCAATGTTTGCAAGAAAACAACTTCCATCAAACTGATAAGCAACCAAGTTATAAATGGCTTTGGCGATGGTTGTCTTACCAATTCCACTGATTCCCAAGATCCCTACCATGCGTATGTCATTACTCCCGATACTTAAAAGTGAATTTACTTCATGTACACGAGGCTCAATTCCAATGGGATATTTAGCAACATTGAGGTATGTACGATTTACCATAAGTGAGACCCTTTGAACAATTTCTTGGATAAGTTCAGATTCATTCCTACAAAGTCAATAGATAAGAAGTATTGGTGAGTTGGATACTTTAAACATTGAAATACAAGAACATGATGTAGATATGAGATTTTTATTTTTTCCCCGTAACAACTAACACATGATAATGGTAGGCTAGAAGATAGGGAATAATCCTCCACCTCCACCTCCACCTCCACCTCCCACTCCTCATATATATGGGTTGAACACAAGTCCTTCCCTTTATTAGAAAAGCCCGGATTCCCTTCATTGGATCCTTAATCGGTAACAGGTTTCTATGTTACAAGGTAGGTTTATTTACTTCTAAAATCTATATTTTTATTTTGGAAAGTGATACTCTTCTGCCCCAGGCCATTGAGTGACAGTAATATCTCCACTAAACTATAGACTTAAGCAATCCATTTCAAAATTGAAAGCAATAAAAATGACAACAATGTAATTCCAGAGATGCAAGTGAGAGGGGGCTGCCAAAGCTACATTAATCACTGTGTTCCTTGGGGTCTAAGACTAGTAGGTGGGATTACAGATATATATATATTCATTGCTTCTCTCTCTGTTGAAATCTAAACCAAAACTAAATTTAAGGAAAGAAACAGAGTAGCTTTGAAAATAGATTCGTCTCAAATCTGTTTTACTAATTATAATGAAATGAAAAATTAAATACTGAGAGAGTGGCTAATTCCAAAACTATTTCATTCTAGTTCAGTAAAATATAAAAAAGGATTACACAGTATATGAAGTATATAAATAAAATTAGCCCCTAAAATATGTGTATCCATCTTAATTCTTAAGTTGTCCTACAACCAAAAAATGAGAATCTAAAGTTAATTTATTATATATAGTATTCTACAAATAGAATTGGATCAAAATGTAATTATAAAACAAGAATGCATTATTAGTAATTGGAATGAGAAAAAAAAGGTTGTAAAATGAAGGCAAGAAGTGATTAGCGATAGATTTACCCTTTGGACAAATGCCAGCCCCCAGTCAAATTGGATACATCTGTTAGAGCATCCTTCCACCTCTGCATCTTGACATCATCCTTAACCTTGTCTCCAAGTTTATCAAATGCTTTTCCAAAACACTTTGTCTGATGCCCTATATCCGATGGATCTACTTTGAAAAACACTGGTAGAACCATTTGTTCTTTTGTTTCCTTGCACTCGAGGATCTTCAAAAGCTCATCCAAGCACCATGAGGATGATGCATAGTTTTTAGAGAGTATAAGGATTGAAATCCTTGACCCTTCTATGGCTTTGAGAAGTGCGGGTGATATTTCTTCTCCTCTTCTAAGCTCATCGTCTATGAAGGTGTTGATTCCCTTTTTATGCAAAGCGTTGTATAGATGCCCAGTAAAGTTGTTGCGAGTATCTGTGCCTCTGAAACTCAAGAATACATCGTGAGTCCATTGATGGGTGTTAGAAGAAGAAGATGAAGAAGAAGAAGAGGATTCTTGGAATTCAGAGGTCATAGAAGAAAAGAAGTTGGAGAACAAGGGGTTGAAGGTAAAGTAGAGCGAGTGAATCTTATAGAAAATGAAAGTTGAATAGTCAATAAAGAAAGTCTTTTCGGAGGTTTCCGACGCTTGAACTTGATACCGTGTTCCATATATAATAAAAAAGAAAATTACGCGTTCCATAATGTGAAATTTACGCATTTAGAGGGCTTCTTAGCAACTGCCTCAACTTTTGCGGCCACTGATATTTCACTCTCTCTCTGGGTTTCTTCGTGATTTCATGCGTGTTTCCGGAGAAATTATTCCTGCGTTTGGATTGCGCTGAAAATCAGCGCGTTTGCGTTTTTCAGCTCTTTTTTTTTTTTTACGCGTTTTTTAGATTTGCGGTTACTGTTCATGTACTGATTAATAAACAGTAACCACAAATTTTGACTTTTCAAACTTTTTTTCAGCCAATAAGTGCACATCGTGTACTGTTCACGGATCCACAAATTTCACTTTTCAGCAACTTTTTCATTAAAAATGGGTCCCACGGTACTATTTACACATTTAAAAATTATTTTGCTACAGTATTTTTCAGTTTTCAGTTTTCAATTTTCAACCGTTTCTGTGTAATTGTATCGCATTACTTATTTATTCACCGCTCTATTAAAAGATTCATGTTTTGTGCATGTTTAGGGTCTCTTTTATTTTTCTGAGTAAAAGTTAATAATTTACATCTATTATAATTTAGAAATATATTTTTTTTATTTTTTTTTTAAAATAAAAAATAAAAAACTTTAAAAATAAGCAATAACTGTAATTTCTATTTTGAACGTGTATTTGAAAATGGTGTATTGGAATAGGCTATAGAGAAAAGTTTTGGTAAGAAAAATAATATGAATGTGAGGGGAAAGTATGCTAAATTTTAGAAGTTCTCTTATTTTATTTTTTTTATTTTTTAAATTGGAGTGTTTTACTTTTATTTGGATGAAAAGTGAATAAAAAATACTATATTTTAGGAAAAAAAAGGTGCGCATGAAAGGAAAAAAAAATCCTATATTTTATTGGTTGTTATTGTTAGGGTAAAAATGTAATCTTAGTATTAGGTTTAAATTTAAACCAATATCGACTAACTACTTATGATTTGTTATGTTGTGAAAATGTTATAGATATAACACCTCTTGATAGATAGTATAGATTGCTGAGTCACTAGTTTGTTTCTATTTAAAATTTTTTTCTTGTTCAACAATTTTAAACAGGGCAATTCTTTACTAGAAGAATATTATAATTTCTCTTGTTTCTGCTCTTTTTAATTTTGATTTGAGAATATTTGCTGATTTTTTTTTTTTATATATAAATTTTGTGCTGAATTGAGAATGTTTGTTGTTACTGAATGTACGGTTGTAACTTTCAACTTTGACTGACTTTATTGTATGTGTATATGTGTGTGTTTTTTATTTTTTTTAAAATCTTTTTGGAGAAATATTATAAGCATTTGTTTGGATGTAAACACAATTGCCAAGCTTGTCTGACCATCCTAATTAATAATATAATTGTGAGCGTTTGGTTTCAGCTGAAACCAACGTTCACGTTTTCATTTCCGCGTTTCTGTCCTTTTTTTTTTTTTTTTTTTTTCAGCGCATGAACAGTAAATTTACTGTGCAGAGACAAAAATGACTGTTTATGCACTGTAGCAGTCATGTTTACGTACTGTAGCAACACTGTTCACGCATTAAAAATATTAAAAATAGGTCCCACGGTACTTTTCACACATTTAAAAATTATTTTGCTACAGTATTTTCAGTTTTCAGTTTTCAGTTTCAGCAACAATAAGCTCAATCCATAATATATGTTTGTCGAGTGTACCGTCTATTACATTACATAATATATTATAATATAAGATATAATAGTGTTATTTATTATAAGTTCTGTATTTTTAGATTTGGAAATGATGGTTTGAGTTTTGAGTAATTAGCTTAGAATTTATGTATTTATATATTTTTATATTTGATAATAATTGGAGGTTTTGTTTGGTATTGGGTACGTAAATATAGTAGTTTGGGAAATTATTGTGTACTCCAGGAGTACCATAAGTACATACTCCTTCCTCTCATATGAATGGTAGGTTCCACTAATTAAATTCATGGTGAGACCTACCATTCATGTAAGAGGGGGGGAATACGCATTTATGATACTCCGGAAGTACCTAATAATTTTTCTAGTAATTTACACATGGTTTTTCAATTTTATTTTTTAATTACTTAATTTATAAAATTCAAATATATTGGTTTCAAATTAAGGTAATGGGAAAATATCCACAATCTGATTTATAAATATTTTAAGAGGGAAAAAAAAGTTCTAGAAGCCATTGCTCAATATTTTGTTCCAAATGATGAAATTTTAGATGTTGAACCCCTTAGAAAGGTTCAAAGATTTAAACTTAAATAAATAGATATTGCTTCCTTAGAATGTAATTCTTGATTAATTCAAGATCAATTACAAATGATTTTAATATACTACAGTTGGAAAGAAAAATGATAGCTTTTTGGACCTTGGTCGGCTACAACAAAGGGGCTGACCTACACGAAACTATGGTTTGCCAACGAGTCTCTAGGCTGACCAACGCTAACAAGAAGCAAGTAGTGGCTATGTAGTAATATAAGTTCCTAGTAACTTCTTAATTGCAAAGAAATAAAACTCATACACCTACCATTTTATCAACTATTTTATCATTGTTTATGCTTCTATATTACTGTTGTGCTCTCTCCTGGGTAGTCAATGGTATCAGAGCCATGGATGGTAGGTGTATAAGTTTTATTTCTTTGCAATTAAGAAGTTACTAGAAACTTATATTACTACATAGCCACTACTTGCTCCTTGTTAGCGTTGGTCAGCCTAGAGACTCGTTGGCAAACCATAGTTTCGCGTTGGTCAGCCCCTTTGTTGTAGCCGACGGACAGGTGTGTGTTTGGGTGGTCCCGCAATGGAGTTTCCCGAGGAGGTGGTCCCAATAGCAAGGATACCAGTGGTTACTAATAGTTCCGCTAGTAATTATTAATTGCTTAGAAAGAGAATAAATACATTTATCAGTTCATCATTTGTTTGCTTGTTCACACTTAGGCTAGGCACACACTAATTTGAAACATGGATTATGATGATATAGTTTATGATGAAGGTTATAGCATGAAAGATATAGATGATAATTGGTCAAATAGTGATATGGATTATGAACCTGATTCTGATTCTGACAGTGAAATTGATGGTTATAATTATAATGGTAACACAAATAATTGGAGTACTTTAACAGGAGATAAAATCAACCGACAGACTAATAACCACAATAATAGTTTTTTGGACAGAATTAATAGAAAATTAGAATCATTAGAAAATATTGACAGATCCACTATATATACTACAATTGAAAAGAAAAATGATAGCTTTTTGGACCTCTATGAAAGAATGAAAGCTTTAAATTCACCTTTTAAAAAAGAAATAGAATTTGGACCCCATCATAGATCATCTTTTACTATGACAGATAATTGGTATATAAATGATAGTTCAAAACAAGTTGTAGATAAGAATTTACAGACATTAAAAGCAACTGACAGATTAGTTGATGAAGAAACTGGCCCAATTAAGGAAAGAGTAACACGTATAAAAGGTAGAAGTACTATAGAAAATGACAGACTAAAAAAAATGGTGGAAAAGCAAAATGATAAAGAAATAATAAAAAAAAAGGAATGGTAAAAGAGATGAAAGAAATGTTTGAACGACAGAATAGAGAAGATGTAGGAAAAGTGATAGACATAGTAAAACAAAGAAACATGACAATGAAAGAGAGAAAAGATGATAGTTTTAGAAATAATGATGATAGCTTGAAAGAATTGTATGAAAGACAAAACAATGAAATGGTATGTAGGAAGTTAGATACAAAAGAGATAGAAGTAGAAGAAAAGATAAGACATGAAAGAGAAAAAGTCAACAATGGTAGGAAAAATAATTATGGTAATTTAAAAGAAAAGGCAAATAGTGATAGTGTAGTAAAAGTAAAAATTGAAGTAAAAGACAAAAAGTGTAATAGTTTTAAAGAAGAAATTGATGAGAGACTTAAAACAATTGATAGAACTGAAAACAACAATTTAATAGAATTGGCTAAAAAGATAGAAATTTTAAGTTTACCAATAGAGACAGACAGAAAAAGAGACATAACAGTTTTAAATACTATTGAGTTATCAGATAGTGAGAAAACTGACAGACATGTTAGTAATACTATTTGTCATAAATGCAAAGGATATGGACATACTATAAAACACTGTGACAGACATAATAGAATTATTAAACAAATTAGTAAATTAGAATTTGAGAAAGATATTATAAAAGAATTAATGGAAATATTTAATGTTAGTCAAAAAGAGATAGATCAAGTAATGAAAGAGTTAAAATCAACCAATCCACTTAAGATTAATAAAAGAAAAAGAAAACAAAAAGACATAATAATAAAACTGATAGAAAATCTATCGAATCACCATAAAGACAAGAAAGAATATTTATTAAAATTGAAAGACTCTATAGAAATACCTATTGCTTGCATTAGGTGTAGGAAATATGGACACCATGTTACAAAATGTTGAAAGAAAGAGAAAGAAAAAGACAAGAAAGAAAAGGTAAAAATAAAACAAGATGGTGTAGAGATAAAACCAATGGCTTTACAAGACTTAATGACAGAAGCAAAAAAGGTAAAAAAGGATATTAAAGAAATTAAAGAAGAAAATCCCACAGACAGAAAAATTGATAGTGATGATGATGATGATAGCGATAGACAGAATTTCTTAAGTTTAATCGACAGAGTAATTTTCCAAAAATGGCATACAGAAATTACTTTAGTAATTAATAAAGAGTTTTCTTTGACAGAAATTGCTTCAGGAGCTGATATGGATTATATACAAGAAAGATTAATACCTTTGAAGTGTTATGAAAAATCATCTAAAAGATCAATTCAGGCTAATGGAGAAAAACTAATAATTAATTATAAAATACCTATTGATCATATATGCCAAGACGGAATATATTTTGAGACAGCCTTTGTTTTAATTAAAGATCTTCCTTCTAAAATTATTTTAAGAATTCCTTTTATGATTTTAATTTATCCCTTTTTAGTAACAGATAAAGGAATTAAAACTAATGTATTGAAAGAAATACACTCTTCCAAAAAGGTTACTATTTTAACAGATATCAATGATAGAGAAATCTATAGAACGGAAAGAAGTTTGTCATCTTTAAAAACAGAAATGCTACTTGTTAATCAGTTGATAGAAAATGACAAAAAGAAATGTTTGAAAGACAAAGAAACAGAGATATGTTTTTATTCCCCTATTGCTTTTTTACATAAAGACCAATCTACAGAAGAACTCATAAAAGACGGAAATATGAATATAATCTTTTGTAATCAATATGCATGGACTAATAGTATATGGACTGATAGATGGCAACTTGAGACTATTGCCCCTACACCAAATATAGATGGTACAATTATTATTCCTTATAATAATAATGACAGACATACTGATAGTCTCATAAGACTGATAGAAGTAAACAAAATTATAATAAATGACAGATGTACACCCTTTATAATATTTTTAACTAGTCATATAATAGAAATTTTAATAAAAGAAGCTTTGACAGATTCTCCTTTATTAATCATTAAAGAAAACATTAATTGTGGTAATTTTTTAAATAATGACAGATTTAATTTCCTAACAGGTAGAATTAATTATAATCCCTTGACAGATTGTCCTATTAATGAAAGACTTTACGAAGATAGAATCATACTAGATTTAAGAAACATTCTGAATCTCACTTACCTTGACAGATCCCATCATATCTACTCTAATATTGTTGCTATTCAGCAAGAGCACAAAAGTGTACAAAGAAAAGTTTTTTTTTTTTAATGTTGTTTGTTTTATAAATGTTTTTCTTGTAAAATATTTCAAAAGAATTTCACAAAAAGACAGAGGCAAAAGAATTTTGAAAGAAGTTTTGACAGAAAATATTTGTTCCAAACATAATCCTTTTCCCAAAACCCAATTGCAGACTACCATGAGTAAAAGATTCTCTCAGAAAGACAAGGGCAAGGCACCAGCGGTGCAACCCAGAGGTTTCTGAAAGCCCTCAGCCAAAATTTCGGATATGCATGAAGGCGTCTCGATAGAGACAATATCCCTTCAGGATACATTGCTAGCAGAGGCAATGTATTCATGTGGTAATAAAAGTGTAATTTTGCAAAAAGTGCTCGACAGTAATCTTATGTTTCAAGATGGAGAATTTACAAACCTTCCTTTTCATATTAAACTACCTCTTGATAATTTACAGGCAGCCTTCACCCTCAAACAGAAACCCTTATTCCAAATGACCCTTCAGGATTTGGAATTACATCTTGTTAGCACCGGGGCATTTATTGAAGCACTCGGTTGTCAACTCCCTGGCAAGGAGGATGGAGATTCAAGCTCCACAAAGACAGAACTACAGTCTCTAAAAAGCTATCTTATGGGAACAAGTTTTTCAAAGCTCCACCTTAAGATTCAGCAAAAAACGAGACTTGCTATTAGAACCTTACCCCCTGAAATCCAACAGAATATATTAACTCATAAAGCTATAACAAGTTCTTATAACAGATGAATGTATCTTTTTAAAGTATTAGTCTCTACAGTATTTATCAGAACAGAAGACATGACAGGTGATATATGGTTATCTCATAAGGCTAAATGGTATGACAGTTTTGGAAATTTAGATAGAGTTTATGAAATAACAGGAGACATATTTGATCCCTACCCAGGATTACTTATCAACACAGAGACAGAAGATCTAGTAATCTGTGATCCCTTATGGTTATCTGAAATGCTAGAAGCAGGGTTTATCAGAAAATTAACCATTACTTCTGCAAATCAGATTAGTTTATTTCCCAGAGTCATCCAAGAAGCAGCAGCACAGATTGGAGGACTTAATTATATGAAGATAGAAATCTGGAGTACTCTTCCAGTTTGGGACACTAGTTATTATATGGGAGCTCAGCCAGCACACATTTTAGTCCTTATCCATGATTGGTGTGGTATCCTTGAATATAACTGGTATACAGGAGATACTTATCACTTGATGATCTAGGTGCTCTAGCTCAAGAATGGTCTAATTTGATGAGTAATAAGATTTATGAAGAACAGAAAGAATTAGATAGAGGTTTTCATTTATATGGCTACACCGACAGGATAGCTGTGTATGGCCTAAGACCTTCAGCAGGAAGGTCATTGGGAAAAGAAGGATTGTTAAAGATCCCAGATTGATGACAGCCAAAGATCATGTTCCTGTTTTCGTTCCTATTTCATACTGTGCCCTATGTAATGATTATGGAGTGCTCCATGAGCATGAGCAATATGAGGATAACTCTAATCCGTTGAATTATGATAACTATGCGGATACAGATTAATAGACAGATAGACAGAAGGCACAATACTCTTCCGACAGACAACAACGACAGATCACTATTCACTAGAGACAAATCACTATTCACCGACATGCATGAATAGCTTCCAGACAGATTCATTACAGTCCAAACAAATACAGACAGATCCAGAAAAATATTTTGACAGAATATTATTCACATGCAGACAGACTATTACTGTTCAAGATAGACTTTTACTGTTCAAGATTCTACCGACAGATTAACTTGAGTTCACTTTACTTAACTCAGGTTACTTTTGAGGACTTACCATGGTTCACTTCATTTATAAAAGGACAGACTCCAAAGACAGAAGACAAGGTCCAGAACAGAGGTTCAAATTCTAGGTCCAGTTTTTAGTTTCAAATTTAAGGTCCAGATTTTAGGTCCAAAATTTCCATTTCAATTCCAAGGTCCAAAAAATAGTTTCAAATTTTAGGTCCAAGGTCCAAACTTTAGATAGACTTCCCATTCCTCTCCGAAAGACTTTTGTACTTTACTTTACCTTTTTGTAATCTTGTAACCTTCCCTTCAGACAGATAATCTTGTAACCTTACATTTCCAGACAGATAATCTTGTAACCCTTTATAGATTTTACTTTGTAATCTTGTAACTCTTCAGACAGTGTTTATTTTCAAAGCTTGTAAGAAAGACAGAAGTTTTCAGTTTTAATCAAAGACAGAAGTATTTTCAAGTAAGATTTTATTTGTTTCAGTTTTCATATTCCATACTCTGTTTTAATTTATTTTGACTATATCTTTTTTTTTTTTTTTTTGAGAAGCTATTTTGACTATATCTATTTTTCTATTCTCTTCTTTATCAACTATTTTATCATTGTTTATGCTTCTATATTACTACTGTGCTCTCTCCTAGGTAGTCACCATTGACTACCCAGGAGAGAGCACAGCAGTAATATAGAAGCATAAACAATGATAAAATAGTTGATAAAGAAGAGAATAGCAAAATAGATATAGTCAAAATAAATTAAAACAGAGTATGGAATATGAAAACTAAAACAAATAAAATCTTACTTGAAAATACTTCTATCTTTGATTAAAACTGAAAACTTCTGTCTTTTTTACAAGCTTTGAAAATAAACACTGTCTGAAGAGTTACAAGATTACAAAGTAAAATCTATAAAGGGTTACAAGATTATCTGTCTGGAAAGGTAAGGTTACAAGATTATCTGTCTGAAGGGAAGGTTACAAGATTACAAAAAGGTAAAGTAAAGTACAAAAGTCTCTCGGAGAGGAAAGGGAAGTCTATCTAAAGTTTGGACCTTGGACCTAAAATTTGAAACTATTGTTTGGACCTTGGAATTGAAATGGAAATTTTAGAAGTTCTCTTATTTTATTTTATTTTATTTTTTAAATTGGAGTGTTTTACTTTTATTTGGACGAAAAGTGAATAAAAAATACTATATTTTAGGAAAAAAGAGGTGCGCATGAAAGGAAAAAAAAAAATCCTATATTTTATTAGTTGTTATTGTTAGGGTAAAAATGTAATCTTAGTATTAGGTTTAAATTTAAACCAATATAAACTAACTACTTATGATTTGTTATGTTGTGAAAATGTTATAGACATAACACCTCTTGATAGATAGTATAGATTGCTGAGTCACTAGTTTGTTTTTATTTAAAATTTTTTTCTTGTTCAACAATTTTAAACAGGGCAATTCTTTACTAGAAGAATATTATAATTTCTCTTGTTTCTGCTCTTTTTAATTTTGATTTGAGAATATTTGCTGATTTTTTTTTTTTTTTTTTTAATTTTGTGCTGAATTGAGAATGTTTGTTGTTACTGAATGTACAGTTGTAACTTTCAACTTTGACTGACTTTATTGTATGTGTATATGTGTGTTTTTTATTTTTTAAAAAATCTTTTTGGAGAAATATTATATGCGTTTGTTTGGATGTAAACACAATTGCCAAGCTTGTCTGACCATCCTAATTAATAATATAATATATGTTTGTTGAGTGTACCGTCTATTACATTACATAATATATTATAATATAAGATATAATAGTGTTATTTATTATAAGTTCTGTATTTTTAGATTTGGAAATGATGGTTTGAGTTTTGAGTAATTAGCTTAGAATTTATGTATTTATATATTTTTATATTTGATAATAATTGGAGGTTTTGTTTGGTATTGGGTACGTAAATATAGTAGTTTGGGAAATTATTGTGTACTTCAGGAGTACCATAAGTACATATTCCTTCCTCTCATATGAATGGTAGGTTCCACTAATTAAATTTATGGTGAGACCTATCATTCATGTGAAAGGGGGGGAGTACGCATTTATGGTACTCCGGGAATACCTAATAATTTTTCTAGTAATTTACACATGGTTTTTCAATTTTATTTTTTAATTACTTAATTTATAAAATTCAAATATATTGGTTTCAAATTAAGGTAATGGGAAAATATCCACAATCTGATTTATAAATATTTTAAGAGGGAAAAAAAAGTTCTAGAAGCCATTGCTCAATATTTTGTTCCAAATGATGAAATTTTAGATGTTGAACCCCTTAGAAAGGTTCAAAGATTTAAACTTAAATAAATAGATATTGCTTCCTTAGAATGTAATTCTTGATTAATTCAAGATCAATTACAAATGATTTTAATACATAGAAATAACTTACAACACAATGTTGTCAAGTTAAAATTAATTTATGAAATTAAGTATTTGTTTTGAGTAAATTTTTTTTTTTTTTTTTAAGAGTTGTGTTATATTTAGGTTGGCTCTGGAATTTTTATTTTATTTCTTTTCTTATTCTCTCTTGTTCTTTTATGATTTTTATGCTTTAGAAGAAGAGAGACATAAAAGGAGAACAAAAATACATATTTAGTTCAATTTTTAACAAAAATAGGTTACAGATCTCTAACAGAGCTAATCTTAGGTGAGTAAAATGCTAAGTTTCAAATCACAAATAAGCAACTTAAATTTCAGTTAAACTATAGAAAGTAAGTTATAATCAGCCCTTCTAGTTCTGGTTAAGTAATAACTTCATTAGCTACGCTTTCATTAAATACTAGATAATTGATTCTAGAATGTCATTTAAAGATAGGGGGAACCCTCTTAATTTTCCTGTACCAGTGATGCGTGCTGTGCTGTGCATATAATTGTAAAAATTGAGTACTGATTTTTTTTTTTTTTTAAACTACCCTTGTAACATATATTCTGAAATACACACTTTATAAATTTATAGAAAATTTTAAATATACCTATATGAAAAGTCTATTTGTTATAAACTTGAAACATATTTAACTAATGATTAATTAATCATAACTTATTCAATAGCAAAAGTAAGTAAGTAAATCAAATGCAAATTTATTTATAACACTTGGTTGATGGTAATAGTAATAATACGTGACTAGCCTCATCACACGCACTCCGCACGTGCAATGAGACTTTTTTTTTTTTTTTTAAAGCTTAATGTATTTTTTCAATTTGAATTTATCTACTGTTAGTGAGATTATACAAAAATGAACTTTTAAAAAACTAAAATTTAATATTTAAAAATGAGTAAACTGTTGGGTTTAGTGTATGCTAGGTTTTAAGAAAAAAAAAATTAAACGTGAAATATATTCAAATAGAGAGTTTGTTAATTTTTAGGAAAAATTTTTTATCTGGTTTTTTTTTTTTTGAATTACAATTTTAACCTTATTTTTTATTTTTTAAGAATACGGATTATCTAATTAGATTAGAGGCATTTTTGATATTTTATTAAGTCATAACTAATTTTCTAAATCCTTTTGATATATAGAGATAATGTAAACAAAAATAATTTTTTTCATATTGACTAATCAACTTCATCTACATAATACAAAATGAAGGTTACAACACCTTCATAATCTTGCAAACCTCTCATCAGAGGCATCTTCTTCTTATCCATCATCTTTTTCATCATCTTTAACATTTACTATACATTCTCATTCTTCTATTTTAATATCTTGTTTTTCTCTTTACCTTGCTTCTTGGCATTCAAGTTTCTTGGAACTATAACAATAATAACAAAATAAAATTATTTATTGTTATTTTATACTTTATTTAGAATATAAAAATAAGGATTTTGTTAGCGGATACTTTTTGGGCATTCATTAACAAAATACTTCTAAAATCTTTTTATGAAAAAGGAAAAAAATGACTGATTTTTTTTTTTTTACAATATATTATATTTCTTGTAAAATTGGTATAATAATTTTCTTAATATTGGCTTATTAACTACATCCAGATGTGATAAACAGAAAAATATTTCTTGTAAAATTGGTATCAAATTTTTCCTAAAATGGCTTATTAACTACCTCCAGATGTGATAAACAGAAGCTGCAATAAATAGTCTTCCTATTGGAGATTGAATAGTCTTTCCCTTCAACTCTTTGCCCCACTCAATGACTACATCCCACTTGTTAACAATTTTTTTTTTTTTTTTTTTTTTTTAGATGAACCCACTTGTTAACAATTTGCTTACTGAAACATTGTCAGAAAATATTCTTCCAAACTCTAGTAGAAAAGTGCATTCAAAGAGTAAATGATCCCGTGTCTCCAATTGATTTCTACAAAAACTACATAGAACATCACCATTACCGTCATTTGAACAATCTATCACAAGTTGATAACCTATCTTTTACAACCAACCAATGAATAAAGGAATGCTTGGGAATGATTGCTGAATTTCAATTTTGTGTGAATGAAACAAGTTTTTTGTAAATTTGAAATCAAAATAGCTAAGTCAATGACCAGAACGACTACAAACACTTCATTCATTACCTTACGAAGCGAGTGACTCTGTCAAATGCTTACCTGCACAAACTACTTCATAGTCAAATCTGAATGTCCCCAGATTTCCCGAATTAAACCTGAGTTTTCCAAACTTGGATTAGATCCAAATCAAGAGGCAAACGGTAGAGCTAAGTCATTCCATTACTGTAAAAATTTAAAACTGTTACCTTTAGTAGCAATCAAGAATAGGCTGATAAGATTCAAATGATGCAGCCATCCCTCCAAAGTTCGATCACAGCATATCAAGCAGTTAATCAGATACAATCAAGAACAATTATTGTGATGGTTGAAGGGCACCTCAACCATCAGAAAAGCTTGCAGATGTGATTTACCAGTGGTCAATCATCAGAAACTATGAAGCTCATGGTGGAAGGACACCTCTTTTGTTGTGGTACTAGTGGGTACAAATTGGATTCCAAGTTGCTACCATCACCATCATCACTGCGGCGCCTCTTGGTAGGTTGAATATCATTCATTAAATCATTGTGTTCATTCAGTACCATACAATCTTTTGGTTTCTCTTCATACTTGCGAACCAAATGAGCTCCACAACTTGTAAAGGACACCGACTTCGAAGAGCACCAAAACCTAACTTGCAGCTTGTCCCCCTTTAGCTCATTGTGTTCTGGAACATAGTAACGCAGCCAAACATGATCTGAGTTGGATAAATGAAATGCTTTATCATCTCCATATATTGGTAAACCATTACTGATGATGTTAACACTACAAAGAATACGACTGGGTACTTTTGCATCCCTTAGTCCAATAACAGCACAAAGAGCCATTCTTATTATCTCCCCATCCACATTTGAAGGCTCATTAATATCTATTTCACATATATTGCTACTTGAATTCTCTTTACGATGGCTGAACCAGTGTGGAATCTTGTTTCCCGGAAATATCATACTCAATTGATGTCCCTGTCACAACCATAAAAAATTTGGAGCATCATACCTTACTAAAACAAACCCCGGCACAAGTGCGCACACACAGACATGCATTATATCTCACTGTATGTATATGAAGTCATAATGCAAATATGAATTATGCAGACTATTTTAATATACTAAATTATTAAGTTAACATGTAATTTAAACTCATTCTTCTATATGTCTAGGCGAGGGGTGGCAATTCGTATTTGCGGGTCGAGTTCGTGTCATATCAAGTCATGAGTATTCGACTATATGGGTTAAGCTGAATTTGACCCATTTACTAAGCGTGTTAGGAATCCTCAACCCGAACACAACTAGTTTATTAAACAGGTCAACCCAACCCGACACGTTTAACTCGTTTAATTAACAAGTCATGTAAAGGTCAATATAAATGACCCGACCCATTTTATAATCTATTTAATTAATAGGTCATACTTAACTAATATAATTTTTATCAATTCTCATATATATATAAAATTAAAATACAATTACAACTATAAATATAGTAATAAATATATAAAACCAACCACAAATTAAGTAATAATATCAAAATAACTAATAACTTTATAAGCTAAACAAATCAAACTGGTCAGATGAGTTCGCATGCTGAACATAAACATGACCTATTTATTAAACGGGTTAGCCATGTTAATCCAAATATAACTCAAACTCGTTTAGTCTCAACCTATGACTTGTTTATAAATGGATTAGTCGTATTGGGTTCGCAAGTCGAGTTAGATTTTGCCACCCCTAGTCTAGGCATATACATATATATAAAATGAATTACCTCACTTAATAGAAGATTGTCCGCATCATTTCCTATATTCTGTACCAGTTTATGGCATCTGGACAAATCAATCCACTCGAGTGCTGGTAACTCGCATGTATTAAATTGAAGTCTTTTTGAAACTTCTGAAAATCTTTCCAATGATATGCACCCACTTGCATATACGTCTTCCATTTTTGGTGGAAGTACTTGAATATCTTGAAGTTTCTTACAATCATCCAATTTAAGGCTCCTCAATCCAACAAATCCACCAATACACGAAGGCAGACTAACAAAATCACTCCCTGCTAAATCTAGCTGCTCCAATCTGGAGAAACAATCAAGTGTCATAAAGAAATCTGAATCTGATAGCCCACAGTTTCCAATATCTAATAGTCGCATTTCCGGAAATACAATTGAGGAATAATCATCATTGGTAATGCTTAATTCCGCACTTGATGAAATTCCGGGTTCCTTTGTTGATACAATCAAGGGCATGGACTGTATGACAAGTTTTGAACAATCTCTGAGAAAAAGTCGCTTTAGACGTTGCAATTGATGAATACTAATTGGGAGATTCATAAGATTTTCACAGCCATCTAGATTTAATTCTTTAAGCCCAATGAGATACTCAACAGATGAAGGCAATTCTTTTATAGGAGTACTTCTTAAGCCAATGTATTCTAAACGTTCCATTTTGCAATCAATTTCAGGAAAGTTCTCAAGCCCAGAGCAACCTTCGAGCATAAGTAATTCTAGAGATCTCAACTTAAGGCTTCTTGGGAAACTCCTGAGGTTAGGGCATTCGACAAATTTCATAAGTTTAAGCCTATCAAGGAATCCAACAGAATAGTGAACCTCGACTAAGTCTGTACAATTTTCAAGATTCAATTCCTCTAAATTTGGCATCATTGAAAGATCAGGGACTTTGGTTATGAATTCACAATTTGAGAAGTTCATGATTGCCAAGTTTCGCAAATTCTGTAAAAAAATAGGAAATAAATCAGCCCAAGCAATTAGTGCCCAACATATTTAGAGGACAGAATATTAAAAATAATAATTGTACCTTGAATCCATTATGCAATCCCTTGAAGAGGTTATTACGCATATTAAGAACAACAAGTCTCTTTCCATGAAAATTGGATGGCAAATATTGTAATGGATATTCAGGCCATTCCAGCAATCTTAACTCATTAGAGAGATAATTAGGCCCTTCAGAAAAGAGTGCATTGCGGTTTATAAACAATCTGAGTCTTTTCATCTTCATGAAGTTTTTAGAACTCAAGTGTATCATCTCTCTTTTAGGCAAATCTACCAGTATGCCTTCAATTTTATTTGTTCCCTAGCAAGACAACGGGTAAGTGTGCCAGCAAAAATAGATACAAAAAATGAAAGCTCTCCACATTTAACATTTGCGAAAATTATACTAGTAACTTCAAAAAATTAATTGACAAAATATATTCACTTTGTGGAAAATAAAGAAATTTATTATGTCTTTGTCTTCCCTTTATCTTGCTTCTCCTTTTTTAATTTGTAAATAGGTAATAATTTTTTAGGCAAATTACAACTTACTCACCTGTGGTTTGGTTGAAATTTAAATTGCCTACATGTTGTTTAAAAGTTGGTACTTTGCTCACCTAAGGTTCACTTCATTAGGCTTCTGTTACCCACCTCTATACTTTCACCGTTAAAACACAAAAAGCATAACAAAAACATAAAAATCAAGGTCTAAAAGTATATTTTTTAAAATGATGAAGCTTTAGCTTAAGAACATTTTCAAGCCTATCAATCCAAACAAAACTGTCAACAAAAACATAAAAATCAAGGTCTAAAAGTATATTTTTTAAAATGATGAAGCTTTAGCTTAAGAACATTTTCAAGCCTATCAATCCAAACAAAACTGTCAAGGGGATATTCTTCCTCCATTTAATCAATGAATGTTTGAATTTTTGTATGTCTTGACTTATGGATATTATGCAAATCACAGATATTAGCCTCTTACAAACTAATTTTTAGCATATTTTGATATGATAAAATTATTCTGGACTAGACAAAACCAAATTATTATATACTAGGAGAGAGGCCATCTTCATCTCCAACTCTGTTGTTGTGCTTGAATGGAGTTCATTTTGGGTATTACCAAGAGTTGATGAAGAAGAGATAGAAGGGGGAGATTTAATGATTTTCAATTTCATCAAAATTTTATTTTACTTCGAATTTTTATGAAATGATGAATTTTTAAATTTTGGATGTAGAAGTCAGAAATGTACACATTTTTTAAGTTCCTGGTGTGATATACTCCATGTAGGACGCCACCCTGTATATTGTACTCCTTTAGCATTTTCTGTACTTTCAAGAGGATTTCTATTTTTATCTTGTTGTGAATTAGAATTATGAATAAGTATTCAACTGCTGGGAGGAAGTTAAATCTCAGCCACACTAATAAACCATCTATTACAGCTAAACCAGGACTATCAATCAAAATGAAGGGAACCAAAAAAATAAAATAAAATAAAAAATAAAAAGAATAAGAAAGAAGCAATGCCAGATACACAACATTTTTCACCACAACTTTAACAATTGTTGAGTTGTCAAGTTCTTATTGATTCTCATATCAGAATATCCCTTAACAGTTTTGTTTGGATTGATAGGATTAAGAGTGTTATTATGACGAGAAAGAATGTTCTTAAGCCAAAGCTTCACCATTTTAAGAAATATACATTTAGATCATGATTTTTTAATGTTTTTGTTATGCTTTTTATGTTTTTAACGGTAAAAGTACAGAGATGGGCAATGAAAGTCTAATGGAGTGAACCTCAGATTGCCAAAGTAGCCAACTTTTAAACCACAAGTAAGCAACTTAAATTTAGGTCAATCCACGAGTGGGTAAGTTGTAATTTGCCCTAATTTTGTTTTTTTTGATGTCCAAAGTGAGTAACCGCTTTCAATTTTTCATATTTGATAGGAGAAAGGGTGACCAAGTAATTTCATTTATTCTTTCCTAATTAAGAAATTCTATTTATGCTGAAACACTCATGGTGCCAACCAAAAAAAAAAATCATTCCTTGGAATGATTAAGTACATATATTTCTTGAAAAATGTTTTAGATGTGACTCTTACCTTGTTTTCTTCTAATACATGACGAACATCTTCATGAAACCACAACCTGCTACGCCCGCTAGGTTCTTCTGGTGATTCTCGTCGAACAATCTCTTTACCCATGTCTTGCAGCAAGTCATGCATTCCCAATTTTTTTTTCTCATCAATAGTTACAAGACACTTATCAATAAGCACTTGGATACCAATATCTGGAAAGAAACCACACCCGTCTAATATTTTAATGACATAATCTGCATGCTTTCCTTTAAAAAAAAACATGCAATGTCAAGGAAAATATCCTTCTCATTGTCATCCAATCCATCATAACTTATTTTGAGTATTTCTTGAATATTTTTGTTAGGAACTCTTGCGTACTTATCCAATGCACTTTTCCATTGAATTATACTTTTACCATATAGATCTGAACCTAAAACCATTAAAGCTAGTGGAAGGCCCCCAGCATAATGTATTGCACATTCGGTGAGTTCAACATATTCTTCAGTAGGTTTGTGTCTTTTGAAGGCATTCCAACTAAAGAGCTGAAGAGCTTCATTGTGATCCATCTCCTTCACTTGGTATATGAAATTAACTTCATGATTAGTTAGCAAAGATTTATCTCTTGTTGTTATTATGATTCTACTTCCTAAACCAAACCAATCACATTTTCCGGCTAATGCTTCTAATTGAGACAAATGATCCACATCGTCAAGAATTAAAAGAACCCTTTTAGAGCATAGCCTATGCTTAATCACATTAATTCCTCGATCAACACTGCCAACCTTTGAGCTTCTAGCATCTCTTAGGATCTCAGAAAGAAGTGTCTCTTGTAGTTGGACCAATCCAAACTCTTGCTTGGAATGTTCTCTAATGTTTGTAAGAAAACAACTACCTTCAAACTGGTGAGCAATCAAATTATAAATCGCTTTGGCAATAGTTGTCTTTCCAATTCCACCAACTCCTAAAATCCCTACCATGCGTATGTCATTCCTCCCAATACTTAAAAGCGAATTGATGTCTTGTACACGAGACTCTATTCCAACTGGATGATTGGCAACATTTAGGTATGTACAATTTACTATGATAGAGACCGTTTGAACGATTTCTTGGATAAATTTAGATTCATTCCTAGCCATAAAAATAAAAAAATAAAAAATAAAAAAACATTTAGTCAATTAGGTATTTATACAAGTGAAAAAGAAGAAGAAGAAGATTTAGTGACAATATTTTTCTTGTACCAAACTCATCATGCATGCTTCTTGGTGTGTGAGATATGTGATATAGAATAATGATGTAGAATGGTTTATGTATGAGCTAAATGAAGATAACATTTTGGTATTATTTTGGTAAAACATTGGGTTTAACAAATAGCATATAATCAATTTAAGTAATTTAACTATTAGTCGGGCTGTTTATCATGAAGAATATAAATCAAAAAGAGTTTTTGTTGTATGAATTTCTAGACGTTAGTAACAATAGGGGACTTGAATCTCCTTTAAAAGAATGAAATTTCCGTAACTTGGGTTAATCAATTTTCTTCTAAAAGAAAAGCTAAATCGAATTCATTTAATTTTAATTTATTATTATTTTTCCGGTCAAAATACGTTTTTTGCCATTGAAGTTCACATGTTGAGCATTTTTAGCTCATGATAGTTCAAATAAGCGATATTAGTCCTACAATTTTAAAAACAAGCTCTATTGGTCTCTCCATCTAGTTTTGTTAATTTTCTTGAATGTGATTTACAGAGCAATGAGGTGAAAATTTTATAATGATTTTGCATAAAGGCTACTTAAATACTCTTTGACCATAATCAGAAACCCAAATTTATTGAAAAATAAGAAAATTAAAAGCACAAAACATAGTGGAATTTAGTTACAGGAGCAGTGGTTGAAGTTATTTGGTAGCTACTACCAAACTCTTTAGTTCAAATGTTACCTCTCCAAGTCAGATTTTGAGGAGAAAGATCTTTCGGATAAATTTCTAAAACAAGTCCCCAAAAATTTTTTTTTAAGAAAAAAGAAAAAAGAGAGAGTTATCTGGCAGCCTATTTAGTATTTATTGACCAACATAGACATAAAAGAAGTAATTAATAAAAAAACAAAACAAAATCGTTTAGCGAAATAACAAAACAAAATCAAAATCAAAGTAAAGTGTAAATAGATATGGTTGGATACGCATACCCTTTTCCTCTGGCTATGTGCCAACCAGACAAATTAGCAACATCTTTTAAGGCTGTCTTCGAACTCTGCACCTTAGTGTTGTCTTCAAGTTGAGTTAATGCTTTCCCAAAATTCTTTCTTTGATGCCTTACATCTGATGGATCTACTTTCCAAAACACTGGTAGAACTACTTGTCCCTTTGTTTGCTTACACTCAAGGATCTTCACCAGCTGGTCTAAGCACCATGTGGATGATGCATAGTTTCTTGACAGTACAACCACTGAAGTTCTTGACCCTTCTATGCTTTTGACAAGGGTCTGTGAAATTTCTTCTTCTCTTTTAGTTTTAAGCTCGTCATCATCACCATCTATGAAGGTGGTGTTGATTCCCTTTTTATGCAAGGCGTTGTATAGATCGCCAGTGAAGTTGGAGCGAGTATCTTTGCCCCTGAAACTTAAGAATACGTCGTAAGTACATCTATGGGTGATGATAGAATTAGAAGAAGAAGAAGAAGAAGAAAAGGGTCCTTGGAATTGGAAAGTTATGGAAGAAAATAGCTAAATTCTCGAGAAGAAGAATACTGTCTGTGATTGATTCTCGTGTCGGTGATTACTGATTGCTATAGACTATCGAGTAACAGTGCAAAACTTCTGGATGAAGAAAGTTTATTTCGAGAATTATTGGTCCCACGCATTTCAAGTCAAAGTAAGAAACTTCTTGGGAGAATAAAAAAATTAAAATAATGGGGTGGTGGAAAATAAAATATAGAAATGAACCAAGGACTGAAATTCAAAGAGAGAGAAATTATTCTTGGAATGGCTCTATGGCTTTTAGCCTTGAATCAAGGCCCTTGATAAGTACCATCGCAATATTACCATCGTTGATGAGTCGTTTAGTTTGTTGTTAGTTGTAACGGACTTTACCATAATTTGATATTAAAATTTTTAGTTTATATATTTTTTTTTACCTTATCAAAATTTAAAATTATAAAATATATCACATTATTTTAATTATATTACTTTTCTAAATAATGTAATTTTGTATTCTTGTATTGAGATTAAATTAATATAAGATTACAATAACATAATATTACGGTATAATATAATATCACGGCAAACCAAACACCTTCTTCTCTATTTGCTTCTGTAATCAATAATTAAATACACTTTAGAGCATCTCGCTTCTCCAAAATTTAGTACTATTTGGACAGTGAACATTTATATTTTTTTTTTATCTTCCTACTTTTTTAAATACACTTTCCAATAGACTCTCTATTTTTTCTCTATTCATTAAATATTATTTCCTCATTCTTTCTTTATTATTTCTTTAAAATCTTTCGTTATTCTTCCTCTATTCATTCCCACTAACTATATTTTTCAAATTTCTAATAGCTATATTTTTAAATTGTCTAACGATAACATTTTTAAAATTTCCAATAGTCATATTTCTCAAATAGTAATATTTTTTAAGGGATTTTTATTCTTATTATTCTTTAACTTATAATTAATTTCCTTAAAAAAAAAAAAAAAAAAAAAAAAAACTTACTTATCATTAAAAAAAGTCCACCACATGTTTAGACTAATATTTTTTTTTTCTTATTGTAGAGTCATGTTTTTCAGCCCCTGCACATGTTTAGACTAATCATTTTTTTTTTTCTTATTGTAGGGTCATGTTTTTCAGCCCCTGCCCAAGATGTATGGGATCTTGGACCAGTGAACCCAGTACAATGAATTTGTAGAGAGTGGGTCGAAGAGCCAAGTTTTAGTGCACGTATAAAAGTTAATATGGTGTTTGTCACGATCAAGCTGAGATGAACTGAGTTTATCAAGGAAGATTGGTCCTCAGCACAATTCGAGGAGCCTTTTCTAGTTCGCATTGAGTGGTAGGGATTCCAGAGTCCCCCATATTGCCTCCCATTCCCCCATTTTATACTAGCTTCCCCCCTATAGATTTAGATTCGTAGTGCTGATAATTGTCCCATCAGCCCCTCCCCCAAAGTCGTTGGGAGTGGTTGTAAAGGCAGAAAAGCATGGTTTTGTTATGTACAGAGCATTTAATGCAATAATGGCAGCTTTTCCTTAGATATTTCCATTCCTTCCGTTGTCCTTTTCTGTCTTAGTACTTATCCTATTCCATGGAATGACCCGGAGTGTCACTCTCAATGGTAGGCTGTTCCCTTTGTCCTCTAGACCATACCTGGCCGAGGAGGGGTTCTTTCCATGGCCGAAGAGGGGTTCTTCGTTGGACTGGACCCTTGGCCCAACATATATATTGGTATGGGCTCCCTGGTCTGTTACCCCCACACTTATTATTCATTAATTTATAATTAATTTATAATTAATTTCTTTAAAAAAAATTATATACTAATTATTATTTTTAAAAAGTCCACCACACAGTCACACACCACACGTTTTCCTTTTTCTTTTTTTTTTTCTCCACCCCTTTCCTTTTTGGTTTCATTATCATTAAATGAGAAGATAAGAGAAATCACCCCTGCTCTATCACATCATCACCACACCCTTGAAGAAGGCCTCCCTCACTTAAGTTCAGGACCTTTGCGAAACACACATAGAAATTGCCCAAAGAGAGAGATTGTAGCTGCGAAGGCCGGTGGAGATCATCCACTCACCGCCGCTGGTCCTCCTCCCCACCACCAAGTGCATGCGAACCTAGTTGGATCAAATCGACTTCTCTCTCTCTCTCTCTCTCTCTCTCTGTTTGTGGAGAAATTACACTTCATCCCCCTAAAATATGCCCTATATTACACTTTATATCATAAACTATTCAAATGCATAATTTGCACCCTAAATTATGATCCTTGATATACTTTACACCCCGATATTAGTAGAGAAGAAGAATGTAAATACAAGATAACACACCGATGTGTTATCGAAGAGGAAACCGAAGAACTCGGTGAAGAACCTTTTCGCGGCCCTCCAAGTGGTAATTGATCCACTAGACAATTAATTGGGATACATGGGTTAGCAAGAGACCCTTCAAGCCTAATCTACCCGATGTACCTAAGCCCTCCAAGCTCCTACTCTAACAAGACTTCTCTAAACTGTGTCTTGTCTAGCTCTCCGGATCCCGCAACAAGCTCCATGTTGCATCTGCCATCCTTGGCTTCTTCCAATACTTCCCAACAACACCAAAACCTCACTAAACACTTTGAAAGGGTGTGGTAAGTGTTTGGGCTATCAACCTCTCAATGGTATGGAAATGGAGAGATAAGAGTTGACGAAAATCCACAAGCAATTGTGTAAAAGATTGTGGGTATAACAATATCTAATTCTTAAGGTTTATGGTTAGGGTTTTCTCTCTGAAGCACTCCTCAACTTTTGTGGGTACAAAAAGTGTGTATTAGATAGAACAATCTGGCAAAACAAAATGTTTCATGAGTGTCTTGCTGGAAGGCTTACTCGCGAGCTACTCGCAAAAAACAACTGTCTCCATCTGTCCTGACTCTTCGCATTCCAGTCATGTGTAGGGCACATGCATCATTTTGTGGGATGCTTAGTCGCAAGCTACCCGTGAAAACTCTTTTGTCTTCAATTGCTTAAGTCTTCACGCGCTCTCTCTCTCTATCACACAACACTTACAATTAAATCCCACAATAAATACAGGATACAAAAGATTGAATAGAATTATAATCAAATTTGGCACGGAATTAAAATCAATAAAACACATAGTTGTAAATTACAACTTTACCGACGGAAATATGAATCACGTGACTTGTAAATATGTATTTCTTAAGTGAAACAAATTTAATAGACCAAAAACCCCCTCTTCCTAGTCAATTAAAAACAAAACTTTTTTTTCCTAGTCTCTCATATGTGTCTACATATCAGCCCCTCTCCCCCAAATCAAAATCCTTGCAACCTTATCCCCAAATCAAAATCATCTTTGGAATTGCTACTACTCCACCACTGTTATTCCTATAAGCATCAGTCTCTGGACTTCATATTTTAGATAACTTTCGGGGAAAAAAATTATCTAGATTTCCATGCTTGTTGTAGCTCAGTATTTTTTTTACTATCCACATTTATATAGTTGGTAACGTGGTCTCTTTGGTGTATTTCAAGGATGGGAAGTGTGTATATATGGACGACATTTGACATTCTTCAATCCTGATGCCTAGGGAAGGAAAAGAATATACTACTCCATGGTATTAATAATTGAATTATGTACAATGCTTTCAACTGAATTTTTTTATCATCATTTGCTGTTCTTTGTTGTTTGTGCACATTTTTACAACAATCTAGGAAGCTAGCATGGAGGGTTATTTTGAAAATCATTACTCATTGCTCTATCGTAACAACTTTTCCTTCAAAACCATTTAGGAATTTTCACATGCTATGTTGCAAATCATCGGCTTATTTGAAAGTTGATAAATAAAATGTCATGGTGGTGAAACAGTGGTAGTGTCAAAGATGATTTTGCTTTGTGGATTTATGACTGTAGGGATTTTGATTTGGGGAGGGGTATACGCATGAGAAAGAGAGAAAGCAGGGAAAAACAAATTTAATTGATTGTGAAGATGGGGTTTTTAGTCTTTTAAGTTTGTGCCACTTAAGTAAATACACATATGCAAGTCATATGTTTCATATTTCTATCCGTCTTAACATTAAAACTAATGTAAGGGTGCAAAGTGTAACAAGAATCATTATTTAAAGTGCAAACTGTGCATTCGAATAGTTTATGGTGCAAACTATGCATTCAAATAGTTTAGGGTACAAAGCATAATCTGAGTTATAATTTAGGGTGGTAAAGTATAATTACCCCTTTTTTCTTCCTTCTTTTCTTGTTCTAATTCAATTTGTTGTTACAATTTGTGTAAAGAATTTGTGATTTATAACTATGTTTTATGTTGGCTTTAATTCCGTGTCAAATTTTATTGTAATTCTGTTTAATCATTTCCCTGTATTTTTGTAAGATTTTATATATGGGCTGTGTGTGAGAGTTTGGTGAAGAATTTGTAAAGAAGTGGTTTTCGTGATTGACTTGCGACTGATGACTCGCGAAACAAGCCATGTGAGAAGCACATGTTGGAATTTAAAGAGTCTTTGATAGGCCTGAGTCGTGAGTGACCCATGAAACACACTGCCTATTGCTTTTTAGAGTGTGACGTTTCCCATTATTTACCAACACTATATAAACCCTTATTACCCAAGAAATGTAAGAAGAAGAAGGATTATTTTCTAAAGAAACTTTTGAGAAAGAAACCCTAGCCAAACACTCGAGAGTTAGAGATTGTTTTACCCACAATTCTTTACATCATTTCTCTAAAGTTTTCATCCACTCTCACCTCTCCATTTACACATCCTTGAGAGGTTCTTAGTCCAAACACTTACTTTACACATTCTGAGTGTTGAGAGAAGTTTTGGTGCATTTGGGAAGTATTGGAAGAAGCCATTGAGTGGTAGATGCAATCACGCAGAATTGTAGGATCCAAAAAGCTAGTGAAGACAAGGCTCCAAATAGTCCGTTGATAGCAGGAGCTCGGAGGGCTTAAGTACATTGGGTGAATTAGGCTTGGAGGGTCTTTTTGATATTCGTGTACTTCAACTTATTCACTAGTAGATCAATTTCAACTTGGAGGGTCGCGGAAAGGCTTTTCGCCGAGTACTTCGGTTTCTTCTTCGATAATACCTCTTGGTATTATCTTGTGTTTGTATCATTGTGGTGTGCTTATGGCTTAAAGTAGTGTTACGTTTATTGCACTTCATTTACTTTTGTTCCGCATTTAAATAAGTTAGAGTAAAATCAATTTAGCTGTAATTTAAAATTGAGGGTCTAAACAAGTTTTAGTGTTTTCACACTAATTGAGCTTTTTGTTTTATGAGAACTAGATTGTGTTTTGTGCTTTGATTATTTGTCTTCATTTAGAGACATTTGAGAGTACCTTCTTCAGTAAAAAAAAGAGCCATTTGAGAGACAAAAAAATGAGAGAGAGAGAGAGAGAGAGAGAGAGAGAACGCTCTTAAGAAACAAAGACAAAAGAGGAAGGGATGAGAGAGAGAATAATTTTTTATTCAACCAGTTACTTTTTTTAAGAGAGTATATTGTTTTTGAGTTGCTACAATGCTCTCTACGTCAAGAGAACTATTGTAGCAACTCCTAAAAAAAAAAAATTTAAGTTAGAAAGGTTGATGGAGGGTTTTTTTGTGTGTTTACTCTCCAAAATTGGCTTTAAAAAAATCACATGTGCAAGTCACATGTTTCATATTTCTGTCCAACTTAACATTAAAACTAATGTAGGGTTGCAAAATGTAATAAGAATCATAATTTAAGGTGCAAACTGTGCACTCGAATAGTTTATGATGCAAAGCATAATCTAAGTTATAGTTTAGGGTGATAAAGTATAATTAACCCTCTTTTCTTCCTTCTTTTCTTGTTTGATTCACTTTGTGTTGGAGCATTTTAATATTATATAATTAAAATTGATTTATATTACAATATAAATGTAAAGATGTTGGAGTTAATATGAAAGATGAGGAATTAGTAAAAATATTTAATCCTACATTGAAAAGGAGAGAGTCTATTTTTATTTTTTTTAATTGTGGTAATTAAGGTGCTAATATGAATTGACTCATATATTGGACTAGATACGTGCACAAGGAAGAGGTGAAGGAAGGAGGTGTCAAAAATGGAACCCTTCTTTCTGATGGAGTTTTGGACTTGAACACTTTACGCAAGAGGTTGTTTTAGTCATACGACATTTATTGGGCTATTGCATCTTAAGGGAGACAAGTCAGAGAAGGTCTGCATCGATTACAAAGTTTAGCTAATCAAGGACTTGAATCTCCTTAAAAAAAGCGAGTACCGTGCCATAATCCAAATAGTATTGTGTATTTTCTAATCTCAAATTAATAATATTCAAAAGTATTATTCAATTTCTCTTTATGTTATTTCCATTATTATTGTATTTGCACCAACACTTTGTTGTTACAATTTGTTTTATGAGAACTAGATTGTGTTTTGTGCTTTGATTATTTGTCTTCGTTTAGAGACATTCGAGAGACAAAAAACAAGAGAGAGAGAGAGTGCTCTGAAGAAACAAAGAGAAAAGAGGAAGGGATGAGAGAAAATAATTTTTTTATTCAACCAGTTTTTTTTTTTTTTTTTTTTTTTTTAAGAGAGAATGTTGATTTGAAGTTGTTACAGTGCTCTTCATGCCAAGAAAACTACTGTAGCAACTCTGGGGAAAAAACAAAGAAAAAGAGTTAGAGAGGTTGTTGGAGGGTGTTTACTTAAAATTTATGTTTTTACTCTCCAAAATTGGCTTTATAGAGCCTATTAGAGATGCTGAATTAGGGAAAAAAAAAAAATCCTAAGGCCCCAAGACATAAAGGGGAGGAAAATAGGTAAGGCAAAATCTTCGCTGTTGCTTACCCAACAAAGCAGAGTCTACAGCTTACTAGGATGTATAGATCTCTGCCCATTTCCAATTGATTCGTCAAGAGGGATATGTTTGTGCACCAAGAATATGCCATCAATGTATTATCAACCATCAATCTTTCAGTTCTATTAACCATTAGAAACTTCAAAAATTCAACATTTCTTGAACTAAATGCCACCCAATAAATTTTAACCAATAGGATTATTTCTTTCATTGTAATATTATTAATTAAACCAAAATATTAGTCAATAAATAAAATAATATTTTTTTATCAAATGAAAAATAGGAAAAAAAAGAGAGAAAAATGTTACGTCAACAATATTTTTCATAGTAAATTCTGAGTATCAGGTTGTTATTACCTGTTATTGGTAGATAAAAAAAATAATTTTAGTAGTACGTTTAAATTAGAATTAGTAACAACTTAACACCTAAGATTTATTGTGAAAATGTTGTGAATATAACACTTAAAAAAAAAACAATACACAAAAAATTTCATAACATTTTTCACATTGGAAAACTTTTACTAGTTTTCATGTAGGTCCACCATTAATATTACATTTTTACTTATCACTATTAATCTGCCACATTAACAAGTGTGAAAAGTTTTGTCAAATTTGTGTCTATAGGCTTTCTTTAAAAAAAAAAAAAAAAAAATCTATTAGATTTATTAGTAATTTTGCATCTAAAACAAGATAATAGAGTTCAGATAATATTAAAAAAGTAAATTTAAAAAGTCATTTAAATATAAAAAAGTTATCGGTTCAGTTTTCACCTAAAGCCTCCAAATACATCAAACCGCCCTGTTTCAATATAATGAGACAAAATTCATTGAGTATATTCATGCACAGACAATCGACTCTATTAAAAATCAGTGATGTCTTAGCGCATACCCATAAATTGATCAGTGACTATGTGTCTTAGCGTCACATCAATAATAAAAATTTGTTCAAACCGAAAGGATTTATCTTTGTCACAGATGTGTAAAGAATGATACATCCTAGAGACAAGCAACAATATGCAAGTTGCTAAATCACTTGTCTTCTCTGATGCTAAGGACCTACTGCAACATGAGTTGAGTATGGCTCTACTGAACCAACTGAACAGACAATTCATCTATCAACCATTGAGTTGCTCGTGTACTGTAGCCACAAGGTGTTCAGCCTTTCGACCTTTTGCATTTGAAAAAACTAGCTAATAAGAGTAAACAACAAAGAAAACTCATCAAAATTGGAAATCTAGTTCTCAACAGTGGCATAACAATTTTAATTGTGTTCATCCTTTCAACGGCAATCTTCTCTAGTGGTACTTAGTTCCCATTGTATTATTACTTCCACTTCTAAAAGGAGATTTTAGATTCTAGTTCCAACTTCCAAGTTTGTGTCTTTATCAGAATCAATTGACATCTCAAAGTCAAAGACATTAGTAATTTAACTGAGACAGCGTCAAATATGGTTTCTATTACCTCAACTTTGATATGTTGTCTTCAGGGAATTTGTACCAAATCGGGAGCCCAATCGCAATGTATAATTTTGAGACAATGCATAATATGACTTCACCAGCAAAATATGGCAATTTTAGCAAAAGTTATTATGAAGGTTTCAGCTCTGTTGCCTGCAAATTGGGGGAAAAAAAAAATTCAAAAGCAAGCAACATTCAAGGTCCAAAAGCACTAAAGCAGGAAAGAGAGAGAGAACAACCTGCAAAATTATATTGCAATTACTCACATAAAGGGCACCAATTCCCTACAAAAATTATTTTGCAATTGAATCAAAATAACTAATATCCCAATTAACAATTGGTTAATAACATGTTCCCAAGTGACAGAGTCTTAACACTAGTCTAGTCATAATTGAAACTCATTATAGTTGTTAATTAAGCTTATCAACTTGATACATGCTTGATGTGGGACTAATGACACACTCACATAAAAAGGTGATTTTTAAGGTAATATTATTAAACAATCACATTGTTTTTTTCCAATTTTTTTGTACAGATCGATTATCACATAACCTTAGAAAATTACTATAATCAAAAAAAGCTTCAACCCAAGTATTTGGGATGTTGGAAGTAATCATATTAGTTTATTTTGAAAGATACGCAAGCACGCAAGAGATGAAGTGGATATCCATGGCATCTAAATTGCATCCAAAGAAATTGAATAAGTTGGGGGATCCAAAAGATATCTAAAATATATAACTATAATCTTCAGAGGTATAGAAGACGTGTCTCGAAAATAAGGACATCACATACCATAGAAACAAGGACTTACAGTTGTACTGATTTGCATAAATATGAAGTTCATCAGCATAAAATACATCCTAAAGGATCCTAAAGGACAGAAAGATCAATTTTAGACACAAAAACAGAAAAATTTGAGGATGAAAGTGTTTCATTAGGAGCTACTATATCTGATAGCTCCATAATGTGCATAATGAAATTCTTTACTTTTTTTTTTTGAGAAAGAAATTCTTTACTTTTTAATGTATTGAAGTCAAAGGCTTCGGTGTACCCTTTTACATTTCAATGCTATAAAATAGCATGCCCAAGCAAAAAAAGAAAGGCAAAAAGGTTCAACTAGAACACTATAACAAAGAAGTCTAATAAGAACATTTTACCAATTCAAACTTGAAATTTTCAATCCATAGATGGATCAACCTCAAAGGTAACATAATCCTTATGTCCATAGATTAAGATGTATCATACTTTAATTCTAACCATAATAGAGAGGAGATAATCTATTCATCCAAAAAAAAAAAAAAATAGAGAGGAGATAATCAATAAGAGTAACGGCAAGAAGAACGTGAAAATGGCAACAAAGATGCAAATGAAACATTGCACTAAAGAAGGTGACATACCTTACATCAAACGCGCGTGAAAGAACTGAAGATGAAGTCCTGTTTCTTTGAACTGATCATGATGTCCTCATTTTCTTCAATGGCGGATGTGAATTCAGATCAGGTTCATTGCTTACGGTATGGGCCATTGAAGATGAACCCAAATCACACCCATCACTCATGGTTGATTCAAATACCAATCGGCCTAAGCCTAAGTCAGATCCATTTATCATATCCAATTGAAGCCCCACTGTAGATGGAAACAAAAGGTGCCTAGTGTCATCAGGGACCAGAGGAGGTTGGCATTCTCTTACATCCGAGTCATCACCATAAAGGCCTCTCAAATTAGAGTCAATCCCATGATCTGTTATCTTCGTTGAACTAGGGAAGAGAGGTAGTAAAGGCTGGAGAGGGTTGGCGGAGTGGCATTGGTGGTGCATGTTTGATTCACCAAAGTTTTGAGGACAGATGCATTTTGTATGGACACCACACCTTTTTATGGTTGGAGTAATTTTTGGTGGATCATATGTAGAAACGGTTTTAAATACAATTTCAACCTCATTCAGATCATATAGATTTAAGTCATCAAATGTCTCATGGAATTCGCCATAAGGTACAAAAGAAACCCACAGATGATCAGACTCGCTCTCTCCGTCAATTACATTTGCCAAAATATCTACTGTCTTTTCACGACATTTGATGATCAATCTTAGATGAAATATGGGAACGAATCCATTACCTATGTGCTCCTCCAGCCCAAAAACAATACACAAAAGAATTGCTGGAAAATCTTGACCAACCCAAAATGAGATGGAATTTCCAAAACTTTGATGGTTGAACAACTTTGGAATCTCAGTTCCTGGTAGTATAAGTTCATATTTTGGAAACGATAGGCCTGGTGACTGTAGAATCTCATGTTCTTGGTAGTAAGATTCTTCAAACTGCAAGCAATTAGCAAATTCAAGAAACTACAATTTAATAATCTAATAACGTATTTGGGAAAAATAACAAATGTGTTTCTTTATGACTTGCTCATATATATATATATATAGAGAGAGAGAGAGAGAGAGATACCTTTGTCAATAATCTGCTTAATGATTGTGGATCCAACGACACGCAATTTGTTGCGAACACTTTTGATATAGATCGTGGAAGACTTGGAATTTCCTGAAGCTGCTTGCAATTGTCTATTCGAAGTCCCTCTAATCTAGTAAATTTGCTAATTCTTTCGGGGATGGTACTTATATTGGTTCCATTTAGATCTAGATACTTCAATACAGGGAAGTAATTGGGCTCTGATAAAAAATCTAATTCAATTGGATTTCCACGGTCATTGAGATATAGATGTTTTAACCTCATAAACCCATATTTAGAAAAGCTATCAAAAGGATCATGTGTCGGTATCAATTTGGTAGTACAAATAGATAATTCATCTAGCAACCGCAATTTGTAGATGGTATCTGGAAGTTCCATTAGGTTTTGGCAATCATATAGGTTTAAATACTGGAGCATAGTGAGATAACCTATTGATGAAGGTAAATCCCTAATACCACTCTGTCGCAATTCTAAAACTGATAAACAATTCATTTCTGGTTGAATATCAGGGAACTTCTCAAGCCTTGAGCAGCCCTCAAGACGAAAAGTGTGAAGAGATTTCAACATAAGACTGCTTGGAAGAATGCGGAGATTTTCGCAATCAGTGAGCTCCCAATATTGAAGGTTATCATGATATCCAATGGATTCATCAACCTCAACTAAATTTTTACAACGATAAAGGTTTAATATTTCTAAGTTTGGAGCACAAAACTTAGGTAATTTTATAATAGAATCACATTCACTAAGATTGATAATTTTCAAATTTGCAAACCGGATTCCCTGTAGAAGAAACAAATTCAAAAGTCTTAAACAAACTTTTAAATTAAATTTAAAGATCTAAAATTCATAAATACTAATAAGCATACCTGCTTGATTAGCATCTCCAATGTAATGTGACTATGTGGCATGTTGAGTTGGACAAGTTTCTTAGGACAAAAAGTGGATGGTAAGGCAAAAGAATAAGAAGGCCAATCAAGCAATCTTAACCCATTGGGGAGATATGTTAGTTGTCCACAAGTGCGTACATCATCCACAATAAGAAACTTGAGATTTTTCATATGTTTAAAAGCTTTAGCTTCCAGTTGCACAGTTATTGGTTTAGAAGAGCGCAACACTATGCCCCGAATTTTATTTGACCCCTAATTGGACAAAGCATTAAGCAAAACAAATTGCACATTAGAATTTGTCAAAAGTATTAACAATTTGAAATTTTGAAAGCAAAAAAAAAATCAACAAATGTATATTTTCTTGAATATTAATTAGAAAAAATTCATTGTTTTTACCCTGTGGAAAAAAAAAAAAAAAAAAAAAAAAGAAGAAGAAGAAAAAGTAAAGAAAAGAAGTTGTACCCTATTTTTAGATAGTACTTCAAGAGCATCCTCATAACACCATAGCCTAGTACGTTTTCTTGGCACTTGTGGGGATTCTTGACGAACAATTTCCATGCCCATTTGTTGTAACAAGTCATGCATTGACAATATGTTCCCTGGATCAACAGTTATGAGACACTTCTCCAAAAGTCTTGCAATACCAGAATTTGGATATAAACTACAAGAATCTAAAATACTCATAACATCATCTATGTCGCGCCCCTTGAAGAAACATGCAATATCAAGGAAAATATCTTGTTCAGTTTCGTCCAATCCTTCATAACTTATTTTGAGTATTTCTTGAATATTTTTGTTAGGAACTCTTTTATACTTATCCAATGCACTTTTCCATTGAATTTTGCTTTTACCATATAGATCCGAACCTAAAACCATTAAAGCTAGCGGAAGGCCCCCGGCATAATGTATTGCACATTCTGTGAGTTCAACATATTCATCAATAGGTTTGTTTTTTTTGAAGGCATTCCAACTAAATAGCTCAAGAGCTTCATCGTGATCCATCCCCTTCACTTCGTATGTGAAATTAACTTCATGGTTAGTTAGCAAAGATTTATCTCTTGTTGTTATTATGATTCTACTTCCTAAACCAAACCAATCACATTTTCCAGCTAATGCTTCTAATTGAAACAAATGATCTACATCATCAAGAATTAAAAGAACCCTTTTAGAGCAAAGCCTATGCTTAATCACATTGATTCCTCGGTCAACATTGCCAACCTTTGAACTTCTAGCATCTCTTAGGATCTTAAAAAGAAGTGTCTCTTGTAGTTGAACCAGTCCAACTTCTTGCTTGGAAGATTCTCTAACGTTTGAAAGAAAACAACTACCTTCAAACTGGTGAGCAATCAAATTATAAATTGCTTTGGCAATAGTTGTCTTACCAATTCCACCAACTCCGAAAATCCCTACCATGCGTATGTCATTCCTCCCAATACTTAAATGCAAATTGATGTCTTGTACACGAGACTCTATTCCAACTGGATGATTGGCAACATTTAGATATGTACAATTTACTATTATAGAGACCGTTTGAACGATTTCTTGGATGAATTCAGATTCATTCCTGCCCATAAAAAGATAAAACATAGAGTTAGTCGAGTATTTTACACATGAAAAGAAAAGAAAAAGAAAAAGAAAATGATGTAGTTAGAATATTTTTCTTGTATCAAATTCATTAAGCATGTAGTTTGCTACTTGGCATGTGAGATATGTACGATGCATCCACCAAATCTCGGCCCAAGTAAATCGGCCCGCCTGATTGGACCGAGGAAGCCTACTGACGTAAAGAATCCACATGGCACAAGTAGTCTTGAACAGGCCGATGCTGCCCCTACCAACGTATTAACAGCAGCCTGACGGGGGTGAGTAAAGTTGTAAAGAGAATGGATCTGCCTCCTCCACAGTAAATGATAGCTGATAGCCAATAGCATTAAATGCTAAATAACATCCCTGCCTAGTCTATTGCTAGTGCTAGTAAGTAGGGATAAAGGGAATTGCATTATTTGCATCATCCTGAACGTGAAATTTATAAATTGCGCCAATTCCTCTGCAATGCTATATGACTTTGGGGAAATTTCTTTTTTAAGTATTTTCAAAATATGGTAAAATTGTGCTTTTTCCTCTCACATTTATAATGGACTTCACCATGAATTTAATGAGTAGACCTTACTATGAAAATGAGAAGATAGAACACTATTCTCCGTGCTTTGAGAGTACCTAAGAATTACTCAATACTCGGGGTGAATTCTTGTATTATCTAACAGATCAGTAAAAAAACAACTGCAATATAAAAATCGTTCTTTCCTCTCGGTCCACAACTAAAAACCACTACTCAGCTGAGCTGAGCAGAGCCAAGCAGCCAAGTAAACTTGGAGCCAGGCCACAAAAATCACCCTCTCCATTTGTCTCTCCCTCTTGGTCTCTTGCTCTCCTTCTCCCTCGCAATATCTCTTTCTCCCTCCCAATCTCTCAGTTATCCGATTAGGCTAGGGGTGGGTGGGGTTTCAATTTTGTGTTCTTTAGATGTGGGGAGGGACAACGTCGTTGCTTATTTTGTTATTTTAATTTTGGGGTTTTTTAATTAACCTTTTTAATTAATAAAACAATATTAAATATCAAAATAAGGTTAAAACAATGCCATTTTAGGAGCTTAATAGCAGCAATGGATGGCAAGTTACTGAGGATTGAATTGAGAAGGTTTGAAACTTAGATGATTGAAATGAACGTATGCAAACTTAGAGAACTGAAATAAATAGAGATAAAGCTTAGATGGTGAAATCAAGTCACACATATGTTGCTTGTTTTTCCGTGCACAACAAGGACTAGTAAACCAAGTTCCACTTGGTTTAGGAATTGAACTAGCCGGCCTTAGGTAATATATATATATATATATATATGTGTGTGTGTGTGTGTGTGTGTGTGTGTGTGTGTGAGGTTATGCAGCTATTGTTTGAAATTGTAGTACATGAGAAAGTATAGTTCTACAAGACTAGTGCAAATATAATAGGGTGCTCTATTCTTTGTGTGAGAGAGCCAAGTGTGTATTTGGGGCATGGGTCTTGTGAGACTGTTATTGTGTTACTATTGTAATTTCCTTATTTTATAGTGGAACTTTCTCCATTGCCGCTTGTGGATGTAGACAATTATCGAACCACATAAATCCTTGTGTCTATTATTTTCTTCTCTCTTCTTTAATCTTGCGTTAGTGGATGTATTTTCACAACGATTGGTATTAGAGCTCCTGGTTGGTTGATCCAATGGAGGTTAATGCTTCTATTGCCGAGGTAGACATAGTTGAGTTCGATGAAACTGGTAACTTCGGGTTATGGCAGAAAAGGATGAAAGACCTGTTGGTACAGCAAAGTTTGGTGAAGGCTTTGTATGGGAAAACAAAGAAACCAGAGAAGATGACCGATGATAAGTGGGAAGAACTTGAGATGAGAGCGTTGAGTATAATTCGGCTATATTGGCAAATGAGCTTATGTACAATGTCATGGATGAGATGTCAACTACTGCTATATGGTTGAAGTTGGAGAGCCGGTATATGTCCAAGTCCCTCATAAATAAATTGAATCTTAAGAGGAAACTTTATGGGTTTAAGATGGTAGAGGGTGCGGATTTGGCTCAACACATCAACACACTCAACCAAGTTATTAGTGACATGTTGAGGATCGGTATAAAATTCGATGATGAAGATAAGGCAATGATGATGCTTTTGACCTCACTCCTGGTTTCCTACAAACACTTGGTTACAAACCTATGTTGGGGGAAGGAGACTCTTGAATTTAAAGAGATCTTAGGAACCTTGATGGATCACTACCATTTGAAAACAAAATTCAGATGAAAAATCTGGGGAAGGACTCATGATAAAAGGTAATCAAGATCGTGGAAGAAAGAAAGACAAAGATAACAATTCTGCCAAGGGACACAGTAGATCCAAATCCAAGAGTAAGACAGTGAAGTGCCATAAATGCCAAAAGAAGGGGTATATACGGTGAGACTATCTAGATTGGAAAAGAGACAAGGATAAAGACAAGGAAGGGTCCTCAAAATCTACCAATGTAGTGGCGGTAGATGCAAATTCAAATGGAGATTTGTGTTCTGTTTCATTCAAATGTAGACTGATTGATCAATTCTTGGGTTCTGGATTCAGCATCTTCATTCCATGTGACACCTCACAGGGACTGGTTCAACACTTACAAGTTAGTTAATTGTGGTTCTGTTCTAATCTATGAAGCACAGGTGCATTTTCGAATTCGGGCGCGGGTGCAAGTGTGGGACTCGGCAATTTTTGAAAAAGTAGAGTGTGGGTGCAACAGAGGGTGGCTATTAAAAATATTTTTATTTATATTTTTTATATATTTTTACTATTAAAATATTCATAAAAAACACATTACTATGGCCTTGGTTCACAAAACAAAGAAAGAAGAAGGCAAGAAATACAAAACAAAAAAGAAAACACAAAAGAAGCAACAAAATATTTAGAATAAAATTGAGGAAGGACAGATTTAAAATGTTTAGGCCTCATTCAAAGCCGATTTCGGCCTTTTTCAGCTGTTGGTCGATACGATCTGATTTAGCCGATATGACATGATTCTAGCTGAATTAGCCCGGTTCGGTGCAAATCAGCCTAAATCGGCGTGAATCCCAAAAAAAAAAAAAAAAAAAAAAAACCTTAGACACGGCACCGACGCGCAGGCAGCAATGTCGGTTGCTGCACCCCGCGTTGGGCTGCATTGGACTCCGGTGCGGCACCCTCCCAGCCACATCAATGCTTCTGAGGTTCTACTGGAAAACAATCTTGTTTGCAAAGTTGTTGGAATAGCAACAACTAAAGTTAAGATGTTCGATAATGTTGTGAGGACATTAAAAGACGTAAGACATGTTCCAGATTTGAAAAAGAATCTTATTTCATTGGGAACCCTAGACTCTAATGGTTTTAGCTGTAAGTCTAAAAATGGGATAATGAAGGTATTAAAGGGTGCTATGATTATGATGAAGGGACAGAAAGTAGATGATAATATCTGAATAGGTGGAGTTGTTGCAGTTACTGAATCTGAACAGGATGATATACTCTTGTAGCATATGCATTTAGGGCATATAGGTGAGCGTGGTATAAAAGAATTGCAGAAATGAAATCTATTGGCTAGAGCTAGGTCATGCAAATTAGATTTTTGTAAGTACTGTATTATGGGAAAGCAGTGTAAGGTGCAATTCAAAACTTCCACACATAAGACAGAAGGTATTTTGGATTATGTTCATTCTGATATTTGAGGACCGTCAAAGGTTGTCTCTAAAGATGGATCTCGGTATTATATGAATTTAATTGATGACTAATCTAGGAAAGTTTGGGTTTACTTCTTGAAAAACAAGTTTAATGCCTTTGAAAAATTCAAGAAGTGGAAAACCAAACGGTAAGGAAGGTCAAGTGCCTTAGAACTAATAATGGCACTAAGTACACGAATAAGGAGTTCTTACGGTTTTGTGAAGAGCATAGGATCTTTGGGTGTCCTGCCTATGTGCATATTCCTAGTGAAGAAAGATCAAAACTTGATTCAAAATCAAAGAAGTGCATCTTTATTGGGTTTAAGAAAGAGGTAAAAGGGTACAAGCTTTGGGATCTGGTTCTTGAAAAAGTAGTGATAAGCAGAGATGTGGTCTTTGACGAAAAGTCCATGCTAAAAGCTTTCAAAAAGGAAGATGAATCTCAAGTAGTGGGAAGCTGTAGTTACAGTGGTAAATCAATCGTGCAAGTGGACCTAGATGAAGTGGAGTCTCAGTTAGAAAAGGAACCTCACAATATGAAATCAGACAGGCCTAAATACGGTTTCAAGGATTTTGCTTCTTATTGTTTACTAATTAGTAGCGGAGATCCTTCCGCATTTCAAGAATCAATTGATAGCTCTGAAAAGGACAAGTGGATGGAAGCTATGGTGTAGGAGATGGAATCCTTGAATAAGAACAAGACTCGGGAGTTGTCAGAACTTCTAAAGCGTAAGAAACCGTAGATTGCAAGTGAGTGTTTAAGAAGGAAGCAGTATCAGATATGGGAGGAGAACGATTCAAGACACGGTTCTTAGCAAGGGAATACTCACAAAAATAAGGGATTGACTACGATGAGATTTACTCACCTGTGGTTAGGCATACTTTTATCAGGGTGGTGTTGGCCTTGGTAGCACATCAGGATCTAGAATTGGAACAAATGGATGTGAAGATGGCATTCCTTCATGGGAATTCGGAGGAGAAGATCTTCATGGAACAACTAGAGGGGTATAGGCAACCCGGTACAAAAAATCTTATTTGTAGATTGAAGAAGTCACTCTATAGGCTCAAGCAATCACCTAGACAATGGAACAAGAGGTTTGATTCCTATATGATTTATATTGGTTATACGACGATTGCTGCGCATATGTTAAAGTTCTTGATGATGGATCTTATATTTATTTGTTACTGTATGTCGATGATATATTAATTGCTGCTAAGAGCATGTGTGAGGTTGATAAGCTAAAGTCTCTATTGCACAAAGAGTTTGACATGAAAGACTTGGGTGTTGTTAAGAAAATTCCAGGTATAGAGATTCGTAGATATAGGGAGGCAAGAAAGTTGTGGTTGTCTTAGAAGAACTGTATTAGAAAGGTTCTTGAAAGATTCAACATGCAAGATGCTAAGTCTATAAGCACTCCATTGGCAAATCATTTAGATTATCTGAGAGTCAGTGCCCGAAGGATGAGAAGGAACTCAAAGAAATGTCAAAGGTCCTGTATGTAAGTGTTGTTGGGTGTTTGATGTATGTGATGGTCTGCACCAAGCGGGATGTGGCTCATGCAGTGAGTACCGTCAGCATGTACATGGCAAAACTTGGTAAAGAGCACTAGAATGCAGTGAAATGGATATTTAGATACTTGAAAGGTACTTCAGAACATGAGATCTTGTTTGTGGGGCAACAGGGTGATAATTCAGTGGTAGTGTATGTGGATGCGGATTATGCAGGCAATATGGATAATAGTAAGTCTACTACAAGTTTTATTTTCACATTTTCAGGCAGACCTATCTATTGGAAATCCACATTACAATCCCTAATAGCCATGTCTACTACTAAAGTTGAATACATGGCTGCAGGTGAAGTTGCAAAGGAAGCACTGTGGTTCAAAAGGCTAGTCAAAGAGCTTGGTTTAAACCAAGAAGGAATACAATTGCATTGTGACAATCAGAGTGCCATTTATTTGGCAAAGAATCAGGCTTATTATGCGAGGACAAAACATATTGCTGTAAGGTTCCACAAGATAAGGGAATTGATTGTTACAAAAGAAATGTTTCTTGAAAAGGTTCACACTTCGGAGAATGTAGCTGATATGTTGACAAAGCTGATTCCAAAGGTCAAGCTCAAGCATTGCTTGGACTTGATTGGTGTTTGTAGCTTGTGATAGCCCTAAGGGCTATGGTGGCGGCGACAGAGGTGTTAGTTCGTGAGGCTTGACCAAACTCAAGTCAAGGTGGAGATTTTGTTGTAATATGACTTGACTTTGGAAATCAAAGTTGGTGACTTTGCCTAGTTGGTATTGTGTTGCTTGTTTTGCCGTGAACAACAAGGACTAGTAAACCAAGTTCCACTTGGTTTAGGAATTGAACTAGCAGACCTTATGTACTATATATATATATATATATATATATGGGGTTTTGCGGCTATTGTTTGAAATTGTAGTACGTGAAAAAGTATAGTTCTACAAGACCAGTGCAAATATAATGGGTGCTTTATTTTTTGTGTGAGAGAGCCAATGGTGTATTTGGAGCTTGGGTCTTGTGAGAGTGCTATTGTGCTACTGTTATAATCTCCTTATTTTATGGTGAAACTTTCTCTGCCGTGGCTTGTGGATGTAGGCAATTGTCTAACCACGCACATTCTTATGTCTATTATTTTCTTCTCTCTTCTTTAACCTTGTGCTAGTGGGTGTATTTTCATAACAGTTTTGTCAAAGATGCAGCTCATCTCCAGATCCAGGACATTTGACTAAAAATTTCTCTTTTAATTTCCCACTCTCTTGTCTAAAAACAAAATTTTATGAAGAATCAAATAGAAGAAACAGCAAGTATATGCCCAGAACTCTTTTTATAGCCATGTGTGTATGTGTCGTAGTAAACAGAAAGAGAAAAGATCATGGTAAAGTGGAGTAAAATGAAAGCACAAGAATTAGATACACATACCCTTTTCCTCTGGCTATGTGCCAGCCAGACAAATTGGCAACATATTTTAAGGCTGTCTTCCAACTCTGCATCTTAGTGTTGTCTTCAAGTTGAGCTAATGCTTTACCAAAACTCTTTCTTTGATGCCTTACATCTGATGGATCTACTTTCCAAAACACTGGTAGAACTACTTGTCCCTTTGTTTGCTTACACTCAAGGATCTTCACCAGCTGGTCTAAGCACCATGTGGATGATGCAAAGTTTCTTGACAGTACAACCACTGAAGCTCTTGACCCTTCTATGCTTTTGACAAGAGTCTGTGAAATTTCTTCTTCTCTTTTAGTTTTAAGCTCGTCATTATCACCATCTATGAAGGTGGTGTTGATTCCCTTTTTATGCAAGGCGTTGTATAGATCGCTAGGGAAGTTGTAGCGAGTATCTTTGCCTCTGGAACTTAAGAATACGTCGTAAGTACATCTATGGGTGATGATAGAATTAGAAGAAGAAGAAGAAAAGGGTCCTTGGAATTGGAAAGTCATAGAAGAAAATTGCTAAATTCTCAAGAAGAAGAAGAATACTTTGATTAATGCTTTTTTTCTTTTTTGATGGGAATACTTTGATTAATGCTTGTGTTGGTGACCGTGATTCCTGATTGCTAAATAGACCATGAAAAAAAAAAAAAAAAAAAGTTTACTTCGTGTGTAAGTAGAAAAGGAAAAAAAAAAAAAAAAAAGAAGGTTTTTTTTTTGGGAGAATCTGATAGCGATACTCGTTGGTCCCACACATTTCAAGTCAATTTCTTGGCAACTTCCCCAAGTTCTTGGTTGGGTCTTGGGAGAATAAAAAATAAAAGGGCGGTGGAAAATAAAATATAGAAATGAACCAAGGACTGAAATTCAAAGAAAGAAAGAAAAATTGTCCTTGGAACTATCAAGATTCGCAATAATACCATCGTTGATGACAGTTCTCTATTTGCTTCTCAAGGAGGAACTAGGACAGATGTTCAATAAAAAATATCATTTTGGCATATTAAAAGTTTACTTTATTATTTTATCACATTATTTTATAATATTTTATTTATCAAAAAAAATTATTAGGTATTCTCGGAGTACCATAAATGCGTACTCCCTCCTCTCACATAAATAATGGGTCTCATCATGAATTTAATTAGTGGGATCCACCATTCATGTGAGAGGAGAAAATATGCATTTATGGTACTCCGGGAGTACACAATAATTTCCCATTTATCAGATGCTTTATCATTCAATTCTATACATTAAAATAATATTTACTACACATTAAAATAATATATTAACTCCTCCCACCATCATCATCATCAAACACAATAACAACAGTGGCAACAACGCACAACCACCACTACCGCAACAACGGCCACCAACAACCATTGTCGCAACAACACCGACAACCACCACCAACACAAACCCACATCCACCAACGCCAACTAAAAATAAAATAAAAAAATCCACTACAACCTGCCACATTCACAAACCTCAAAACCCATCCCATCCCAAATCAAACAAACTCACAACCATCATTGTCGCAAGAACACCGACAGCCACCATCAGCACAAACCCACATCCACCAACACCACCTTAAAATATATATATATATATATATATATATAAAAGCCCAAACTTACATGCAATCTCCACTAGTCGACCTCATCGATGAGGCCAAACTCCACAGCAACGACTGATCTCAATAGCAACGATTTAGGCGGAGATAAAAGAAGAAAGAGAGAGAGAATGACCAAAAAAAAAAAAAAAAGACAAAGAGGCGCAAAGAAAGTGATAGAAAAAATAAAAAAGGAAAAAAATAAAAAAGAGAGAAAAAAAAGAAAAAGAAAAAGAATAGAAGTGAAGCTTCTGGAGAAAGAAGAAGAAAAGAGGAAAAGAGAGTGATAGAGATGGAGTGACGGAGAAAGAAAAAAGAAAAAAGAAAGAGAGAGAAGAGAGAAAGTCAAAAAGGATGAGAGAGAAATGAATAAAAAAATCTTTTTTTTTTTTTTAGCATTCTTGTCCATACCGTTCCAAAATGAAACGGTACTGTTCACATGTGATAAAAATTATGAGATTTGGAACATCTCATAAAGGAGGTTTTTTGTGTTTGGTGTACCAAATGTGCCAAATATTTAGCATTTAGCACATCTGCTGTGGATGCTCTAATCAATAGTTAAATTGGTGGAGGCTAAAAGGGTTTCAATTTGAATCACATAAGCTTTTTTGCCTCAACCCTTTTGAGAGTTGTGCTTAATGAAACTTTATAGAGGCTCTTTATTTGTCATCATATTCATTCTTGTTTAAGTAAAAAATAAGAATAGTAATAGAATAGTAAGAGCATTCTCATTTAAAGGTGTTAAAAATGTTAAATGCTATTTTTTAGCATTTTTAGTACCTCAAATGATAAAAATCCACTTCCATCAAACATGCTAAATCTTAAAAGATTTAGCACCAAGCTACAGTGAGCTTGTATTGATACAAGCTCACTGTAGCTGGATTGTTAAAAAAAAAAAAATTATTCCCCCAACGGATCTATTTCTCATTTGTCTCTCTTTCCTATCTCACTTCACTCTTCCATCTTCTCTCTTCTTTGTCCTGTGGTTTGGCGTGGTTTAATGATCAGGGTTATGGTCTGATGGGTTTGGGTCATGGTCTGATGGTTCAAAAGTCATGGGTGGTGGTGGCAATGGTTCGGTAGTCGCTGATTGTGGTCCGATGGGCATGGGTCGAGGGTCCGACGGTCCAATGATTGTGGTGGAAGTTTGGCGTGGGTCGTGAGTCACTAATCTACTAGGTTTGCGTGTGCGTGATGGGTTTTGGCTCACCAATTTGATGGTTTGATGGGTTTTGCTTCCTGTGGGTTTTGGTTCACCGATCTGTTGGTGGCGGTGATGGAGGTTTTTTTTTTTTTTTTTTTTTTTTTTTTTTTTTTTTTTTTGCTGTGGTTTGTGTTCGTGGTTTTGGTTCGGCGTGGGTCGTGCGTCATCGATCTACTTGGTTTGTGTGTGTGATGGGTTTTGGTTCATCAATCTGGTTTGATGGGTTTTGGTTCGGCGTGATGGGTCTGTTGGTGAGTTCAGATTGAGGTTGCTGGGGTGGTGGGTTTTGGCTGTGATTTGTGCCGTGGGTTTTTTTTTTTTTTTTTTTTTTTTTTGGTGTTGGGGGTTGAGGTTGTGGTTGGTGGTAGTGGTTGTGGATGTGGCCGTGGGTGGTGGTGGCAGCGGGTTTGTTGGTAGTGAAAGAGATGTGACTGAGAAAAAAAGATAATAAAAAATTAATATTTTAATGGAGTGGTAAAAAATATAAAATCTTTGATGTTGGGTGTATTGTAAAATGAGGTGTTGAAATTGATAAAGTAGAGTTTTGAGATGGTAAATGCTAAATTTTTTGAAATCTTTGGTGAGGATGCTCTAATAAAGACTTATTAAGAGCATTCACAGTGGCAAATTCCATTCTATCATATTTTACCATCCCAAAACACCCAACATCCCAACACTCTATTTTTTCCCATTTTATTTAAATATTCTTTTTTATTCTTTTTTTTTTTTTTTACTATTTCTCTTTTTCTCTTCCTTTTCCTTTCTTTCTCCCTCAACCTCTAGCACCGGCCACAACAGATAAAAAAAAAGAAAAAGAAAAAAAAGAAGCCACCATGCCACCACCAACACACAGTCACCCCCACATATCCTAGCACCTCCCACCGGACCATCAAACCAAAACCAAAACCACATTAAAAAAAAAAAAAAAAAAAAAAAAAAAAAAAAAAAATCCCATCAAAGCATTAGTTCAAACCAAGCCAAAACCCCACATATCCCAGCAAACCCATTTTAAAAAAATCACCATTGGAGCCACTATCGGAGCTACCGACGAAGCCACACACAAGGCACACATCACAGCACAATCTCCGATCTTCGCTAATCCAAACCCACACCACCACGATCTCCGATCTACGCTGATCCACGCCAATCCCAAATCCAAAATCCAAAACTCAACTCCAGTCATGCCCAGATCAACCTAGATCAACACCTAGCTCCGGTCATGCCCAGATCAACCCAAATCCAAAACCCATAACCCACGGCTCACCACGCCGATCCACCATAATCCTCAACCTTAGACCCACCAAAATTCGATTAGCAATCCTCAACCCCTTGACCATGATGATCTCACCTAGAAAAGGTCGTCGGCAGTGCCATCGGAAAGAAAGGGTTATCGGCAGTGAGAGGCACGGGGAGAGAAAGGCTTAATGAAGAGAGGGGAGATGAGCTCTGATGAGGTGTAAACTCGTCAGTCGTAGTAGGCAGATCGAACTCCCCGTCAGCACCTGGGTATCTTCAAAAAGGGGTCATCGGTGTGGTGCCGGCCACAACGCCTCCGATGTTAAAGTTAGAACAATAAAGCAATTCATAGAACTAGAAAGTGATAGGTATTTTCTTAGAGTCTCAGTATCTATGTACCTTATACTGCCAATGTGAGGACTTTATATATGTAAGCCTGACTGCTAGCCGTTGGGGTGTTAATGCCTCTCTTTTGTAACGCCTCCAGCCCAATTATGGGGCTTTTATTAGGCTCCAACGGTCTGTTTTGCTAGTTTTGTAACTGCTCAGGTTATTTGTTGGCACCATTGAATGACATTCTTTTCCTCTTCGGTGATGGCTTGTTCGTCGTCAGGGGTGACCTCGTCACTAGGTTGACCTCGTCAAGGTAATGTGTTCTCGTCATTCCCATCAGTTACCCCCCAGGTTCTGTGGTCGTCAGTGACGTGTCATGAGGGCCATAGAAGGTGAAAAGTTTCTTTCCCTGAGTTGTTTGTGACGCTTAGGGTTTCGTTTTGAATTTAATGTGTGATGGCGGTGCAGTATGGAACGTGGCCACGTGGCATATGCTGATTGAGGGTATTGATGGCATGACCCTTGGGTTTCCCGCTACTTTTCAGTTTCCTTGGGCTTTTGGTTTTAAAGACTTTTCTTTTTCCTTCATTCTGGTTTTTCTTTCTTTTCCTGCTCCGAGTGTTTGTCTCTTTTGCTTGTTTCTGCCATCATTCCGATTCTGCTCCAGTGAATTTGACCTTGCTCCGGCGACGAATTTCTCCGGCCTCAACTGTTCCGTTTTCCAAGGTACGCTACTTCTTTGATTTCTCAGATTTTTTCTTCAAGGTCCCTTTACAAATCCCTGATTTTTTTTTTCTTTTGTCTTGTACTTTTGTTGTTTTTGTGTTTGATATTTGGGCATTTAGGATTGGGTATCCCTTTTCATGGTTAGTTCTTCTGAGGTTTGGGTAGCTTGCCCCTCAGTTTCTTTCTTTTTTGCTCGCTTAGGGGCGGCTTTGGGTGTTTCCGGGGACTTTTTTCCCTTGATTGGGGACTATCTTTTTGAAGGTAGTGGGTTGAGTGTGGTTCTAGGGGAGCTATCTCCAATTTTAGGCCGGTCTTTGGCTTGGTTTGAGAGAAAGACGAGGAGGATGTTGGAGGTGAGATCCAGTGAATTAGACACTGGGTTGTCGTCTAGCGGCGGCCCGGTCGAGGGTGATACAGCCGTTTCCACCCCTCGTCAGGTTAGGGCTTTTTACACTCTCAACGAGGAGTGTGGGCTGGACGCTGACACAGTGGCTAGGTTTAAGGACAGGTTTCAGTTCCCTACACGGGTCCGTGTTCGTCAGCCTGGTCCTAAGGATCGGGCCTGCCACTTCTTTCCAGGTGAAGTGTGCTTCTACGAGACTGCTTTCACTTCTGGACTTAGGCTACCCGTCCATCCTTTGGTGATGGAGCTCCTGGATCATTTTGGCATTGCCCCCGGGCAACTCATGCCTAACTTCTGGAGGATAGTCATCAATTGTATGGAGATTTGGCTGGCTGCCAACGAAGATATGATCAAAGTGAGTGAGCTCGTCCATATCTACCGTTTAAAGGAATCAAAAGAGTATGGGTACTATGAACTAGTCCCTTGGACGAGGAGGACTAGAATCATTAAGGGTTTAGCCTCGTCATTCAGGTACTGGAAGTCACGTTTCATTTTCGTGTCCGGGGATGACTTTGAGACCCCTTCTAGCGAGGCTTGGGGTGATATCCCACGGTTACTTCGTCGGTGGGGAACCCCAAACTTAGGTGCGTCCATGTTTCTTCTCGTCTGTTTATTTTTGTCTTGCATGTTTGGTCGTCACTAACCACTTGTTCACTTTCTTTTGCAGTTAAAAAACGCCCCAAGTTGAAGAGCAAATACCAGGGTCGTGTTCAGAAGGCAATCGAATACGCTAAGTCGATTGAGATTTGGGACGATCTCCTTGACCCACGGGCACTTGCTTTCTACTGCTTAGGCTCGGATCCATCTCCCTACGTTTTACGCAGCATTAGCATCGAGGAGAAGAAGAGTAAATGTTTACCTCGTCAGTACTAACCTTCACTTGCGTACTTTGGATTTCTTAGTCTTTTTTTTTTTTTTGAAAGATGACGACCAAGTTCAATAAGGATATGTACGCCAAGATGAGGGCCAAGAAGGACGAACCCTTGGCTAGTATTGGCAAGAAAGTAGTTCGTGTGACAGGGAAGGGTCCTTCTGTCGTCCCCTCTGTGGATGCTACTCCCATCGTCTTGGGAGTTGAGGGTACCCAGGTGGCTTCGCCGGCTACTTCAGTTGAGGAGATCCCTACCTCGTCATCAAAGAGGCCGAGACTGTCAGCCAAAGACAAAGAGAAGGAGAGAGCTAGCTCGTCCGTCTTTGATGACGAAGGTGTGGTTGTGGAGCGGGCACATAATGTGGTGAGGGCTGAGGACCTTAAGGTCTTTTTTGGAGTGCCTATCAATGTGGTTGCGAGTCAGCACGTCCATAAGATTGTGCAGGTAAGGCTGTTCATGCATTTTCCTTGGTTCCTTCTCCCATCAATTTCCTTTCTTTTTTTTTTTTTTTTACTGACGTACTTTCTTGCTTCGTCAGGTGTTGGGGGAGAGCCTTCACCTTGCTTCTGAGTGTCTCACTCAAGAGGCTAAGGTGGCTTCTTTGACGTCTAGGATGGAGGCTCTGGAAAAGGAGAACTCGACGCTGAAAAAGGACCTCATAGAGTCTATGGACGAGGCTGCCACCTTGAAGGAGAAAGTCAAGGCTCTGAATTCCGATCTTAGGGTCGAGCGTCAATTGAATCTGGAAAAGGACGACCAGCTTCAGGTAACAAAGGAGAAGTTGAAGACGATCGATGGTAGGTCCGTCGAGGCCTTTCAGCAAACTGAGGAGTATTCCACAGTACTCTTCAGCTGGTACTTCAAGGGCTTCGAGCTCCTTCACAGGTACCTCGTCAAGCACCCTACAGGGGTTGATCTGTCGAATTTGGACTTAGAAGTGGTAGATTAAGAGATGGCTGCTGACGAGGCTGCCCAGTCTTCTGTACCTGAAGGTGATGCCCCTGTTGATGACGCCCCTATTGCTGAGAACGTTCCTGCTACTGACGATCCCATTACTGATGCTCCAGACACCCGAACCTGATACTTAGGAGAATTTATCTTTTATATTTGCCCGTTGTGTTTTGGGCCCTTTTTGGAGATGTACATATATATTTTTTTTTTCTTATTTCTATTTTCAGAACAATGTCTTTTGGACCTTCGTTTTATGGGTCTGTAGGAAGAACAAGGATAATTGCCCTATGTTTTTGGGCTTTTTTATGATTTAATGCTTACTTGCTTTTATGGCTATGCTACTGTCTATGACTATGCACATGTTTGTGATTTAGCATAAACTTCTTAGTGTACCTTGTACTTAGCTGGTACTTAGCGCAAATTTCTTTACCTGTGATTTACTCGTCATTCTTTATCCCTGATGAGGGTTTCTGTCCTTCTTCTTTTTCTCCTTGTTCTTTTTCTTGCGGGTTCATCAGTATCCTTAGTTCGTCGAGTGGGACTCTGCCATTCGCGTAGGCTTTAGGATTATGTCTACATCTCCAGCACGTTTTTTGGGCCTTCGTCAGTGATTTACATCCGTCTTGGCGGAATCTTATCACTTGGCCATTTTTTTTTTGGTGACTTACATCTGGTTAAGGAATCTCGTCACTTAGGGCTTCGTCAGTGATTTACATCCGTCTTGGCGGAATCTTATCACTTAGCCATTTTTATTTTGGTGACTTACATCCGATTAAGGAATCTCGTCACTTAGGGCTTCGTTAGTGATTTACATCCGTCTTGGCGAAATCTTACCACTTAGCCATTTTTATTTTGGTGACTTACATCCGATTAAGGAATCTCGTCACTTCGGGCTTCGTCAATGATTTACATCCGTCCTGGCGGAATCTTATCACTTAGCTATTTTTATTTTGGTGACTTACATCCGGTTAAAGAATCTCGTCACTTCGGGATTCGTCAATGATTTACATCCGTCTTGGCGGAATCTTATCACTTAGCTTTCACATATTTTGTACCCGTTATAAGGGTCGTTAGTAACTTACATCCGTCAAGGTGGAATCTTGTTACTTTAGTTTATCTTATACTCGTTGGCATTGTTGTCGGTAACTTACATCCGTCAAGGCAGACTCTTGTTACGTTAGTTTGACTTACAATTGACTGGACCTATCTGCATAAAGACATCAAAGGATAAAATTTTTATTGAATTCAAGAGTAACTGCATTTGTCTATTACATCTACTGGTGGTACTTTTTTAAATGCTCGATGTTCCATGGTCGAGGGAGCCTCTGTCCGTCCATAGTTTCCAAGTGATAACTTCCTTGTCTTGAGTAGTGAATGACTCGGTAGGGACCTTCCCACGTAGGACCCAGCTTTCCCTGGGTAGGGTCTTTAGTTGCCGTGGTGGTCCTGCGTAGGACGAGGTCTCCTATGTCCAGTCGTCTGAGTTTGACCCTTTTATCGTAGTATTCGGCCATCTTTTTCTGATACTTCATCATCTTGCTGGATGCGTTGTCTCTTACTTCGTCCAGACAATCCAGGTTGAGTCGCAGTTTGTCGTCGTTGATCCCTTCGTTGAAAGTTCCTTACCTGATGCTCGTGACCCCCACTTCGACTGGGATTACTGCTTCTATGCCATAGGTAAGTCTGAAGGGGGTTTCTCCTATTGGGGTTCTGGCGGTGGTTCTGTAGGCCCACAGGATGTTTGGTAGTTCTTTTGGCCAGACACCTTTCGCATCATCCAGTTTGGTCTTGATAATCTTGAGCAACGTCCGGTTCATCACTTTCGTCTGCCCGTTTGCCTAAGGATGCCCTGGGGATGAGAACTGATTTTTGATCCTAAGGTTTGAATAGAATTCCCTGAAGCCTTGGCTGTCGAACTGCCTCCCATTATTTGATATGATCGTCAAGGGAATCCCGAACCTGCAGATTATATTCTTCCACCCAAAGCTCCGGATCCGAGCCTCAGTGATCGTTGCTAAGGCCTCTGCTTCAACCCATTTCGTGAAATAGTCAATAGTAACAACTAGGAATTTTACCTGACCTTTACCTTGGGGCAGAGGACCGACGATATCGATTCCCCACTGTGTGAATGGCCATGGGGAAGCTATAGTCGTCATTCTTTCTGTTGGAAGCCGTTGCACATTCCCCGCTGGCATTTGTCGCACCTCTTGACGATCTCAGCAACGTCGTTGGCCAAAAATATCCTGCTCTTACCACCTTGTTTACTAGGGATCTGGAGCCGGTGTGGTCGCCACAAATTCCTCCGTGGACTTCTTCCAGGATGTATTTGGCCTCTTCCTCGTCGACGCACTTCAAGTAAGGCATAGAGAAGCCTCTCTTGTACAAGGCGTCATTCAGGATCGTGAACTTGGCTGCTCTCTTCTTGATCTTTTTAGCTTCTTCTGTGTTTTGAGGGAGGCGCCCCTCCTGGAGGAAGGATATTATGGGCGTCATCTAGGTGTCTGTGCCCTGGATGGTGAACGTTGCAACCTCTTCGATACTAGGGTGTTTCTAGACCTCCATCACCAGGTCCATGCTAATTCCCCCTTCTTCTGATGACGCTAGATTTGATACTTCGTCAACCCCCATATTCTGACTTCTTGGTATCTGCACAAACTCCACTGTATCGAATTCCTGAGTTAGTTGTCTCGTCAGCTTGAGGTATTTCTGCATCCTTTCTTCCTTTGCCTCGTACTCTCCCTTGATCTGTCCGATCACTAGCTTTGAATCACTTTGGATCAACAAGTTTTTGGCACCGAGAGCTTTCCCAAGCCTCAGTCCCGTCAGTATTCCTTCGTATTCAGCTTCGTTGTTGGTGGCTGGGAACTTTAGTTGGACCCCATATTTCAGCACTTCTCCGTCAGGGGTGGTTATGACGACCCCTACTCCCCCCTTCTTTTGGGCTGACGAACTATCAGTCTGTATTGTCCATTTATCTACCTCGTCAGTAATCCTATCTTCGTCTGGGAGAGTGAATTCTGCGATGAAGTCCGCTAGAGCTTGTGCCTTGATCGTTGTTCTTGGATGGTAATCGATGTCAAATTGACTAAGTTCAATTGCCCACTGGACCATTCTCCCTGTTGCTTCTGGCTTGTTCATTGATTTCTTGATTGGTTGGTCCGTCATTATAAGAATGAGATTTGACTGGAAATATTGCCTGAGCTTGCGCGAGGCTACTATTAGTGCAAACGCAATCTTTTTGATCCTTGGGTATCTGGACTCAGCTCCTTGGAAAACTTGGCTTATGTAGTAAACCGAGAGCTGCTTCTTGCCTTCTTCTCTAATCAAAGCTGCACTTACTACCGAGGCTGATATTGCCAGGTATAAGTATAGGTTTTCTCTTTCTTTGGACGGGCTTAGGAGAGGTGGACTGCTCAGGTAATGCTTTAGCCCTTGGAACATCGCTTTGCACTCGTCGGTCCAGGCAAAAGCCTGCTTCAAGGTCTTGAAAAGGGGCAGGCATTTGTCTGTAGCCCTAGAGACGAACTTGTTTAAAGCCGCTATCCTTCCTGTGAGTTTTTGAACATCCTTGACGGTTTTGGGTGAGGCCATGTCGATGATAACTCATACTTTCTCTGGGTTTGCTTCTATTCCTCTCTGGGACACCATGAATCCCAAGAACTTCCCTTAGGCTACCCCAAAAACACACTTACTTGGATTCAACCTCATCTGGTGTTTTTTGAGGGTTACAAAAGTTTCCTTCAAGTCGTCCAAATGTGCAAGCTCTTCCTTGCTCTTGACGAGCATATCGTCCACGTACACCTCCATGTTCCTGCCAATCTGTTGATTTAACATTTTGTTCACAAGCCTCTGATACGTAGCTCCAGCATTTTTCAACCCAAAAGGCATTACCTTGTACCAGTAGAGTCATTGACTTGTGATGAAGGCAGTCTTCTCCTGGTCTTCTTCGGCCATCTTTATCTGGTTGAACCTTGAGAAGGCGTCCATGAACGTCAGTAACTTGTGCCCGGCTGTGGAGTCCACGAGCTGGTCTATTCTTGGTAGAGGGAAGCTGTCCTTTGGGCATGCCTTGTTCAGGTCGGTGAAGTCTACGCATATCCTCCATTTCTCGTTTGCTTTCTTTACCAGGACGACGTTGGCGAGCCATTCAGGATAATACACTTTTCGGATGAATCCAGCGGTCAAGAGTTTGGTAACTTCCTCTGCAATTGCCTGATCTCGTTCTGGAGCGAAGGTTCTTCGTCGTTGCTGAACGGGCTTCCGTTCTGGGTCCACATTCAGCCTGTGCTGGATGACTTCTGGAGATATGCCCGGCATGTCCTCGTGACTCCATGCAAAGACATCTAGATTCTCTTTAAGAAACCTTATGAGTCTTGTTCTCATCTCTGGGCTCAGCGTCGTCCCTATCTTGGTCGTCTTGTTCGCATTTCCTTCTACCAATTCCACTGTTTCCAGGGCCTCTATCCCGTCTTCCTCTTTTTCTTCAATCATCTATGTGTGGTTCTCCTTTCCAGTTAGGACAACTTGATAGCATTCTCTTGCCAGGACTTGATCACCCTTCATTTCACCAATGCCATTATCTGTTGGGAATTTCACCTTCAAACAGTAGGTTGACGTCGCCGCCTTCCACTTGTTGAGGGTGGGCCTCCCAATGATGACATTGTAGGATGAGGGACAATCTACCACCAGGAAGTCTACTTGTTTGGTCAACTGTACTGGGTAGGTCACTGCCATCACCGTCAACATCACTATGCCTCTGGGGTAGACCTTGTCTCCACTGAAACTGACGAGTGGAGAGTCAAAAGGGAGAAATCTTTTTGGATCTAATCTCAGTTGCTGGAAGGCTGGGAAGTAAATGATGTCCGCGGAGCTTCTGTTACCAACGAGGATCCTTTTGGTATTGAACCATTCTATATTCAGCATTATGACCAGGGGATCGTTGTGGGGCTGCTTCACTCCCATGTCGTCTCCTTCACTGAAAGACATGTCCTGGTATGTTCGTCGGTGCTTGGACGGAGGTATGGCGTGGACGCTGTTCACTTATCTCTGGTATGCCTTTTTGAGTGATCTAAACGATCCTCTAGAGAATGGTTCTCCTGTGATCGTGTTTATCTCCCCGATCACCTTGTGTAGAGGCTGGGACGGATGGTCGTCATCCCGGGAGAAGGATTCATGCTGGATTTTATTGTCGTCCCTGAACTTGCTATATTCTCATTTCTTTACATACTTCTGTAATTTTCCTTTCCGTATTAACTCCTCTATTTGCTCCTTTAGATCTCTGCAATCCTCTGTGTGGTGGCTGTGGTCTCTGTGGAACCGGCAATACTTGTTCTTGTCACGGACATTGGCGGATGAGTGTAATGGCCTGGGCCATTTGAGATAATATTCATCCTTGATCTGCGTGAAAATTTTGTCAACAGGCATAACCAGAGGAGTAAATCTTACCGTCCGAGGATTTTTATCATCCTTCCTCCTGTTCCCGTCATTGTTTCGACGGTCTGGTCAATCTCTCTTTTGCCCCCTACAGTCGTCTTCCCTCTTGGCCTTGTCTCCTGGCTTCTCGGTATCTTTTATGGCAGCTAAAGCATCTTCCGCATTCATGTACTTTTATGCCTTCAGGAGCATTTCTGCCATCGTCTTTGGGGGGTTCTTTACGAGGGAGGCCACGAGGTCTCTGGACCTCAACCCTGCTTTGAAGGTCGTCAGCTGCACCTTGTCATCAGCTTCGTCCACCTCTAGGGTCTCCCGGGTGAATCGTTTGACATATGACCTCAGAGTTTCCTTCTCTCCCTGTCTTATGGTGAGTAAGTAGTCTACTGGCCTCCTTGGGCGTTGCCCCCCTATGAAGTGGCGCAAGAAGGCACTACTCAGCTGATCGAAATTGTCTATGGACGAGTTTGGCAACTTAGTAAAACATTCTCTTGCAGCTCCTTTGAGAGTCGTTGGGAAGGAACGGTACAGTATCTCGTAAGGTGGTTGTTGAAGCCCCAGAGTCGTCTTGAAGGTATTAAGGTGATCTTGTGGGTCTTTTAGTCCATCGAATGGCTCAAGTTGAGGTAAGCGAAACTTTGACGGCACAGGGCATTCGAGTACCGTGGCGGTGAAGGGTGAATCCATAGCCCTTACCATTTTGTCTACGCTTCGGTCCGTCTTCTCCTTAATGACGCTCCTCAGTTCGTCCATTTCCTTCCTCATTTCTCGAAGGAGGTCCGAGTTCTGCTCGTCCGGAGTAGTTGGTCTTTGAGGGGTTCCTCTCCGTTGACTATCCCCTTCTTCCTCCAGGTTACCCTTGGACTGGTTCTCTTCCTGTTGAGCCTGTTGAACCTGCTGGAGCCGTAGCTTCATTTCCTGGTTCTATTTGGTGAGTTATTCAATGGTGGCTGCAAGTGCTTGGACTTGCTGGGCCAAGGCTGCTGAATCTGGGTTGGATTCCATCTAAATGTAGAGGGTTGACGGAAACTACGTTTTCAAATATGAATTTGAGAATGTCGTTTCACACAGACGGCGCCAAACTGATGAGGTGCAAACTCGTCAGTCGTAGTAGGCAGATGGAACTCCTCGTCAGCACCTGGGTATCTTCAAAAAGGGGTCACCGGTGTGGTGCCTGCCACAACGCCTCCAATGCCAAAGTTAGAACAATAAAGCAATTCACAGAACTAGAAAGTCATAGGTGTAAGGACGCGATTCGTGGCGGACCGTAACAGTGTCGGGTTCGCCCGTAAAAAGGCCCCTAACAATATCATTTGTAGAGCGTGGGTTTGGAAGGCTAGACCCTGGTTGACAGGCGGTGGGTTTTTCGCGGTGTTCGTACAAGTTTAAGTTTTCCTTCACCCCTGGAGTCTTTCTCCTGGAGGTGGGCTGGGAGGCTCTGGTTTTTGGCCACTTTTCCCAACCCCCACTTAGGTTACTTGTTTTTTCCTTTTATATTCGCCTGCGTTCATTGTCCTTCGTCCACGTATAGGGTCAACCTTTCTAAGATTGATACTTGTCCCATCAGCCCATATTCAAAGTCGTTGGGGGTGGTTGTAAAAGCCAAAGAATGCGGCTCTGTCAGGTTCAGAGCATTGAATGGCAGTAAGGGCAGCTTTCCCTGGATATTTTAGATCTTTCTTCCTAGTTTCAGTCCTATACCGTTTTTACCCTTCTTTCAGGGGGGACTTTGGGTCTGCCGAGGACTGAGCTGTCCTCGGCGGTATCCATAGGCTATTTTGTCGAGCTTGGGCCGTAGCCCTCCTCGGCTTGGGCCTTCGGATTCTCCCCGGGTAGATGGGCCTAGCCCATAAATCATTTGGGCCCCATAATAGCCCCTCAAAACCCAGCTGTCCAACCTCTTGGTTGGGAAGGGGGGTTTTGGTGATGCCGAACCTCTTCCTACGGCCCAATCAATTTGGCCCATTAATAATACTGGCGGCTCTTCATCTGTCCAAGAAATGCGCCGATCTATGAGACAGTTTTTAATTTCGCGCTTGATGCGCTCTTATCGTTTGGGTTTCCCAAAACGTGCTTTTAATGACCACTATTTACGAGACTACTTTAATTCGGCGGTTTGTTTTGATGGGGTGGAGAAACGGAACCGGCATGTTGGTGTTGGCAGATTCCTTTGGAGATCTGAACCTATTAAATGTCTCCCGCTCCACCCTCTGTATAAGAAGGAAGGGAGGAGGTTATTGTTTTCGTAAAGAATTCCTTCTCATCTTTCTGAGATTTGAAATACTTGGCCTCCCCTAGGGTTCATTTTACCCACTGGTTCACAAACTAAATCGTGGTATACTTTATCATAACAACGAGTGATGCAGGAGCCAAACCCCTCCCATAAACGCCATGTTCCAATAAAGCTCATTATAGCTCGATCGGGACAGGGATGGCGAAGACTCAAAATCAACCTCACCCTTCTTTCAGTCAAAATCCGAAGCAGGGGCTTGTCACGTCCAACTTTCGGCGTGACTGAGTCGAGAACACCTACCATCAGTACCAATCGCTCTCCTATGAGCATACCTAGTATGGCTCCAGTGTGTTGGGAGTCAGGATCAAGGCAGGGACTAAGTGCCCCTACTTCTTCCTCTCTTCCTTCACTGGTGCTATCCTCCGTCTCCCTTTCTTAGTCTTCCCAGCACCAGTTCCATCCTGGTGCTTTCACTTCTCCCTCTTTTGTTCCTTTTTCTTTCTTTTCATCTCTTCTCTCTTCTTCTCCTCCTTCTTTACTCATGTCCTCCATCTTCTTCATTCATCTCCTCCATCTTCTTCATTGATTTATTCCTTACTATTTCCTTCTCCTTCATTCATTTTTTTTTTCAAAGAAGGTTCTTATCGTAATATGAGCAGTATTGAGGCAGAGATTGGAGAGACTTTGAAGACGAGTTTAAAAGATGCCTGACAGTTTACTTATCTGTACTACGGATGTAATTGTTGCTTAGGCAGTTCTCATTTTGTATAGGCTCGCTTGAGCCCCTCTTTGTACGTTGTAATAATTTTTCGTATTAATAAAAATTGTTGTTACTTTATTTCGCATGTTTTGTCTCTATGGCTTTTCTTTTCTTTTCTTTTTTTTTTTTTTTTTTTTTTTTTTTTTAAAAATTTACAAACGCTGCTCGGCACAATAATATAGCATCTAAATCAATGACGACTAAGATCAAAATACTTGATAATAAAAAGATGTCGCCATAACTTTAATAGAAACGCTTGGCACAATAAGGCCGACCAGTGAAAAGTAATACTTACCCCATGCTAGCCGAGGAGTAAAACGAAGGTTTGATGCCGTGTGAGGAATAACCATTTGAAGATATCTCACTCACCAAATGAACAGCCTTCTTATGCGACTTAATGCTGGGGCGTTTCACCACCTTCCTCACAACTTTACTGGTCTTAACCTCTTTATGGTGTTTAAGCCGTGGGTGAAGTGACCTGACATTTTTATCAAGTAACCCATCTTACAAAATTCAAACCTTTCCTTGTCCAAGTATTTGGTTTCCCCATTGGCTTGGGTCCGAGGACCATACAAGGCCTTGGTTCTGTCCAAAACTTGTGATTTTTTCGTTTTTGTACTTGGTTTCCCCATAGGCTTGAGTCCGAGGACCATGCAAGGCCTTGGTTCTGTCCAAAACTTGTGATTTTTTTCTTTTTTGTACTTGGTTTCCCCATAGGCTTGAGTCCGAGGACCATGCAAGACCTTGGTTCTGTCCAAAACTTGTGATTTTTTTCTTTTTTGTACTTGGTTTCCCCATAGGCTTGAGTCCGAGGACCATGCAAGGCCTTGGTTCTGTCCAAAACTTGTGATTTTTTTCTTTTTTGTACTTGGTTTCCCCATAGGCTTGAGTCCGAGGACCATGCAAGGCCTTGGTTCTGTCCCTGGGCCCATATGCTGAACGGGCCTGGGCCGCGAATTTACTGGGCCCATAAATTAAGAGGTATTTCCATAGTCTTTGATCACGCGGTACTTTTTGGCGTCCCAGTGTTCGAGGTGCGCCTTCTCGAGACTTCTTTAACCTCAGGGCTGCAGACGGCGTTGGAAATCGAGCCTGAGACGTTTTGTCTGTAGCGTTCCTTGGGACGCTGCGTGAATTAAATGCCACCGGTTTATTTCTGGGTATAAATGGGATAGGGGGTCACTTCACTTGCACATGAACTCTCCTGTTCCCTTCAGAACCATACTTCTTCCATATCCGCGATCTCTCTTTCTAGTGCCACTGCCTGAAAGCAAGATGTTTGAGGCGTGGATGGGGATGAAAGGTCTCCGCCCGCTTCAGAGGCACCGAATCCTCAAGGTGATGTGGTATGGACAAGGATGGCACAGATCCAAGCCAGTCCTCCGCCTTGACAGGAGGAAGATAGTATTCCTCCTTCTTTTAGCCAAAATCCGAAGCAGGTTCTGGTCATGCCAGATTTTTGGTATGTCAGAAAAAGGAATTTCCGCCATCAGCGCCGTCTGTCTTGTAGCAGGCAAATTTTTGTGGGGGCTCCCCAACTTCCGGCTCCCTGCACCTTTCCTGTAGATGGTGTTAGCCTGAGGTCAGGTTCCCTGCACCTTTTCTTCACCGGTGCAGGCCCCAAGTTGGGTTCTTTTGCTGCCTGAGTTATGGGCGCGCAGAAGCATTGAGGAGAAATAAGGTCTCGAGGCAGCAGCCAACCTCTCCTCTGTGCTACCTCCACGGCTTTATCTTCACTCTCTTGTATTTTTCGTTACTTACGTAGTTAGCTTCAATATAGGCTTTGTTTCGGCTTTTCATTGTACACTGTACTGTTCCTTTGTCTTAATAAAATATGTGTCTATTTCTCTATACATATCTTTCTTCTCCGTAACCACTACTTTGTGCATGAATGTTAAATATAAGCTTGCCCTTAATGACATTCTAGGCAGAAAAATGTCTTAACACAGATTCATACTAGTTTAAACTTACAAATATTATCAAGCATAACAAGGTTAATCATCAATAAATTAAACTCTTGGAACTAACCGGGATAACCGCTGAGTGCTGCGCGATGCATACTAGAGCGATGTCCGAGAACGATAAACTCTAAATCATTCGTCCGAGAGGGTAGCCGAGTATCGAGGGGCTTTGGTTGTGCTTTTGGGTAATATGTTGCGCCGTATCGCATCAACCCCTTTGATACTGGGGATCTGAGGGTAGACCGAGGAATCCGCGCAATCAAGGTATTAACCCATCTGTTAACGCGGAGTTCTCTTTGGATGGATTTCGAGATTTATGTGCCATAGCTTTTTTTTTTTTTTTTCTAGATAGTTGGTTCCTCATCCAGGTAGTTGGTTTCCCCATAGGCTTGAGTCCGAGGACTATGCAATGCCTTGGTTCTGTCCAAAACTTAGTTTTCCTCATCCAGGTAGTTGGTTTCCCCATAGGCTTGAGTCCGAGAACTATGCAATGCCTTGGCTCTGTCCAAAACCTAGTTTTCCTCATCCAAGTAGTTGGTTTCCCCATAGGCTTGAGTCCGTGGACCATGCAATGCCTTGGTTCTGTCCAAAACCTAGTTTTCCTCATCCAGGTAGTTGGTTTCCCCATAGGCTTGAGTCCGAGGACTATGCAATGCCTTGGTTCTGTCCAAAACCTAGTTTTCCTCATCCAGGTAGTTGGTTTCCCCATAGGCTTGAGTCCGTGGACCATGCAATGCCCTGGTTCTGTCCAAAACCTAGTTTTCCTCATCCAGGTAGTTGGTTTCCCCATAGGCTTGAGTCCGTGGACCATGCAATGCCTTGGTTCTGTCCAAAACCTAGTTTTCCTCATCCAGGTAGTTGGTTTCCCCATAGGCTTGAGTCCGAGGACTATGCAATGCCTTGGTTCTGTCCAAAACCTAGTTTTCCTCATCCAGGTAGTTGGTTTCCCCATAGGCTTGAGTCCGAGGACTATGCAATGCCTTGGTTCTGTCCAAAACCTAGTTTTCCTCATCCAGGTAGTTGGTTTCCCCATAGGCTTGAGTCCGAGGACTATGCAATGCCTTGGTTCTGTCCAAAACCTAGTTTTCCTCATCCAGGTAGTTGGTTTCCCCATAGGCTTGAGTCCGAGGACTATGCAATGCCCTGGTTCTGTCCAAAACCTAGTTTTCCTCATCCAGGTAGTTGGTTTCCCCATAGGCTTGAGTCCGTGGACCATGCAATGCCTTGGTTCTGTCCAAAACCTAGTTTTCCTCATCCAGGTAGTTGGTTTCCCCATAGGCTTGAGTCCGAGGACTATGCAATGCCTTGGTTCTGTCCAAAACCTAGTTTTCCTCATCCAGGTAGTTGGTTTCCCCATAGGCTTGAGTCCGAGGACTATGCAATGCCCTGGTTCTGTCCAAAACCTAGTTTTCCTCATCCAGGTAGTTGGTTTCCCCATAGGCTTGAGTCCGTGGACCATGCAATGCCTTGGTTCTGTCCAAAACCTAGTTTTCTTCATCCAGGTAGTTGGTTTCCCCATAGGCTTGAGTCCGAGGACTATGCAATGCCTTGGTTCTGTCCAAAACCTAGTTTTCCTCATCCAGGTAGTTGGTTTCCCCATAGGCTTGAGTCCGAGGACTATGTAATGCCTTGGTTCTGTCCAAAACCTAGTTTTCCTCATCCAGGTAGTTGGTTTCCCCATAGGCTTGAGTCCGTGGACCATGCAATGCCGTGGTTCTGTCCAAAACCTAGTTTTCCTCATCCAGGTAATTGGTTTCCCCATAGGCTTGAGTCCGTGGACCATGCAATGCCTTGGTTCTGTCCAAAACCTAGTTTTCCTCATCCAGGTAGTTGGTTTCCCCATAGGCTTGAGTCCGTGGACCATGCAATGCCTTGGTTCTGTCCAAAACCTAGTTTTCCTCATCCAGGTAGTTGGTTTCCCCATAGGCTTGAGTCCGTGGACCATGCAATGCCTTGGTTCTGTCCAAAACCTAGTTTTCTTCATCCAGGTAGTTGGTTTCCCCATAGGCTTGAGTCCGAGGACTATGCAATGCCTTGGTTCTGTCCAAAACCTAGTTTTCTCTGTGTGTGGGATCTTGGCTTTATGGGAGTTAGCTCCTCAACCAAGCCCCTAAAGTTTATCCGTACGGTTAACGCTATCAAGTACCTAGTTTGCTCTTTACGGGGGACCTTGGCTTTAAAGGTGTTAGTTCCTCAGCCAAGCCCTTAGTCAAGAAACGTAGCCCCTAGCAGAACTTTGTACTAGAACTCTATAACCAACGGTTAGAAATAACGAAGAAACTCTATCGACCCACATCCTATACCAACACGCAAGCCTTTCCCACAGACGGCGCCAATTGTAAGGACGCGATTCGTGGCGGACCGTAACAGTGTCGGGTTCGCCCGTAAAAAGGCCCCTAACAATATCATTTGTAGAGCGTGGGTTTGGAAGGCTAGGCCCTGGTTGACAGGCGGTGGGTTTTTCGCGGTGTTCGTACAAGTTTAAGTTTTCCTTCACCCCTGGAGTCTTTCTCCTGGAGGTGGGCTGGGAGGCTCTGGTTTTTGGCCACTTTTCCCAACCCCCCCCTTAGGTTACTTGTTTTTTCCTTTTATATTCGCCTGCGTTCATTGTCCTTCGTCCACGTATAGGGTCAACCTTTCCAAGATTGATACTTGTCCCATCAGCCCATATTCAAAGTCGTTGGGGGTGGTTGTAAAAGCCAAAGAATGCGGCTCTGTCAGGTTCAGAGCATTGAATGGCAGTAAGGGCAGCTTTCCCTGGATATTTTAGATCTTTCTTCCTAGTTTCAGTCCTATACCGTTTTTACCCTTCTTTCAGGGGGGACTTTGGGTCTGCCGAGGACTGAGCTGTCCTCGGCGGTATCCATAGGCTATTTTGTCGAGCTTGGGCCGTAGCCCTCCTCGGCTTGGGCCTTCGGATTCTCCCCGGGTAGATGGGCCTGGCCCATAAATCATTTGGGCCCCACAATAGGTATTTTCTTAGAGTCTCAGTATCTATATACCTTATACTGCCAATGTGAGGACTTTATATATGTGAGCCTGACTGCTAGCCGTTGGGGTGTTAATGCCTCTCTTTTGTAACGCCTCCAGTCCAATTATGGGGCTTTTATTAGGCTCCAATGGTCTGTTTTGCTGGTTTCGTAACTGCCCAGGTTATTTGCTGGCACCATTGAATGACTTTCTTTTCCTCGTCGGTGATGGCTTGTTCGTCGTCAGGGGTGACCTCGTCATTAGGTTGACCTCGTCAAGGTAATGTGTTCTCGTCATTCCCATCAAGCTCTATGACTGTGAGAGAGAGAGAAAGAGAGAGGAGTTGAAAGAGAAAGGAATGAAAGGAGTGAAAAAATTATTTAAATAATATATTTTGGTTTACAATTATGCTATAATGCCATCCTACATTTAGGATGGTACTGTAGTACAATTACATATTTTTTTACAATTGTAAGATTTTGCAAGTCCAAATGTTGGGTGGTTTTTGGGTTTTAATGCTAAATCATCCTTATAGATCCCATTTGGCAGTTCCAATGGGAATACTCTAAAGGTCCTTATTTATAATAGGGGTCATCCTTATTTATGATAGGGATCATGCTAACAGATGTTCTTAGGGTACTGATTAACAATTTATTTTAAAAAATTTTTGATACCACATTTATAAAAAATAAAAAAAAGCTATCAAAATATTAATTTTTTTTCTCATAAAAAAATTTCTTAAAATGAATTATTAATCAATGCACTAAAGACATTTGTTAGTATTTTCCTTATATTAGTTCTACGTTTTCTTTTGTCTCTCCTTTCAAAGATCCTTGGAAATTTTTTTCCTGGTGATTTGATCTCCAGTCAGTCAAGTTCCCTCGAGCCCATCAATCAACTGGGGTTTTATAATTACAAATTAAACTTAGGCACCTCAGTTGGCTCTTTTCATGATTATGCACAATTTCTTTTTTATGGTCGACATTTTTTATTTTTTATATTTTTTATGGTCGACTTGGTGGCCTGGGATTTGGAAAGTCACAAGCACCTAACCTTATATCGGACTAGATTCCATTTGAACTTGGTTCTCGGTCATTGATCTCAGCTATGGTTCCTCTAATGGCCCCTAGATGGTGCAAGGTGTTATGCCTATTAGATTCCTAGATGCCTTTACATGATTGTTTCAACAATAGCCTACATCTACAGGTGCTGGCGAAGAAAAACTTTCACTAGTAAGTGTAGATCAAGTTGTACTACAAAATCAAAACTCCGAATATACTCAAATAACTCTCTTAACAAAAACAAAGATTAGATACTACACTTAAATAAATAAATAAATAATCTTTATTGCAAAATTGTTATATAGCACCCTCAAAAAGATTTCTAACTCAAAGTGACAAACCAAACCAATACAAATTGGCACTCTCTCACAAACTAACGACAGACACGCACAAATCCAAAATTGGACACACCAAAGAATTGTTGTAGCACCTCACACAATTCAAAGCCGCAACATACTCTTTTACAAGACAAAGCCACACTGCTATGCCTTTCTATAACAAAGCCGCAACACACAGAGGGGGGGAGCAACTCGTCTGAAACAATCAATATATGTTGTTCACAAAAGTCGGCTAGGGCAAGTAGTATTGTCGCACATAACAAAAAATAAACCTAATATAAGAGCTATATACCGACTTAATATAAATTCAAGTCACGAGTTCACAATTCATTGATGGATGCCCTCTAAATTTCTGATACAAGGACATGGAAACACAACAATTGTGTATTTTACAATGGAAATTTCAATTGCATTTACCTTAATAACCAAAGAATAAAAACTTATTAGGAAGAAATCAAACAACCATCCAAATTACTTAATGCAAAATAGAGAATACGGTTTGTATGAAAGTGAGCACTAGTAGGACGCAAGCAGCGATGGTAGAAGCAATTCTCCAAGGAGTGTTAAGATAATCATGCCATAATGTTGCCATATATTTGTGACAACGTTTCTCATAGAATGCATTCAAATCTTTGCAGATGCCACTGTAATTTGCGTTAATATCTGGACAAGAGATATTGATGTTAAGATTGTTGACAACATATTTTGCCGCTTCGTTGTCGCCTAGATAATTGACCACAATTCCATTATTGCAAAGTAAATTTACATCTTCAGTAGTATTGATAAGGAAATCCAAGAAGATAAAGTACTCCGTAATGCATTGGTTTTCCTCATCAAGAAATTGCTCTAATGCCATAACGTTTCGAAAAAAAGCTTCCGTCTGATCATATAAACGTAAGCATGGCATTTCCAACACTCCTTTTTTTGAGTCAAAATTTAAGTCAAGTAAATTTTTTTTCGGATTCACCTTAAACTTTACTCCTGCCTCTTTCAATTGCATTGCCGAGTACTTAAGTCTATCCGTATCAGTTCGTCCTTTCGGTAGGCTCGAGGGTGGAAGTCGGTAAAAGGTTCTATACAGATCAGTGAAGTGATCTATTTTCACATCCTTGGGTTTCATTTTTTGAAGGTTGAAACAGTCAAAGAACTTAAAAGTAAGTTCAATTAACGGAAGGGAGTTTGAGTGATTGAGAAAAGCAAGGTTGAATAGTTTCTCAATAACAAAGAATGGAAGCTGGTTTTCAAGTAATACCAAGTCAAGCATCATAATTGGATACATCCATTGGTTTCCTAGTATAGGATCATCTCTTTTCCTACTATTGTTATTATACCTCAGGAAAAGCTCTATAATGAAGATAGCATCCATCAAAATCATTTTCACAAAAGCATCACTGTGCATACTAAACGAAATAGTCTCCTCATAGCAATAGTAAATGCTTTCTTCCACCCCCCTTATAGTGCTCACTAAATTTTCCAAATTTGTCTTAACCTCATTCCGTTCCATGAAACTCTTGACATATTTTACTTTATGCTTTTCCGCGGTTTGCAATTTTTCATCGTAGTGGTGAAAAGGGCCAATTGAAATAAACATAGGAGTGTAGGCTTTAGCATTCACCATGCGAAGGTGATTTGGAACCCTGTTGATATGACACTCAACTGATGGAGCCTTCGACCTTTCAAACATTGTTTTGATGTCATTTACCAACTGTCCATTTTGATTTTCTTTTCCACTTGAAGTGTATGCTTCTCTACCTGCTGATTCTCCCATCGAGTGGCCTTCTTTAAATTTCCTGACGAGGAAGACAAGTGCTACTAGCATTATAAACATTTGGTGATAATATCAAGGGAGTCAATACTCAATACCGCACCGAAAGTTGTTTCAAAATGAAATATTTTGCTACTGATTAATATATCTAGGTCCTACCCATGCCGTCCAGTAAATAAATAAATAAATAATAACAATAATAAGATATTCAGGTACATAATTGTATTTTTCTTTTTCTGAATAAGCTACATCCATGTTAGATAATAAAATAATTAGAAAAGAAAAATTATTATTTTTTATTTATATATTACCAAACTAGTAACGGGTTTGCATGCAAAAGCAAAAGGTGGTTACAAGTATAACCGAGAAATGAGATTTCCTTTGCAGTAGTTACAGATAAATTAATTTTTCACATAAACAATTATGGTAAAAGTGTTTTTTTTTTTTATGTAGTCCTAAATTTTTTTCCTTTGCTAGTAAAATCTGACATTGAAGATTAAATATGTGAAAATATATCTCAATAAAATATAATAAGTGGAAGCCACGTGTAGTCGGATTTTTTTTAGTATCGTTTTCATTGTTCAGTGAGGTGCTGTCATTTTTTTGAAAAAAGTGGAGGTGTCATGCACTTCGGATCGCAGGCCTAGGCGGACAAACCAGGGCTGGCTGGTTAGAAAATAAAAAAACGAACGGAAGAACTAAAAGAAGAAGAGGAGGAAGAAGAAGTAGCAGCCGAAACAGGGGGCAGCGTGAGTGTGAGAAGACGCAACCAAGCAGGATACAACTATGTTATAATGAGGTGTCAAATGGGTGGGTTTGGGAGGATATAATTGAGTTGGGTACAGTACATAAAACTCATTTAGCTATTTATTGCCCATTTAACTAATTACTTATAATCCAAGCTCAACCCAACTCAATTATTATGGGTAAACCCCAACTCACCCAGTTACACCATAATGCTTCTAAAACTTGAAAAAGACCAAAGTATTCTTAAAATCCTTTAAAATTACCAAAATACCCCATAAACATTAAAAAAGAAAAGACCAAATATGATTAAAAACCACTTAAAATTACTAAAATACCTCCTCAAATCTATAAAATAACCAAAATACCAGGGACGGAACCAGGATTCGAATCTGAGGGGGGCAAAGCTTAAAACAAATTTTTTTTTTTTTTTTTTATGAAAATAAAAACTAACATCTATTTCATATTTAACAAAATACTACATATAAAATAAGTGTTTCTTAAACATTTTAACACATTTATCAAAATGGGACTCGGCACTATTTCAGAGGAGATCCGAAAATATATATATTTAAGGGCAAATCTTAATTTTTCAAATTACATATGTATACTAGTTTTTTTTTTTTTTTTTTTTTTTAACTGGGGGGTCTATTAGGACCAAAATTTAAAATTTCAACATATATATATATATATATACTAGCTTTTTTTTTTTTTTGGGGGGGGGTGGGGGGGGGGGGCAATAGCCCCCCCCTGCCCCACTGTAGTTCCGCCCCTGCAAAATACCCTTGAAATCTTAAAATTGACCAAAATGCTCCATAAACCTAAAAATGACCGAAATACATCTGAAATTAAAAAATGACCAAAATATCCCTGAAACCTAAAAATTACCAAAATATCCCATAAACCTCAAAAATGACCGAAATACCTCCTAAACCTAGAAAATGACTAAAATATCCCCAAAACCTAAAAAATTACCGAAATACTCCTAAAACCAAAAGAATGAGCGAAATACCCCTGAAACCTAAAAATGACCAAAATACCTCCAAAACCTAAAAATTAACCGAAATACCACATAAACCTACAAAATGACTAAAATACCCCCAAAACCTTAAAATGACCAAAATACCCCCTAAACTATAAAATGACCAAAATGCCCCCTAAACTTAAAAAATGACCAAAATACCCCTGAAACCTAAAAAATGACCAAAGTACCCTCAAACCTATAAAATGAAGAAAATACCCCTAAACCTTTAAAATGACCCAAATATACCCAAAACCTCTCAAATGACCACAAATAACCTGAAACCTTTAAAATTACCAAAAATGCCTTGAAACATCTAAAACAACCAAAATACTCTCTAAATTTCTAAAATGACCAAAATACCACTAACTCTATAAGATGAACAAAATACACCCGAAGCCTCAAAAATTACCAAAATAGAGGTTTGGGGTATTTTGGATGTTTTGAGGGTATTTTCATCAAATTAAAGGTTCTAAGAGTATTTTAGTCATTTTGTAGGTTTCAAGAGAATGTTCCTAAAATAGTGTTATTTTGCAAAAAATCCCATATGCATCCTCCCCTCACGGCTGAGTGGGACCCATCAATTGTGAGGGGGATGATGCATATACCTGGAACAAGGTATTCTTCCTCCCATCTTAGATAAGGGAAAATTGGTGATATTTGTATCAACATTCCAATCTAACCAAAGCTAAGAGCTAATTGAAAGAAAAAGATAGAGACTGGAAAATATTTGAAAAGCAGTGAACGTAATGCCTAATATTAATTGAAAATAACAGTTTCTATAAATTTACCTAGTGTGAGAGAGGTAAGACATGTTATTTTTCATTAAATATCTACAAAAAATTCAGCGAATATTTTTGGAAGATAGACAATAACGATAATATATATATATATATATATATATTGACAAAGGAACTTAATAGGAAATGTTATGGAAGTCTACCTCAGTTAATTGTGTAGCAGCTGATCGAAAGAATGACCCACGACTTGTAAGTGCAAACTATATCAACAACTCATGCAAGCAATGCATGTTTCTCGCAGTGATCATCAAATGAAGCCCATAAGCAGACATATATTCAAATGAGATTACTTCTACTATATCTCATAATATTATATTGTCACTGTATCAAGCTTTTTTTTAACTGTTACATTAATGAAAAGTGCCACACAAATATTTAATTCCTTTCATAAATGGAATGAAATTCTGCCGTGCGGCCCAAACAATAAATGGATTGGTTATAAAGAAAAGAACAACTCTCTCTCTCTCAGTTCAAAGACTTGTGTTAGGTTGGAGCAGCAAGCCCCACCAAGTCTATATAATAGAGCCAAGATTTTCTTGTTCAATTCCTTCCTAAGAAAATTTTCAATGAAAAGCAGTGTCGCAAATCATGCAAAAACATATAAAATATAGCATAATATAAGAACTTAAAAGTGCGGTTTACACCCTTTTAACTCCCACATTAATACTCAAGGAATCTTGAATACGCTTTGGGTACTCCATCAGCCAAGAAAGTTCTTCCTTCTTCCTCTCATTTGGATTTGGAAAAGTCACACATACTAAAGAATGCCTTATCTCTGAAGATAAAAGCTCATGAAATTTATCTCTAAACACTTAATAGACCCTCAGACCTGGCCCTTTTTTTTTCTTCCTCCTTTTATTGTTAAGCTAACATGATATTTATATAGAGCTTTTTTTACATCAAACCTACTTAGACCATTAGCATCAGGTATTCTATCTTAAATGTAACTTTAATACACCACTTTACAATATACTCTACATCACATCTTTTATTTTAAGATTCAACACATTAAAATAGTATATCCACCCAAATAAAAAATTATTTCACAACCTAAATCAACCCATAACCACCGGCCACCATGACCACAACCCAAATCCACTGGCCACCATGACCACAACTCAAATCCACCAAAATCCAACCAAATTTGCAACAAAATCATCTCAATAAAACCAACTAAAATAACACAAAAAAAACCAAAATTCACCAAACCCATAACCAACACCACCATTGCCACAACCTACAACCACCATCGCCCAAAATCATCACCACCATTGCAAACCATTACTACCTCAAGAGCCCAAAAACCAACCCCATCTTGACATCCAAAACCAAATAAGAAAATCAGTGATGGCCATAAAGGTTGCTTTTTCTGAAAATCCCACCACCACTTGAGAGAGAGAAAGAGAGAGAGAGAGAGGTAGAGGTCTACGAGAGGGGGAAGAGAGAAGAAAAGAAAAGAAGAAAAGAGAAAATAGGTGGGGGATGAGAAGAGAGAGAAATTGATAAAATATAAGAGAAGAGAGAGAGAAGATACAATAAAATTGAGTTTTTTTTTTTTTTTTTTTTTTTTTTTTTTACAACATGCTATAGTACCCTTCTAACTTTGATATTGCGAAAGTTTGAAGAAAACACACAAGATACTCTCTTGATGGAACAGAAATTAAACTATTAGTTTCTGGTAGTAAACCTCGAATCCACGAAGATTTTCCCCTAAGCCATAAGGAGATAAATTGGAATCCACCAGAGAAAAGTTTAAGAAAATCTCTACTAATTTATTAATAATAATCTGATTTGCCTTTGACAGCTGCAAAACATATAAATACTGAAAAAGTAAAACCCTAGGACATCTAACACTCTAATTTGCACTAATTACGAGATTAGGTGGCAAAATACTGAATTTGATAAAAAATGGTAATGTTAGGACATATATGGATCATGTTAAGAATATATGTTATATAGAATTGGCTAATCCTTTGACAAAACACACTTTACTTATAATTGGGTAGATCTAGGATGTGTTTAATACTTCAAGGAACAAAAGTTCAAGTTCAAGTATTGAAACCATGCAAATCTGTCCAAGAATAAAGTGAAGAAGTGTTGTTCATTAAAGCTTGATAGATGTATCTATCGAGGTTTAATATTCAAAGCTCGATAGATAGCTCGACAGCTGTATTTATCGTGAATTACGAAATTTAGATTTTCAAATTTGTTTTTCATGCATATCCAAGCTATGTGTTTAGGTTTTCTTTTCTCACAACCCTAGACATATATAAGGATTATTTTAAGGGCCGTCTAACTTGATGCAAAGGCTTTATTGATGTATATTTTGACCGGAGATAGTTTGTCCTAGTTCATCTTTCTCTTGAAGAAGCTGCTGCATTTGTATGTCGTAGGGTTTTGTAACCAAGAAGCTTCTTGATCTTTATTATGTGGATGAATTGAAGAACTTTGTAGCCAACATCCTTCTCAAGTTGGTGTGTCAGTCACATACTTGGATCCGTGCATTGATTGGTTAGTCACATACTTGGAGCCATGAATTGAAAGGAAAGATTGTCACTACATTACAAGTCCAATTGGGTATTGGGATAAGGGTTCAACTGTAGGTTGGTATAAGGTACTCAGATTCCTTTACTTGTAACCGCTTGTTTTGATAATAGTGGATTCTCGGGAGTGGTGACCTTAAATTCACTTGGTGGGGTTTTGCCCTGGTGGTTTTCCCTATTCATAAACAAATCACCTGTGTCAAATTTATTTTCCGCTGCATTTAGTTATTTGATGATTTGTTTGTGCTACCATGCGTATTGCATGTTAATTGACTTAATTAATTCACTTGGGTAATTAATTGGTTAATTCACCTAAGAGATCAATACATTCTTGGCCTATTAGGTAAAATTTAGTTAAATGTAAAATTATAAACTACTAACCTTAAGGGTCATCCTAAAACAAGGGGACCTTATTATGACTTTTAGGTACACTGTTCTCCTTAATTGGACCAAGGACATTTTTTCTATCATTCTTAAAGAACACATATACATTATCCTTACACCTATGAGTAGCATCTACATCATAATGCCAAGGTACCCAATATTATATGACATGCATCCATATCAACAACATCATAAACTACTTTATCTACATAACACGACATGACAAGAGTTTTCGTACCTTTCTTAATCCAACCTATTTTGTATGAAGAAGGGTGCTTTTCTATCTTCAATCCTAGCTTGGTAACCAAACTCTTCGACGTGATATTCTCTACAATGCCACTATTAATGATCAAATCACAGACCTTCTTACTGATGGTGCAATGTGTGTAGAAGATCTTGTTAGGACATATGTGTTTCACATGTTAAGAACATATGTCATGATTTTATGTAATTGGCTTATCCTTTGACAAAACACACTTTACTTGTATTTGGGTAGATTTAGGATGTGTTTAAATACTTCAAGAAATCATGTTTCAAGATCAAGTGTTGAAGCCTTCAAGTTTGTCCATGAAAACAAACTAAAAATGCAAAATCACTAAAGCTCGACAGCTAGCATGTGTCAAGGTTTAAGGAAGTTGTTCAGCCCGTGTGCTCGACACCTGCTCGACAGCTACTCGACACCTCCTATCTGTCGGGGTTTAAGAATTTCAGAATTCTGATATGATTTTCTTGGGATCCATGAATGTTTCTTTGGGCTTTCTTTTCTCCTAACTCTAGACATATAAAAGGATTGTTTTAAGGGCCGTCAAACAGTTCATAAGTTACACAAGCATTGAGCAAACTCTGTTCAAGTAAATTGTGACCGGAGATGATGTTCTTGCCCTAGTTCATCTCTTTCTCTTGAAGAAGTTGCTGTGTATGTGCACCATAGGGTTTTGTGACCGAGCATTTTCTTGATCTTCATCGTGTGGATGAACTGAAGAATTTTGCAGCCAACAACCTTCTTAGTTGGTGATTGAAGTCGCATACTAGGATCCGCGCAATTGGTTAGTCACGTACTTGGGAGCCGTGCATCGAAAGGGGAACTGTCACTACAGAACAAGTCCAATTGGGTATTGGGGTAAGGGTTCAACTGTAGGTTGGTAAGGTACTTGGGATTCCTTTACTTGTAACTGTTGTTTGTGATAATAGTGGAGTTTCGGGAGTAGTGACTTGAAAATCACCCAGTAGGATTTTTGCCGTGTAGGTTTTCCTCATTCGTAAATAAATCACCGTGTCATTTATTTTCTACTGCATAATTAGTTTATTGGAGATTTGTTTGTGCTACCACGTGTTTGCATGTTAATTAACTTAATTAATTCACTTGGCTAAATTAATTGGTTAATTTATCACAAGGGGTCAATTCATTTTTGGCCTATCAAGTGGTATTAGAGCATGCACACTCTGATTAGGTTTAATCTTTGCTGTGTTGATCCATTGATCCCTGTTTGTCATGGATAGGGGACAGTCATTAATTATATCTCCTTTATTTGATGGCACTAACTATGCATACTGGAAAGTACGTATAAGAGCTTTCTTGTAGTCTTTAGATGAAAAGGTGTGGCAAGTTGTCGAGATTGGCTGGACTAAGCCATAGGAAGCGCCGGCCGATTGGGATGAAGCCAAGATCAAGGCGGCAAACTTCAACAGTAGGGCATTGAATGCTTTATTCAATGTGGTCACCAATGAGGAGTTCAAGAAGATATCCTCTACTGAAACTGCTAAGGAAGCATGGACCATCCTCCGACAAACTATGAGGGTACAAAGGCTGTCAATGATTCAAAGCTTTAGAGGCTCACTACAAGCTTTGAAGAGATAAAGATGGAGGAGAATGAGTCATTCGATGAGTTCTATGCCAAGCTAAAGGACATAGTGAACTCAGCCTTCAATCTTGGGGAAACCATTCTTGAACCCAAGATTGTAAGGAAGGTGCTCAAATCTCTACCTGAAAGATTCCATGTCAAGATCACGACGATAGAGGAATCAAAGGATATTGATAAAATTCCTTTGATTGAGCTGGTTGGAAACTTGCAGACCTATGAGCTAGGATTAACAAGAATAGGCAAGTTAGGTAAAGGCAAGAGCATGGCTTTGAAAGCCAAGAGCAGTGACACAGATGAGTCTTCCGATGATGAAGATTCCAAGATAAAGTCCTACATCACCAGGCAATTCAAGAAATTCATGAAGAACACCAATGGGAAGGGCTTTGACAAGGACCGTAGGCAATTCAGTTCTTCTCAGTTCAAGAGCCAAGATAAAAGGAAGAAGGATGCAAGGGATGGCGGTCAGTACACTGTTCCCACAGGGCCTAAGTGCTTTGAGTGTCAAGGCTTCGGTCACATTAAACATGAGTATCCTACTTATCTCAAAAGCATTGGGAAGAGCAAGGCATTGGGAAGAGCAAGGCATTTGCTGCTACTTTGAGCGACACCGAGCCTGAGGATGATTCTGACAATAAGGATGACGGAATCTTGAATGCCTTCACTGCCACTATTAATCCTATTGATGGGATTGTTGAAGATGTGTTTGAAGAAGAGGAATTGGTGGAATCCAAGTTTGAAAAGATGGATGATCAAGATGACATCCATACGACCTATAAGAAACTATACAAGCTTTCTGAGAAGTATGAGAAACTGTATAGGCTAACCACCAATAATCTCAGTGATGTGGAACTTGACCGTGAGGAGCTTTCCACAAAGTTTGATAAGGCTAATCAGACTATTGGAGAACTGAGGTTCGAGAACAATTTCTTGGCTGAGAAGACCAAGAAACTTGAAGCGGAGCTGTTTCAAGTCAGAGCTCAATTGGAGAGGACTTCAAGTGTGAAGCTTGACGAGATGCTCAGCATTCAGAAATCTGCTTCAGATCGAACAGGTTTAGGGTACGGTCTCTCTTCCTCTAATATTGCTTCTACTAGTACTACTGATTTTGTTCCTCTTGCTAATAATGTTAAAATTGAGAACAATGAGATTAAAACTGAATTAGCCAGTGAGAACTTAGACAAGGGTAAATCTATCTTAGGAGCACCCCCTAAGCTTGAGAAGCAAGATGTAAAAAACCCTAAGGCTAAAAAGGCTAACTCTCAAAAGCCTAAACAGAAGAAGCAGCATCTCTGTCATCATTGTGGAACAGTCGGTCATACTCGACCAAATTACTATAAGTGGCTAGCTACTTAACAGAGCAACGACATGATAGCATCTGGAAGCCAAAATCAACTTCAATCCTCTCTTGCTCCCCTTGGAGATCTTCTCAAAACCCTCATATTCCTTTCAAACTTGAACGGTTTTAATTCTTCTTCCTCATCGCCGGTTCAAGGGTTTGCTAGACAGAAAGGTTCTTCCAAGGTGTGGAAGGAAAAGGGCTCCAAGTGATTCTATCACTTTTCTTTTTCTCTCTTCTTGTTTTTGTATGTGCATTACTTGTGTGTTTTGCTTTCAAGTTTTGAGTTAGTCTAGTTTTTATACTTTGCTTTATTTAACATGTTTTTGTTTGGTTTTGTTTCAGTTTTGCTTTGTTTTGTTTTTCATATAAAAATTAAAAAAAAAAAATTGAAAAATACAAAAACAGTGTGTGTTTTGTGTACATTGGTACTTGTGTACCTTGGATGGCCATTGAAATAAAGTTTTCTAAACTTTGTATCTTTTGTAACTTAGATGAGCATCTCTATGCACTACTAAGCAAGTGAACTTTGTGACTCTTGTTTGTGATGAGTAAGATTAAGTTATCTCTTGTACTTAACACTCGTATTACTCTTTTTGACGGGTAGGACTAAAAAAAATCCTAAGAGAAAGACGTAAATAACAATCTCACCACTATTACCTACCAATCATAATTGACACCTGTATGCTTTGACATAGCAAAAGTGCAGTGTTAATGACATTTGTGTGCTTTGACATAGTAAAATTGGAATGTCAAATGCTTACCATCATTGGGTATTTCTTTTCTATCTCTTATATGCCCATACATGATTTGCTTAAAAGAAAAATATGCAAATAAAAATAAAAAGCAAAAAGATAAAAAGTACTTTAAATATGATTGCAAGCGTGTATTCTAGGAGATGTAGGAGTTATAGGATGTACCTCAAAGGTGATAGTCCCCATCAAGCAGTTATGATTGTGTGTGAGTTAAAGTGATTTTCTCATATCTCAAATTGTCATAACATGTATACACTTATGCAATCTTGCAATATTTTTCACACACAGCACACAATAGTTTTTGCTACTCTTGATACATGTGCAGATACAAAGTGATTTGGCCATCACAAGATTTTACACGTGTTAATGTATGCTCTCTAAACTGTCTTGACTTTTTTTTTGAAAAATAAAATCGGTTAGACTTGTTTAGTGTGTGTGTGTGTGTGTGTTTTTAGGATCCATGTGCTTAAAATTGCTGTTGAGAGATGATTTTGAGAGGTTTATATGGTTTTTGGATCATTGGTTGAGTTGCATGTTGGATTGCATTCATGTCTGTGTTTTTCACTTCTCAAAAAACTGCTTTTAAAAGCTAGCTCGACACCTTCTCGATACCTTGTTGTCTATTGAGCTTCTTCAGCTTTTTCTTATTGCAATCTCGACACATTCTCGACACCTGGTGGATCGATCGAGAAAGTTCTTGCCTCCTCGATAGCTTCTCGACACTTGGTGGATTGATTGAGCTTCTGTTCTTATATCTGTTGATTTGTTCCTCGACACCCCCTTGATACCTGTATCTATCGAAGACCATTTTATTCACACCTACCTCGATAGATGTCTCAACACCTCTCGACACCTTCATCTGTTGAGATTTATTGAGGCACTATTTATTCTCCTCGTGTGATCTGCAGCTCATTTCTTTCGATCTTTCTCTCAATAGCTCTCTCTTTTCTCTCCCAAACAATCTCATCTCACTCCAATCTTGATCCTCAAGGTTTCTTCAAGCTTTTTCAAGATTTTCTTCACTTGGTAAGCTTCTTAGCTCTCATTCTTCATGTATTTCATGTTTTGAAACCTAGGTTTTGGGGTTTTTGAAAAATTTTAGGGTTTTTCAAAATTGATGACTTATTGTTGAAATTTTGAGATGAGTTTTCACTTAAATGAGTTTAAAATCTCATGCATTGCATCCCATTAGCATTATAATAGTATTGTCATGCATTTAGATGTGTGTAAACTGTTTGTGTGCTGATAGGTTTGGATTAGGCTGTGCCCATGATGCAATTTCTTTTGCATGTCACATGTTCATGTATTTCCCTTGCATACGTACTCTCTTTTCAATATACTTGCTATATTTGAATTGCTTGGGACTTTTCTGATTGTCTTTCTTTCTCTCCCTCTCTTTCTGTTTGCGTTAGTCGTGTCTATGGCACCTAAGCGTAAATCTACTCCGGCTCGGAACTGTCTTCGTTCAGGAGCTTCTTCATCTTCTAATTTTGCTCCTCTCTCTCTTCGATTCCGTGATGATAATGCCCACAAGGCATTCTCGGAGAACTTTTCTAGACGAGATGTTTATTCGAAACACGAAGTCATTCTAGCGGACTTCGCCGACACTGACCTTCCAACTGTCATTCATAGTCGGGAATGGGAGTCACTGTGTTACATCCCGATCACTTGTCCTCTCGTGCTTATCCAGGAGTTTTACTCCAACATGCACATGATTGATCGTTCAGTACCTTTTTTCTTCACTCGCGTTTGAGGTATGTGCATTCCTGTCACACCGCAGCTTGTTACGGATGTGCTTCAGATTCTTAGGATAGAGTTTCCTGACTATCCTAGTTGTGAGCATCTACGAACTGTGTCTAATGATGAGGTCATGGCTGCTTTCTATGAGCGCCATTTTGATTGGGGTGATCGTCAGTTTACACCATGTAGGCATTTTGCTAAAGGTCCTAGATTCATAAACATGGTGATGACTTTTGTACTCCATCCACTCTCTCACTACAACTCCATCACAAAGCCTCATGCTCAGTTTTTGTTGTCTCTTCTTAAGCATCTTACTTTAGACTTTCCTTCTCATTTCATTCTTTCTATTATAGATGTTCATCTAAATTCGGCGTTCTGTGATAAGCTTATCTTTCCTTCTGCTATCACGAGAATCTTACGCAATTTTTCTGTTCCTTTTCCCTCTTCCGACCATTTTTTTGTCATGTGTGCCATAGACTACACTACCGTTAAACATAGCGAGACGTAGTTTCGGTTGAGGTAATCGGATTCAGCAGCTTCTCCCTCCCATTCTGCTCCATCCACATTCGCTCCCTCCTCTTCTTCGGGCGATGTGACTTTAGGAGATATCATGGCGTAGCTACAATGCATGGATGCTCGTCTAGATACACTTTCTACAGAGATGTATCAGATGAACATCCGTGTTGGCCGTATTGCACGACGACAGGCGACTGTTGACACCCCATTTTGCAACCCACATTTAACCTCATATGGAGGGTAAAAGGATAATTTCACCTTGGAAATATGCATCTTGATTTTGGTCACTAGATCCTTAATCTCATTTCACAAAAATGATCTTGATATTATAACAATCAAATCGACTAGTCATAAGCCCTAATCGGACCACCAGATTGAAAGTTATCATCAAATCAAGTTTTAATGGCTGAGATGCACCATCACAAATTGAGTCCAACGATATGTGATTATGAATAATTGATTTCAATTTGTTATAAGTATAATCAATTTGAAATCGATGATGTGTCATAATTTAATTGGTTAGGACTACATTTTATGGTAGTGTTGCACACACCTAATTAACTAGATAGTTAAACAATAATTATGCAATAAGTAATTTGTGCAATTATCTTTTAATTAGAGTAAATTTGGAACCAACTAAGTTTGAAATGGGAGTTATTGGAGCCATTTAATATTAATTGGGAGCTAATTTGAGACCTATTAATGTTAATTATGCTGAAACCATTTTCTAACAAATGACCTCTGCTCACCATTTCATCAATATCTCTCAAAATATTTTGAATTTGTGAATGTGGTTAATTTTTCCAAAAACTAAACATCCGGGGCTTCAATTTGAGCATAAGAACAAGACAATTCCGATCAGAATTGAATCAGATATGATTTTTCAAAGTTGGCTCTATAGGCTGTTACAGAAGATACAGGAAAACCGAACTTTGCTTGCTCCTCACTCTCATCAATCTCCACATTTAATGCACCAGATTTCCCCAAAGGCTAAAATGAGGTCTAAGTTCATGATTCTTTGTCAACCCTCATTAAATGGCCTTCCATTCATATTTCCTCTATCACTACTATATAAATCCTTACTCTCCTTCATTCCAGGACACAAAAAACTCCCTCTCTTCTCTTCTCTTGAGTTCTAGTGAAATTGAGTAGTCTTGTCATATCTTGGTCTTCTTGAGACTCAAGGTATTGAGTGAGACTCACTCTCCCTCTTCTAGCTCTTCTTTTCCTCCCCTCTTAGGACCTCCATCAAGAGTCCCTCTCCTCCACCATATGGATCTTGCATGAAGGTATAATCCTCTTCTCTAACTGTTTGTTTATGTTGCCATAATGAGAATCTAAGATTAAAGCATGATAATTTCATTGAATATGTTTGAATGTTCTTAATTGTTCTTATGTGTTCTTCACATGTTCTTGGTTGTTCATCACATGTTCATGCATATCGCTAGATTTAATCTTAAATCCACATCAAAAATATGAAAAACATGTTTATTTATTAATTCTTTCAAATTCTTAAATCTAGGTTATCACCATCCACACACATTCACTAGAATTTACTTTTCAATCCAAATGCAATGCTTAATAAATTGAATTAGGGTTTATCACGTGCACACACATTAAATTCAACGTGTAAATTAATTGACATATTGGATGATATGATATGAATGTTGGCCACCATAGTCTAGAGACCGGTTTCATTGGGCAAGGTGGGTGCCTAACACCTTCCCACCTTGTAACATAGCCTCCAAGCTTAGATTAAGGGTTAGTAGATCAAATGCTTATCTATGTAATTTTCGATTTTTAGATTGTAACTAGGAAACAAAGCTATGTACTTTATCTTAGATTGTATCTAGGACCAAAACCATGTAATTTTTCTATGATCAATGTAAATTCAATTACAAATTAATAAAATGAGGAATTTTTCAATTTTGGTTTTCTTATTTATTCCAATAATTAAATAAGTGGCAGCTCCATTGTAAAACCTTTAATCTAAAGGGGAAAATATAACTAGTTGGACCTCCATTTTGAGAGGCAATAACACGACTCCACTCATTCACGTGGGTTTGGCCTAACATCCTATAAAACAGGCCGGGGGCGCGGTCTCTCATAGTGACCATGGGAGGATTTGCTCCCGAGGCTACTCCTTCACTACCTTCTGTTAATTCTGCTTCTGATGATGATGATGGTAATGACAATGATGCTTCTGAGGATGATGATGATGGAGATGCTAGTTCTACCGATGAGATGTCTACTTGATACTTTTACCCTTTATCACTCGTGACAAAAAGGGGGAGTAGTTTTGGATATGAGAGTAGTTTATCTTAGGGGGAGAGTTAGTATAGGACTATTTTGTTAGGGGGAGTGCTGATATGTTTTGAGGGATGTAGTGAGGCTATTATGTATCTTTTCTTTTCTTTCTTTTATAGATACATTGTTCTTGAACATTATGTCTTGTGACCATTTTTACACATACATTGTGCTTATTCTCTTTATATATGGATGTATGTTTCTTTCACCTACCCTTACATGTGTTATTTCTTTTCTCTCTTCATACATATGTTTCTTATGCTTGTAAGCAATCTATTATTTCTATTTCACACAAAAATGCCTTAATGAGTTTTATTTAAAATGTTTCAGAAATATAGGTTGTCAAAGTCTACTTGCCATACTCTCTTTTTGCAAAGTTTTTTATTGTATTCAACAAGTGAGTATGAGATAAGTGATTTATGACTTCTCTCATATGCTCATTTGTTTGTTGTGGTTTTGTCACGGATTGCCAAATGGGGAGATTGTTAGGACATATATGTTTCACATGTTAAGAATATATGTCATGATTTTATGTAATTGACTTATCCTTTAACAAAACGCACTTTACTTGTATTTGGGTAGATTTATGATGTGTTTAAATACTTCAAGAAACCATGTTTCAAGATCAAGTGTTGAAGCCTTTAAGTCTGTCCAAGAAAACAAGCTGAAAGTACAGAATTACTAAAGCTCGACAGCTAGCATGTGTCGAGGTTTAAGGAAGCTGTTCATCCCGTGTGCTCGACACCTCTTATCTATTGAGGTTTAAGAATTTCAGAATTCTGATATGATTTTCCTAGGATCCGTGAATGTGTCTTTGGGCTTTCTTTTCTCCTAACCCTAGACATATAAAAGGATTGTTTTAAGGGCCGTCAAACAGTTCACAAGTTGCACAAGCATTGAGCAAACTTTGTTCAAGCAAATTGTGACCGGAGACGAAGTTCTTGCCCTAGTTCATCTCTTTCTCTTGAAGAAGTTGCTGTGTATGTGCATCATAGGGTTTTATGACCGAGCATCTTCTTGATCTTCATTGTGTGGATGAACTGAAGAACTTTGCAGCTAACAACCATCTTAGTTGGTGATTGAAGTTGCGTACTGGGATTTGCGCAATTGGTTAGTCACGTACTTGAGAGCCGTGCATCGAAAGGGGAACTGTCACTATAAAACAAGTCCAATTGGGTATTGTGGTAAGGGTTCAACTGTAGGTTGGTAAGGTACTTGGGATTCCTTTAATTGTAACCGCTTGTTGTGATAATAGTGGAGTTTCGGGAGTGGTGACTTGAAAATCACCTAGTGGGGTTTTTGCCGTGTAGGTTTTCCCTATTCGTAAACAAATCACCATGTCATTTATTTTCCATTACATAATTAGTTTATTGGTGATTTGTTTGTGCTATCACACGTTTGTATGTTAATTAACTTATTTAATTCACTTGACTAAATTAATTGGTTAATTTATCACAATGGGTCAATTCGTTTTTGGCTTATCAGATCTCTTTCCACTAATCACTGTAATCTACCCTTCGTGTGAACAACAACCTCTAAATCCCTAGGGACCTCCCTAATGGCACGCCTTCCTCATCTTCTTGGACCTTATTGAGGTCATAGGCATATGGATCAACATCATTATACTCTCCTTCACCTTCCTATTCATCCTCTGCCTCACCCTTTTTTGCCATCACCAGATTCACTACAGCTCGCTTAGAGTAAGTACTAAATCGATGCCCTGGTTCTTCACAACTGTAGCACTTATTCCCAGATGGCTTAGCATAGGTGTTGGTGTTTGCTGTTAGATGTACTGTGGAACATGCTACTACCACCTTGAACTGGTTGACACCAATATTCTCCTTAACCACGAGTTGTGATCGAGATATAAATATTGGTTGTTTACCTTTGTTGGCAGTGGAACTTGATGACCCCGAAATGTGGTTGGAATACTTCGAACCTGCCCTGAGATGCTGATATTCTATTTTCTTGGCTAGGGACATAGGATCATTTAAAGTATATAGAGTTTGTAAGGATACCTAATCTCAGATGGACACCCACAGCCCATGTACAAATCTAGATATTCCTTGATCCTCAATCTCCTCCATATCATTGCAATTTGCTAGCTAGTCAAACTCCTCCATGTACTCATTAACTATCTGGGTACCGTGCCAACAATACTGGTACTACCTAAACAACTCTTGTTGGTAATCTAGTAGCAAGAACCGTTATGCCATTAGTCTTTTCATCCTCCTCTATGACCATATCTGAAGCTTTCTCTCATAAGCACAGTTTAACTAAACTCAATCCCACCAGGCAAATGGTCCTCTTTTCAACTTATATGCCACCAAACACACCTGCTTGTCATTTGGAGTACTCATATAATCGAAAAACTTCTTAACCTCACTAACCCAATCCAGATACTCTTCAATGGAGACAGTACCATTAAGGGATGGTAATTCTACCTTCATACAATAATCCCTTTGCTCTTGATAATCTCGACCATTATCCCTCACAAGTCCATGATGATTTCTGAGGGCTCCTTCTGCATACTCTTCACCCTCATTGCTCTTATCATTATAGTCTTGCCGCTTGTTCCAATTTGGACCACGATGGGGAGGGCCACGCACTTGGTTATCACATCGCTCTTCGTCATCACAATTAGGGTTTCAAGTAAGTAGGGCATTAATCGCTTCATGAATTCAATCTAGTTTCTGCTAGGTTTCATCACTAAACTGTTGATTATCTTCACGAGCCTCTTCATGAAACTTGAGGAACTTAGCCCTAGTAAGGACTGTGTTGTTGACATTGTTGTCGTCATCGTTGTTGTGGTGGTCACTGTCTTGCTAGTTAGCCATTAGACCAAGGTATGTCAAGGCTCTAATACCAACTGATTTCGTGGAAGTTTGAAGAAAGCACACATGATCCTCTCTTGATGGAACATAAACTAAACTATTAGTTTTTGGTGGTAAACCTAGAATTTGCGAGGGGTTTCCTTGAATCCACAATGAGATAAACTGGAATCCACTAGAGTAAAGTTTGAGAAAAACTCTGCAATTTCATTGATAATAATTTGATGTGCCTTTGATAGCTACAAACCATATAAATACCGAGAAAGTAAAACCTTAGTACCTTTGAAACCCTAATTCACACTAATTTTGAGATTAGGTGGCAAAATACCGAATTTTACCAAAAATGTAAAATTGAGTTAAATGCAAAATTATAAACTATTGACATTAAGGTTTGTTCCAAAACAAGTGGCACCTAATTCTGAATTTTGAGCAAAAAGTTATTAAGGAAACAAAAAATTACTATAAACTGCAAAATCACAGTTTTCAAGGGCTAAACAAAGGAATTCACAAAATTTAGGAGGTACCTCGTGGCAAAGCAATGACTATTGCTCAAATGACCGTTTCCCTTCAGCCTACCAAATTTCATGCGATTGTGCGAAGATTTCAAGCGCACTTGAAAGTCTAGAAAGCTCATGGCAATCTGGTCTACATCAAACTTCTACTAGTAGAAGGGTACAATAGCATGTTGTATAAATAATTGGGCTTTGGCACATTTGATGAGGTATGTTTTTTAGTGTTTGGTGTGCCAAATGCTAAAACTTTTGTATTTGGCACACCTAATGCCAATGCTCATAGTACATTTGAGATTTGTTTAATAAGAGTATCCACAATGGTGATGCTAAATTTTTTAGCTTTTAGTACTTAAAAAAGCCACTTTATTTATTTTAATTTAACATTTCACAACTCACTCTACATTAATGGTTCTATTTTAGCAACTACTTCATCTAAATAATATTTCATATTTTTTTATTCTTCATCATTTTCTCTCTTCCTCTTTGTCTCCTTTTCTTCCTCCAGTCACAACCACCTACAACCACAACCAACCACCACCCATTGCCACCACCACAACCAGCCCACCATAACTCTGATTAAGAAAAAAAAAAAAAAAAAAGAGAGAGAGAAACCACCACCACCACAAACCCGCCTTAACAATCCACCCACATCAATAATGGCCATCCACAACACATCACAAACAGCCAACACATCATAGCAACCCACGGATCAATAACCCACCACCACCACAACAACCCACCACAACCCAATTGGAACCCACACAACTAGCCACAACCCAACGACCCACACCACTAATTCCCACATGCCATAACCCACAAATCCACACCCATGAAACCCACCAACCCACAGGGCATAACCTAATTAGACCACACCCATGAAACCCACCACTTTTGGGCACAATGGGGTTGAGTTTCATAGCATCAGTGGCAATCTTACTTATTAGCTCACCTCTATTGTTGCTCTTTAGTCCTATAATCTTCTTTGTTGGCCTTGTGCTAGTGGGAGCTATGTATGGGTTTTCTATGGTTGCACTCATGGCAATTAGAGAGAAACAAAGAAAGAAGAGAATATTTTAATGAGAAGAAGAGGGAGAAATAGATTTTTTTTTTTTTTTTTTAAACTTTGGAGTAATAGTGAATAGTTATAGATGGCTGTGCACTGTAGCTGAAGAGCTAAAAATTTTACCTATAGTGCACCAATGTAGCACAATTTTTGTAATTTGTGGTACTAAAAATAGCATTTTAGCAATTTGACACCACCAATGTGGATGCTCTAAAGTTTTACTTTTTGTTTTTGTCATTTTTTTTTTTGGCAAAAGTATAACTTTTTACTTTTTTGGATTAAACTGACTTATAACTTTTTTAATACAGTTAATATCAAATTTAACAAAAATCATATATTTTGATAAACACTATGCAAATAAACTAACAAAAAAAAAAAAAAAAAAAGAGTCAAACACACACTGGTTGCAATCTCTAAAGATATATTCATGATTTATACCATGACTCATGAAGCTTGCCACTATTATATATTTTCACCTTATAACGATAATTTATAAAGGTACTTGATCACATCATTAATGGCTCCTTAAAGCGTGTATTTACCACCTGATCACATCATTAATGCCTCCTTAAAGCCTGTATTTACTTTTCCTAGAGCATTAGCATTCAGGGTCCTTAATAAAATAAAATAAAATAAAACTTAATTCAACACCACCAAAAAATTACTTTATCTACTTTAACACACCATTTTACAACTGACTCTACATCCCATCTCTTATTTTTCTCATCACACAATATTATTCATTTCACTCTCTCTTCTCTCTCCCACTCTCTCTCTATCTCTCTCTCTCTTCACACACCTCTCTGTCTTCTCTCATCCTCTCTGTTTGCAATCCCATAAAGAAAGCATAATAGAAACCCACCACCACTACCAAAACCCCATAACCAACAACCCACGATCGGAGTAGATCAAAATATCTAAATCTAAACAACCCACAAAACCCCAAATCCAAAATCAAAACCAATAGCAAAATTCAACTCCTAAAACCCATCAAAACCCACCTAAAATTTAAAAAAAAAAAAAAAAATCCACAAACCACATAACAACCCACAAATGACATATCAACCTATGAACTATCCAAATTGATGAGATCAATTAGGGTGTGAGGAGAGAGAATAGAGAGGATAGAGTTCGCGAGAATTAGAGAGAAAGGAGAGAGAATAAAAAGCAATAAAAAAAATTAGTAGATGCTTCTAGAGTTTACTCTCGCAAGGTTATAAATGTTTACATTTAAGACCAAATGTAGTATTTTTTTATTGCTTGGGTGTTTAAATAGCATTTTAGGAGCATTAAAACTCTCAATTCTAATGCTCATATGAGAAATCCCACAAAGAACTACACACTTCCTTGGGTGTATCTTTCTAAAACCAATAAGAGATGGCTTAAAGTTTAGTGAAGAAATATTAGGGCTTGGACTATGTAGACACTGCATTTTGTACTCCTTACGACTCAGGCCCCCGTTCCCCAATAATGCCTAAACTCTAAGTGTCATGACCCAAATCCATGGAATATGAATTTAGATGCATGACTAACCTTTTAAACTTATATAACTCCATAAACATAATTAATCCAAAATAAATTAAAACTCCAAAGAAACAATACTCTTAAATAAAACCTTTTACAAAAATCCAAACTCCACAAATTTAGAATAATTTCCAAAATACAGTGAAATCTAAAGCGGAATAAAAAAATAACTAATAATCTTTTAAGACTTCAAGTATTATTGACTTCGCCTAAAACTCCCACGCTTTACCTTGCACCTTATGAAGCAATCCAAAGGTTCTATTCTCCAACTAAACTTTAATCTGAAAATTGTAATTGATGGGGTGAGCCACACATCCAGTAAGTAATTATACAAAATACACAATGGAATAGAGTCAAGCAAAGCACGAGTATTTTGATTTTCCACAAACTCATTCAATGATATCAAAATAATTATTTCAAAACATATAATGAATCACTTAATACATATGTAGTCGCATCTTAAAGTCATTTGAAATCACATACATATAATTGATTAAAGCACAGTGTCACATATTCTCACATACAATCCTGTGAGCGGATACCAACATCTAACCCCTGCTGGTGAGGGATCAACACATATTCTCACATACAATCCTGTGAGCGGATTTACACATATATCTGATATATCTGATCAATTCTAAAAAACACTTATTTTGAGTCACATATCATAAAGCAAAGTTTATACAAAATATAATAATTTACTTGATATTAACAATTTCTTTTCAAATACAGAGGCATATCAAAGATCACAATATCGAATAGAACATAAATCAAAGGATGCTTGACTCTCTTGGGGAACGAATAGAAACTAAGGAGTTTATATAAATATATTACAATTCTTGAGTAAATCTGAAAATTTAATTTGCTAAAAGAAACATTTTAAATACCATTTGGAGAATAGGAATATGACTAAAATCACTTGGTTTTAACAAATTTAAAGAACAAGAACCTTTTTAGAAAACTTACTTTGAAACTTAATTATTTTCAGAAAATAGTTTAGTTTAGAAATCATCTTTTAAATGAGATTGGGACATTCAAAACGTCATTTAAAATTTGAAGTTTCTCTTTAAAACATTGTCTAAAAGTCGAAGTTCCTCTTTCAATGATATAAAAATAATGCTTTCGATAAACTTTAGAAAACGTAAGCTTTAGAAACATAACTTTTGAAAACTTTTGACTTCTAAGAACCTAAAGAATAAAACTTGTGCATATTATGCATAATTACTTACAGCACTTGAATCACTCTGACAGTCCAGCTGAAACAACCTCCAAAAAGCCTCAAAACACTCTTAAATAGGACCTATCATCAATCATAAAAATTACTTAATATCCTCCACAAAATATAAAGCTTATCGAACTATACAAATGGACTCACTAGGATTATACTTTGCTGAACTAATAACACTTTCAACACTAAATTAACATTTCTCTAACCAATAATATTTCTTGCATTAATCGAAACTCATATTGCCATGAGGAAGGCAGTAGCCAAAATATCATTGGCCTAGGATTTAATATAAAACCCCAATGAAAAAGTAAGAGCCATATACTTGAATAGAGAATTGTAATCCATGGCTTGTTCTAGAGACACAGCGGGCAACCTAGGATTGAATTAAATAACTCTGATGAAAACGTGAAGGCCATATTCATGAATAATATTTGATCCATTACTATGTTCTTGGATACACACGGTGGCCCAAAACTAGGATTATATATATATATATATATCTATATATATTCCAACGAAACCACCTTAAAGTCATCCTAACGTAAGCCATCCTCTAATATATATATATAACCCAAGAAACACGATAAAGCTACCTAATATACAAGCATCTTTCTGCCAAAACCATAAATATATCTCAAGGTTTATAACAATATAGTAGTATTAAGATGGAGTTCTCACCTTGATTTCGTAGCCCAAATCTTATGCCCCTAAACAATTTTGCCTCTTCAATTGTATGTGCTCTAAACTCCAAGGAAAAACACCTCTTAGCCTCCTTAGTGATGAAACCCTAATTTATCTTTTCCTCCACCTTATATTTTAACACATCAGAGATGTGGGCTTGGTGGGGTAGTGGGTTGGAGTTTAAATCTACTTGAGCTTATCTCTTTAGTCTCCAAGAAGCCCATAAAACATCTTCATCTTTTATTTATTTATTAGTTTAATTGCCGCACTAAATTGTATGCACTAAAACTTTGATTTTTCTCCTCTATTTGTAGCACCACAAAATTGTCCACTCCCATTATATTGTGCGCACACATATAGTACATCAACTCTATATTAAAATGGTAAGGTACAGTGATAATCATAAAAACAAAATTGGGGTATTACACTAAGGCCCAAGGCTAGTTTAAAGCCCAATTAGATATCAAATTGATTTGAGGAGTGTTAAAATGGAAAATATAACCTTTAAATGAGCAAAAAAATATTTTTGAAAATACAATGACCAAAGTGGCCCTTGGCCCACATACATGGGTAGCAGCTTGTGTATGTGGGCCAAAGCATGCATACGTAGGCACACTCCTACGTACGTACGTAGGGTTTCAGAGGCATAAAAGAGGTAATTTTTTTGCAATAATGGTTGAGGTTTGGAATGAATCTCACATTGTCTAGGAATCATTCCAAGCCCCATTTTTTCCACTATGTAAAGACTTACATGGTATATTTTCAAAACACACAGAAATCCCACGGGAAAAATACAAGATTCACTAGAAAATAGTGAAATAAAAAGGAGTTTTTCACAAAACACCCTTAAGTCAATTTTGTTTGATTGAGACTTTTTCTGGCCCCAATCCTTTTAGTTTAACGTTGCTAATCACTTTTTTATTGAATTGTGATAGATTTGACTGAGGGGAACGGTCAAAATCAGCTTATTAAGCTTATCATTTAAGGTACTAAGTCTAACTCTTTATTTTCATTCCTTTTTGTTTTCTGTCTTTCTTTTTAGTTTTAATCTTGTTTTTTTTCTTTATTTATGCTTATATATATTTGTTTAGGTTAGTTTATAGTTTTCTTTATATCCTGAACATGTTTAGTTGTTAAAATTAGGGTATTTATTTGTGCTTTGTTTTTCTGCTTTGCTGTTTCTGGGTTAGGGTTTCGAGTAGAGCTACGCACGCATGCCTTATGCATGTGTATGTGGGCCTTCTCCTACGTACACAGGAACTTGGCCTGTGTACGTAAACCCCTGCCCAGAACCCTAGTTTAGTCTTCTGCTTCTGTCTCATTTTATTTTCTTATCTCACATGTTCCTATTTAAGTTTTTTTTTTTATTTTTTTATTTTTTTTATTTTTTATTTTTTTTTATTTTTATGTATATGTGTATCTAATCCCTCTGTTTCATATGTTTTATTGTTATTTACCTTTGATATGCTAGATTAGGGTTTCATCTCTTGTTTCTTAGTTTGTTACAATGAACATGCATTCACATGCCATGCATGATGCCATAGGTGCTGAGTTGCTGCAAGTTGAGTAAAGGTAAGTCATACATTTACATGAACATGCATATGTGTTGTTTTGTTTGATGAACATGTACATGTGTTGTTATGTTACTTTTTGTGTTTAATTGATAAATGATGTACTTGCTACCATTATTAAGTTGCTACTTATATATGACATGATAGGGTTTTCACATGTTAGATGAATGCTAGAGTTGTATATGTGTGGTTTGGTTTCTTATGCTTTATGGATGGATATGTATGTGTTTTGGGATAGATGTATGCTAGTGTGTGTGTGAGTTTGAGACATAAGTGTTGAACATGATTTTATCAAGTTTAAGACATAAGACACAATGATGGGAGGCCAACCTTAGGGTTGGGCGGTCTTGGGTGCTTGGAACCTTCCCAAGAACATACATAAACTCAGAACCCATATCTTTGGTAGTAAGATCAATGGTCCTTCCTCGAAAGGATGCTATATTCATGGTTCCTAGGCCATTGCAAAACTAGGTGGCGACTCCTCCATTGTGTCCACAGTGGCGACTCCAATGGGGATGATGAATTTAATTCTTATGTGTCTTATTTCTTAACCTTGATAAAAATTATTTTAATACTTGTTTGCACACACGTCACTTGGTTTTTTTGTCCCTTAACCTCAGTTGGTAACAAGTGGGAAGATGGAAGGCTCCAATTAGGCCCAAATCTTCCCGAGTTCGTCCTACCAACTCACAATTGGTGCCATCACCTATAATGAGTTTTAAGTACGTTAAAGGTTTGCTACCAATCCACTATGGGGTCCACTTCGACCCTCGGTTGGAACATGGCCCACCAAGTTGTGAGTGACCTACTTGTCTGTCCCCCTAGCTTTAGGGAGCCTACCCACACTAGAGAGATCCTAGACCCTATCACAAAGGATACCATTTATATCTCTTGTTTGTTCAACCATATATCATGTGTTCACCTAATTCTAAAGAACAAATAAAAGATGTAAAAATTGAAGGGATGCCCCTAGAGTTATGGTATACCTTAAGATGTTTTTGGATAAAAGAAAAGAAGTTCTCACATATAAGAGGCTTGTCCCTAAATCCAAAGGTATATCTTAACTTGAAAGGTTCATAAGACCATAGCCCAATTTAAATTAAAATGAACTTAAAAATTTTCTAAGGGCATCTAAAAAGTTATTAAAAAAAAAAAGAACCTTTAATTGGGACATGAACTTAATGAAAATGGGGCTTCTTTTCAGGCATCATTGCACTATCAAAGTCAAGAAAACACATCCCTACTCCCATTTAGATTTGAGAGAAATTAAAACGCTTGATCAAGATTAAGGACACACAACAAGAAGAGGAAGAGACCCCGCAAGAAACAATGACTACCTACGTGGAAGACTCAATGGCACAAAAGATCCTTAAGGCTTTGGATGAATATGGAGAGGGCCTTAAGAAAATGGGAGGGCATCTTACTGGGTTGTAGGATTCTAAGCTCAAGAAGCCTTCACATGTGGAAATCCATGATGATGAGGAGGAAGTGGAAGAATGGAATGAAAAGGACAAAGCAAAATATGAAAGGAACAAGCAATTTGAGAAGCTCACCTCCGAAACCATAACTATGAGGGGAAAAATGGAGAAAATGCAACTCGCCTTTCGCAAGGCACAAGGGATGGATGATTACCTCTATAACATAGGAGGAATGAGTTCAAAGGCTTCTATTGCATTGCCTCCCATGTTAAAGATTTCCAATGCGAAAAAGTTTGATGGGACTGGAGATCCGAAGCAACACGTAAGAAGATACCTAAGCATTGCTGAAATGAAGGGGCTAGATGAGAAGCAAACTTTGCATGCATTTCCCCTTTCACTCTTGGAAGGTGCATTAAGGTGGTACTATAGCCTTGATTTAAGCAAAACTAAGGTGTGGAATGAACTGGTGGAGTTGTTTATGGACCAATTCATGTTCAACACCATGATTGATGTGACTCTAAGGGATTTGGAGACTACCAAACTAGGTGTAGGGGAGACATTTTCCAAATACATGACTAGATGGAAGACTAAGAAGTCTAGAATGGTCAATAGGCCAAATGAGAAGGACCAAATCAACATGATCATCAAGACCTTGCTTGTGGCTTATAATAGTAGGCTTTTGTCATCGCCTATTAGCTCATTTGGAGAACTATGTGATTGTGGGGTAAGAATTGAGGACACTATCAACAATGGACAATTAGAGAAAGGTGAAAGTAAGCCTCCAACCAAGAAAACATATGGAGGGGGGGCAACCACCACTAAAGCGCCCAATCCCACAAATGTGAGCACCATCATACCCCAATAAACACTAGCCTACCCAAAGAAAGCTTGTTGAGAATTCTCTGACCTACAAATGACCCTCACCCAAGCATATGAAAACCTATCCTCCAAAGGATTCATCAAACCTTTAGACCCTACACCCATGCCTAATCTCATACCTCCAACTTGGAACCTTAATGAATATTGCCACTACCACCAAAAATCCGACCACAAAACCGACAATTGCTTCCGCCTTAAACATAAAATACAAAACCTCATAGAAAATGGAACCCTCCCATATCTCAACATTATCACCAAACCCAACATTGTGAGAGACCGCGCCCCCGGCCCATTTTTATAGGATGTTGGGCCAAACCCACGTGAATGGGTGGAGTCGTGTTATTGCCTCTCAAAATGGATGTTCGATTAGTTATATTTTTTCCTTTAGATTAAGGGTTTTACAATGGAGTCGTCACTTATTTAATTACTGAAAAAATAAGAAAATCATAATTGAAAAATTCCTCATTTTATTAATTTGAAATTGAATTTACATTGATCATAGGAAAATTACATGACTTTGGTCTTAGATACAATCTAAGAGAAAGTACATCGCTTTGTTTCCTAGTTACAATCTAAAAATCGAAAATTACATGGATAAGCATTTGATCTACTAACCCTTGATCTAAGCTCGGAGGCTATGTTACAAAGTGGGAAGGTGTTAGGCATCCACCTTATCCGGTGAAACCGATCTTCTAGATTATGGTGGCCAACATTCATATCACATCATCCAATATGTTATCAATCAATTTGCATGTTGAATTTAAAGTGTGTGCATATGATAACCCTAATTCAATTTATTAAGCATTGCATTTATTGAAAAATAAATTCTAGTGAATGTGTGTGTATGGTGATATCCTAAATTCAAAAATTTGAAAGAATTATGAAACAAACATGTTTTTCATATTTTTGATATGGATTTAGGATCAAAACTAGTGTTTATGCATAAACATATGATGAACACCCAAGAACATGTGAAGAACACATAAGAACATTTAAGAACATTCAAATATATTTAAGAGAATTTAAATAATTACTATCATGCTTTGATCCTAAATTCTCATCATGGCAACATAAAAAACCAATTAGGGAAAGAGATTATACCTTCATGCAAGATCCATATGGTGGAAGAGGAGACCCTTAATGGAGGTCCTAAGGGTGGAGGATAAGAAGAGCTAGGAGATGGAGAGTGAGTCTCACTCAATACATTAAGTCTTAGGAAGACCAAGATATGACAAGATCACTCAATTTCACTAGAACTCAAGAAAAGAGAAGAGAGGGGTTTTTTTTTGTGTTTTCTGAAATAAAGGAGAGGAGGGGTTTATATAGTAGTGGTGGAAGAAATATGAATGGAAGGCTATTTAATGAGGGTTGGAAAAGAATCATGAACCTAGACCTCATTTTAGCCTTTGGGGAAATTTGGTGCATTAAATGTGGAGATTGATGAGAGTGAGGAGCAAGCAAAGTTCGGTTTTCCCGTAGCTGCTGTAACAGCCTGTAGAGCCAACTTCGAAAAATCATATCTGACTTAATTCTGATCGGAATTGTCTCATTATTATGCTCAAATTGAAGCCCCAGATGTCTAGTTTTTGGGAAAATTAATCTCATTCACAGATTCAAAATATTTTGAGAGATATTGATGAAATAGTGAGCAGATGTTATTTGTTAGAAAATGGTTTCAGCATAATTAACATTAATAGGTCCCAAATTAGCTCCCAATTAACATTAAATGGCTCCAATCACTCCCATTTTAGACTTAACTGGTTCCGAATTTACTCTAATTAAAAGATAATTGCACAAATTACTCATTGAATAATTAATGTTTAACTATCAATTTAATTAGGTGTGTGCAACCCTACCATATATTGTAGTCCTAACCAATCAAATTATGACACATCATTGATTTCAAATTAATTATACTTATTACCAATTGAAATCAATTGTTCATAATCACATATAGTCGGACTCAATTTGTGATGGTGCATTTCAGCCATTAAAACTTGATTTGATGATAACTTTCTGATGGTCCGATTAGCGCTTATGACTAGTTGATTTGATCGTTACAACATTAAAATCATTTTGGTGAAATGGGATTAATGATCTAATGACTAAAATCAAGATGCATATTTTCAAGGTGAAATTACCCTTTTACCCTCCATGTGAGGTTAAATGCAGGTTGCAAAATGGGGTGTCAACAAACATTAGAAAGAATCCTTTGCCTGATTACCATAGGGCTCCTCCTCCATATCAAAATTGGGTGCAAATAGATGAGATTGAATGGGATTGCTCAAAGTTGATAGAAACTACAAATGTCAATATCAATGCCATGGAAGTCCAAGGAATATGGGATAAAGAAGATGAAATCTTAAAGGAAGCAGTAGCGGTGTGGGGAATACTTCCCAAATGAGTGACGTAATTAAAGAAAAGGGTCTTGGAGGACAATGTAACAAATATCACTAGGAGTGGGAAGCACTACAAACCATCCTTTTTGGAAAAGGATCATCCTAGTAGAGATTTAGGGGAAGGGTCCAAGCCCACGGAACCTAAAGAAAAAGAAGACAAAGAAGAAGAAGATAGGGTCTTAATGCAATTGAAGAAGACCTAAGCTCATGTATCCGTATTGGGCTTACTCATGGCCTCTCAAAAGCAACGTAAGGCTTTCTTGGACACCTTGAATGGGAAAGAAATACATATAGAAACCACACCACAAGAAGTTTTGTCTCTCATGGGAGTAGAGGGTTCCTCACATCCCCTCCTTACCTTTTCCGATGAAGATCTCCCTCCCAAAGGAGCTGTTCACACTAGACCCTTGCAAATCATCATTGAATGCATGGGTACCAAGATTTTGGTGGTACTTATTGACAATGGGTCCACCTTGAATGTTTGTCCTTTTAGGATCGCCCTCACTATTGGCCTAGATATGGAGACTATCCCTTCTCCCTTGACCGTAAGGACATATAACAACACTTTAAGGAAGGTCATGGGTACTTTCTAGACTCCTTGCAAGGTTGGGCCAATAAAAACCATTGTGGAGTTTCATGTCATGGACATCACCCCAAATTACAACCTTCTCTTGGGAAGAGCTTGGCTTCACCCCAATGGGGCAATCCCCTCCTAACTACACCAAAAGATGAAGATCATATGGAAAAGGAGGGATTGCCATAGTGCTTGGAGATGGTGAAATTCTAGCACCAATTTGTGGACTTGAGGAAGGAGGAAGTGAACTTCAAATAAGTGGCTTTGAGTTTGTAAACATGGCTGACTATGGGTTGAAGGATGAAAGGTATACTACCGACTTGTTTCCATATTGTAGCCATGAGGTGATTGCAATGATGAAGAACATGGGATACATGCCTAGTATGGGCCTTGGAAAAGAAGGAAAAGGGCTAGTCGAGTTCTCCAACGTCAAGACTCAAGTGACTGGGGAAGGTTTAGGATTCTTTGAAGGCTACGATGGAATCAAGAAAAACCTTGGCACTCTCAATGGGAAATTCATGAAGGAAGGGGAAAACTTCCCTTATTGTGGCCTCCCCGAACCTTGTGTAGGTAAGGATGGAAAGGTGTATCCAGGTTAGGGGTCTAAACAAGCATTAGTGTTTTCACACTTATTGTGTTTTCAATTTCATTTTAAAGGATTGAATAGGGACAATTCGATCTTTTCATGTGGTGCCATATATGAAGAGGTGACGTGAGTCTCACATGACATGCTTTTCTGTCCAAGTTAATAGCTCAATTGACAATATGGTGCAAAGTGAAACCACGAGTTATAGTTTAGGATGGTATAGTGCATTCTAAAAGTTTAGGGTGGTATAGTGCATTCTAAAAGTTTAGGGTGGTAAGTGCAAAAGATGCTATTATTACCCTAGCATATATTTAGACTCCTTAATCAGAATTTTATAGCTTAAACACTTTTAGTCTAAAACTTCAAATTAGTCCAATATATGTATTTAGCCAAATTACTTATAGCAAGCATATATAGGAATGAACCAAAGCAAGTAAATGGGAATTTATAAATGTGGGAAAAAAAAATCAAACCACATTAAAACACCTATACATGTTTTTGAAGAGGAAAACCAGATCACCTAGATGGAAAAACCTCTCCACCAACACCACCATTAAACAATTCCACTAGTATGAATAACTGCAGTACATGGATGACTATAAACCCTCCAAACCTATATCTTTTGTGTACTTGAGCCCTCCAAGCTTTAGCTAGTAACTGACTTTGTCGAGTCCTTTCTCCACCTAGCCTATTGGGGTCATCACCGTTGAACCGCCAACAGAAAGCCACCAGAGGATTTGGATTTTATATGAACTGACTTTGCCGAGTCCTTTGTTGGTGTTCAATAGTGATGACTCTAGTAAGCTAGGTGGATAAAGGACTTAAAGTTTGGCGATGGAGGTGAAGGTTACAAATTTCTCTTAAGGAAATGTTATTTGTGAGAGAAATGGAGAGGAGAGGATAAAAGACTTTTAGCTCTAGACTAAGGCACTCTCTCTCTCTTAACAAAAGGATTAGGATGAATATGGGTCTCTCTAGCTTCGTAAGTTCAACTTTCACCCTCTTCACGTCCACACCACAAAGTATGTATCTTGCCTTATTAATAAAGCTGGTTGAAAAGAAGATCAGAAGAAAGAGTAGTCTGACTGTACAGTTTGTGACCTTGCTGCGGCTTGGCTAGACGTGACTTGCCTAGTCAGTAGTCTGTTCTGGATCTTTGCCACGTGTCACTTGCAGGTTGAGCAGGCTGCTTGAGGTCACTAGTTAGCCTAGAAAGCAGTTTTCACAAAAGGGTGGAACTTGTGTCCAATAGCCAATGCCACTAGACACGTTGCAATGCAAACACGTGTCCGTATCTTAACATGTCCAGTGGCCACTAGCCACTAGCCACTAGACACAAGCCATACCCTTCACAAAAATCACAAGGCTCAAGTACTTTTGAACTCAAATTCAATTAAGTACAGAAAGATACATTAAAACGAGAGAATAAATTACAAGCAAATTTGGCAAGAAATTAAGCCAACCAGAGCAAGGATTTAACAAAGTGTAAATAGGGATAAAATTTAAGGTGGTAAATTTATTTTCTCACATAATTAATTAGAAAAATGTAAAATAGTTCTAAGCTTATCTAATTTCCATTTGGTATTCAAATCAATTAGTTTATGATACAACTTTTATCATAACTCACCACATTTTTTAGCTATTTGTTGAAATTATCAATTGTAATTGGTAGCTAGACAATCACTATTTTACATGGATTCAAAAAAATTTCCTCCCTAAGTAACAATCAATCACTTCAATAAGTTGTGAAAAAAGTTATATGTCTGGACTTATTATTATAATATTCTTTATTAGTGATTTTAACGTATTTAGTGCACATTATATTTTCAATGTGAAAATATCATTTTGGTTCCTAAATTTTGGGGTTACTGTCAATTTAATCCCTACATTTGATAGCAGTTAATTTGATCCTTACTGTTGATTTACTATTGAAAAATATTTATGTGACAAACGGTTTGCACTAGTGGCACTCTTGAAGCTTATGTCCACTCAAATCATTATATATATATATATATATATATATATATATATATATATATTGTTGACATTAAAAGCTGCCATGCCATAATTAAAAAAAAAAATAATTTATTAATTTTAAAGAAAAAAAAAAAACATGAAAGCAGATATGGGAACACAGATCTTGAACACTAACCCAGAAAAAGTTTTCCAAATTTCATAAACACAAGCTGAACTTTATTTTTCATGGTTCAATTTTTGGATTTGGTTCGCTATAGGATACATGCTCACTTTGCAACTTTTTCCCCCTTTGGAGATACACTTTACAATTTTAATAAAAGTCAAATAGAGGTGATATCAGATATGTATAATAATAAATTTATATAATACTTTTTTCTATGAATTAATATATTACTTTAGTTTCTGTTTTTTTTAAAATAAACTTATACACTTTAATACATACCATTCTATTTCTTTATTATGGCTTTTAATTCTCTCCTTTTTCTTTTAAATATTATACAAATTTGGTTGACACATATGCACCGTTCAACTTATCTTTGCTAACTTCGTTTACAATGCATGGATCCATCCTCAAGCAAAAAAAAAAATTTATCGCCAAATTGAGCGTGTTTGGCCATGAGATGGGCAGCTTGGTTTGATTGGTTGTGTCAATTAATTTAATTGACAAAGTTATTATTGTGTAAAAGTATAGTACATAATCCCACCTCTCAACTCTCAAGACAGGGTTCTAATAAGCTGTGAGCAAGATCAATGCTCTAATGTCTAGCCATATCTCCAATTAAACTCAACAAGATATCAAACATTCAAACTCGAATCCATTAAACAATCCAAACCTACTTGGAAAAAAAAAAAAAAATTACCGGTTATAAGAACTGTAACTTGTTTCAATCCAACTTTGACTCGATTTAAACGGATCAAACCTAGACTTGACCCATTCGCAATCCTCTATTATAAAATTTTGTATTTTAATTTTTTTAGTAGCCCATTTTCAAAGCCCATTTTCAATGTGTATCTGCATACTAAAGTTATAAGGAAAATTATATAAGAAAACTCAACGTTTATACTCTGTTTTAGCATGCTAAAATTATAGACATGTTTTTGGGAAAAATAGGAGTTGAGCATAGAACTCAATACAAAAGGAAATACAATATATTATTAGATGCAGGCCAGAGTGAGTGGTCAGTGGTCACAGAGCCAATGGTGTACAACCGGTGAGCTCATGTTTGGGCAGCTAAGCAAAATATCAATAAGTCATAAATAATTTTCATAAGACATTACAAAAAAATACAAAGGATATTATACTGGCATGAAGCACGTTTACCATCCGAAAAAATTGAAAAAGACTGAAATAGTTTGCACAACACCCTAGAATTTATACGGGCATGTTTCAAGGGGATTAATACTATCAGTTTAGTGGCCGGTATGATTTTTTCAACTTTATGAACAGGCATGGTACGAATTATATATCTTTGGCCTTAACACCATTCCTTCTTTACACCCAAATTCTCAAATTCAGCATAAAAGTTCTCGAGGGCATTAGCCAAACTGGCGACTGCTCATTAATTTTCATAATTTATTCATTTAATTTATTAGAAAGAACACTCGTCTTTACAATTTGAGCTTGTTTTGATTCTCACTTCCCTCTCTGCACAAGATTTATAGCAGAAATTTCTTCGTGATTTACACCCTTCCAACACATAGGATTTACAGCATAAATTTCTTCGTGTAAACATCGAAAACCTTTCCGACAATGGTAGCAGAGCATCCTGCACTCCTCCATAAAATCCAAATGCATAGAAACATTGCTTTAGGACTAATGAAATGATACGAAGACAACCGCATACCCTTGGTGCGATAGTCACTTCATAAGTATAAGTGCTTGTGGGGTGTGAGGAGAAAGAGTCAGGGTTTAAGTCTCTAAGAGGGAGCTTCACACACATATACACTTAGATTAGATTAGAATAGAATTCTATCTTGTATAAAAAAAAAAAAAAAAAATGATATGAAGAATTTATAGTTGGTCATTTCCAATCATAGTTATTACTTATAAGAACATTCACATCAGTATGTGTATAGTAGAAAAATGTGTAAAATTTAGACAATTTTACATTTTTACCTAAAAATGACTCACATCAGTATATAATTATGTAAATTTATAACTTTGCTATAGTAATCGTGTAAATTTATACTTATACTAATCATTTTGCATTTAATTTTTTAATTTTTTTCTTTACATGTCTCGAGAATGAATTAAGAAAGTGGATGGTGGTTATTGTGTACAAAGAAAGAGAAATAATTTAAAAATCAAGAAAAATTAATATTTTAATAAAATGTGGAGTAAAATAGATAATTTGAAGTGAAGTGTTTTGAAAAGTGAGTATGTAAAATTGAAAAAAAAAATGGATTCTTATACTAAAATAAACAGAAATTTTTGAACGAGTTCATATGAATGCTCTTAGTCCAAAATCCAAATTAATTCCTTTAAATTTGAGTTAATTGTCTTTTTCGTCCTTAAGTTCAATTTATTTTAGTCTATAAACTTTAAATTTTTTGTCAAACTAGTCATTTCGTTTGTTGTTTGTCTATAAAATTGTCAATAAGTCCAATAAAATGATGTTGTATCACAATGATTACATATGTGAAAATATCAGTTTTATAAATATCAATAGAGGGAATGACCAACTTGACAAGAATATTAAAATTTAAGGACCAAAAAAAAAAAAAAAAAACTAAATTCTAAAGATGAAAATGACAATTCAAATAAATTTTAAAGCTATAAATTAGATTTAGCTTAATTATAATATAATACTCCAAAAATAAGAAAATTAATGTTAAATTACTGATAATCTCAAAATTTTAAGAATAATTGGTAATTTAATATGATATTAAAATAAGAGGTCCTAGGTTCAATCCTTATTTTCTCCACACTGCCTCTCATATAAAATCTCACATGTTGGGAATTCTATTAAAATCTCGTGCTATTGTTTCATTTTGTTTGTTCACCTAAAAAAAATTAACTAATTAAGAGAATAGAATTTAATAATTTGTCTTTAAAAGAAAATTATAGAAGCTTTTAAAATTACCCCCTACAAACTTTCCAGAATTAAACCTATAATAAAATAAAGGACATGGGCCCATGTCCCATGGGTATATTTGTAACTTTAATTATAAGAGCATCCACATTGGTGGAGCCATAAATTTAGCAATATGGCTCTACAAAAAATTATTTTATCTATTTTACCTTCTCACTTTACAATATATTCAACAATAATGGATCTATATTTTTAACTATTATATTAAAATAATATAAAAAATTCATTATAAAACAGTGTGAACACAACCAAAAGAGTTTTTTATTATTAAAAAGCAGTGTGAACACAACAATTTAATAATAATTTTTTTTTACATATGAGTTACAGTGCACAACCAAAAGTAGCTGTACATTGTAGCTATGGAACAAAAAAATATGGTTTTGGCTCCACCAATATTGTAGCCACATTTTGGTATTTGGTGGTGCTAAAAATAGCAATATGGCTTTTTAGCACCACCAATACTAGTGCTCTAATGTTTTACAAAACCTAAAAGTTAGTTTGTTTATAAAAAACTAAACTAAAATTTGGATTATTTGCAAACCAAAAAAAAAAAAAAAAAAAAAAAAAAAAGCGAAAAGCAAAACTTTATTCAGCTTTGTAAGCATACGAGGGAAGCCAACTTAGATTTTTCTTTGATAAAAAACTTTCAATAAGAACTTTTCGAGGTATGATTTATCATTTATCGTTAAACTGTTCAGCCATCTCATGCATTCTCTCCAGTAGGTGTCCATATGTTATTTCGACATCTTTATTGATCGTTTCGATCATATGGTAAGTGATGATGCCAAAAATATCACCAGTAAGTCACACGGTCCTCACGCACTCCAAATAGCACCTGCACAACAAAAAAAAAGGACCTAGCAGAGGGCACCGGTATGGTATCGGCCAAATACCCTCTGAAGGTCAAGTCAGGACTATTCTCACTGCTCTAGAGTGCTAGAGAGGGTAAATTATGCGTACCTTGGTTTGTTAGGGTGCTTGGGTTTTTATAGTAGCAGGGGTTGACCCTTTTTCCTTGGAGTAGAAGTCTTTTCCTTATAGGAGTCTTCTTGGGCGTATTTTGCGGGATCCTTTCCATATAGGAATCCTTCTTACAAAACGTGGAGGACAAGTCATTTATTTATACACGCAAACGTGGTTAGCAAGCATTCTTTGACTAGTACCGTCAGCTTATATTATGCCTTCGATCTTCATACCGTCAGCTTCAGGATGACCTTTCAGCTTTATTATCCCGTCGGCCTATGGTGCCTCTGCTTACAAGTTTATCACGCAGTCAGTCATTAAACAAAGGCTGACAGCCCAGTAGATACCGTCACATATAAACTGTCGGCTTATCTTACTTGACCAATTTCTTTTATCTTTATCAGTTGCCCCCTACTCCATATCTTCGTCACTTTTTATACAGGCGGGTTATGGAGTTAATGTTTTTGTCGATTGTGTTATTTTTAAAGAGGCGGAAAAATCATTTACATGGGTCTCCTCGAGCCGCCGTGCACTTAATGCTTTGGACAGGTGGCATGTTCTTATTGGCTTTGCTTCTGACGAGGGCGTCGCTTCGTCTTCCGTGTCCTTTTATCCCATATATAAGCAGCACCTCCTCCTTATTTTTCTCTATTTCATTCTTGCTGATCTTTGAGAGAGAGACCGTCGCCCTTTTTTTCGTTAGCTCAACCTTTACTTCCGTCAGCTTATCCATTGCTATCTTTGAAGCCGTTCTTCTCCAGAAGGCCATCTTACCAGTAAGTTTCATCTCCTCTTCTTTTTCATTTTTGCCTATTTCATTAGTGAGGATGTCAGCCTAGGTACTTAGATTGGATCCGTCACTTGTAGGTAGTCAGACGTCAAGTGACGCGTCATGTGAGGAGTCGTCAGTCTGCGAAGGAGCGGGCTACGATGAGGCCTTTGGTTCTGGTGATGAGTCAGAGGACTTCTCGCCTTCGTCAGAGAGAGAGATGTCGGCCCGATCTCCTGACGGTGATGAGAGTTACACTGGGGGAGATAAGGATGAAGTAGAAGAGGAAAGAGGAGAGGACGGAAATGATGGGGATGACATAAATGTTGACAGAGATGATAGTGATGGAGATGAGGGATCCAGTGAAGGGACCTCAGAGGGTCCCGGAGATAACCGTCCCTTCATTCTCCCTGAGGATTGAGCCGTCAACAAATTTTTGCCTAGGATGAGTGATAAGGTTTTTAGGGAGTTGCGCACTTGTTACCAAATCCCAGACCATATCCCGATCCGTCTCCCTAGAGAGAATGAGAATTGTTACTCAGGGAGAACCGCTGAGGTTGGCATGTATGATGCCATTTTTGCTATGGGCCTGAGATTACCGTTGACGGCCCTACACCGTCAGCTTGCTGACTTCCTAGGCCTGTTCGTCACTCAAATTGCCCGAAATGCCTGGAGGACTTTCATTGGAGCTGAAGTCTTGTGGGGCCGTCTAAGTGGAGGACACTGTCAGCTTATCTTAGACTAATTTTTTTATTGCTACAGTCCCCATCATATTGCCTCGTCTAAAGGGACATACCATTTTAATGCCTAGGAGAAAAGTTTGAGGCTGGTATCAGATATGCCAGATTCCAATAGGACTTGAAAAGTAGATATTTTTTTTGTTGAAGGGACGGATTGGGTTTGCAGTCAGGAGGAATGGGCGACGATGCCCCGTGGTTATTTTGACAACACTTGGGCTTTTGTCAGGGATTCAGGTTAATCCCGTCAACTATGTTCCTTTTGTTTTTGAAATGACGCTACTAACACTCCTCTTTTTCCTTTTCAGCTCATACCCGTCCCCACATAACCGACGAATAAGAGGAGTTCATCCATCGGGTTCTGGAAATCCTTTTGGAGGAACTTAAGTGTAGGGATTTGATCACCCTTGACACCATTCATTTATACTGTGGGGGTCTAGAACCGTCATCTGAAGCTCGAAGGTTGGACGAATTTTCACGTCGACGTGAGTAGATTTCTTATTGACTCCGTCAGTTTTACTCCTCCGTCTCTTGTTCTAATTGTTTTTTTGTATTGTAGAGATGGAATCTACTAAATAGAGGATAAGGGCTGCTGTAACTCGTCAAAAGGAGGAGAAGAGGGCGAATGAGGCAGGGGGGGAGACGTCGTCAACCCCTAAGGCTGTCACTAAGTAGGCAAAGAGGAAGCCCGACGGGAGTGATGGCCGTCTGGCTAAAAAAGCCGCCGTCACTCCTGGAGATAGTGCTGCAAAGGAAAAATTGCCTCTCCAACCAAGCCACAGTGCGGGTAAAGGGGTAATGACCTCCTCGGGTCCCGTCAATGAGGGCCCTTGCCGCCTCCTGACCCACAAGGACTATGCCATCGGGGAGATTCAGTCCTTCATAAAGCCGACGGACATAGAGCCTTGTGATTTGTTGGGGACGGAGGATTTAGGGGCATCAGCCCTTTTTGATCTCACCAGGGTATGTTTGCTACCTTTTGGTCGATCTGATTTTATTTCACTTTAATGAACTTTGACTGACAGCTGTGTTCTTTTCTTAGGCCTGGGTGCATGTTAAGGCCCTTCAAGACTGTTGCGTCGCGAAGGAGGGAGTCGTTACTAGGGTCTGGAAGCATAATACAAATCTGATGAATGAACAAGTGCAGCACAAGGATGCCGTCCGCACGCTGAATCAAAAGCTGAAGGAAGTCAGGGAGAAGCTGGTAGAGGCTGACCGTTAGAATGACAAGTTCAAGGAGGAGGTGACGGATCTAGGCCAAAGATTGTAGATGGCTGGGGCTGACGCGGTTCGAGACTTTAAGGCGACGCAATCGTTCATTGACTCTTGTGCCGAGTATTATGGCACTGGTTTTGACGATTGCCTTAAGCAGGTTGCATCAACCTTCCCAGAGCTGGACTTGTCTGGAATTACTATGGATGATGGAAATGACGGCTCTTCTCAGCCTAATCCTACTCTAGAGTCTGACGGCGTCGTTGTCCTAGCCCAGCCTACTGCAAATCCTCCTACTTCTGCTTCCAACACTCCAGCTGCATTTATGGACGTTGATGATCAGCAAGCTGACGGGAGTCCTGCTGGCGCTCCTGCTCCTTAGTTTTCTTTATTTGCACTTCAACCTTGTATTTCAATTATTTTGCAAACAATCGTTGTATTTTAATTATTTTGCAAACAATTGTTTAAGTGCTCGTTTGGTTTTCTCGTTGAGGTTTTGCACGTCCTTCACATTTCTTGGTGGTGCCATCTCCATAATGGCCTGGTTCTTGTCTGAGTTTGCCTCAATTCTCCTTTGGGACACCATAAATCCTAGGAATTTTCCCGCCGTCACTCCGAAGGCGCATTTTCCTGGATTGAGCTTCATGTTGTAGGAACGAAGGGTGCTGAATGTTTCTTTGAGATCTTCCAGATGATCTTCCTCCCTTTGGCTTTTTACTAGCATGTCGTCAACGTAGACCTGGACATTCCTCCCAATTAGCTGCGCGAACATTTTATTCATAAGTCTCTGGTACGTTGCGCCCGCGTTCTTCAGGCCGAAGGGCATCACTTTGTAACAAAAGAGGCCTTGACTGGTCACGAACGAAGTTTTCTCCTGATTAGTTTCATGCATTCGGATTTGGTTGTACCCTGAGAAAGCATCCATGAAGCTCAGCAGCTGGTGTCGGGCTGTAAAGTCTACTAGGACGTTGACCCTTCGGAGGGGATAGCTATCTTTGGGGCAGGCTTTGTTAAGGTCGGTGAAGTCCACACACATCCGCCACTTTCCGCTAGCTTTTTTGACCATCACCACGTTCGCTAGCCAATCGAGATAGTATACTTCCCTAATGAAGCTTGCTTCCTGTAGTTTACGGACTTCTTCTGCTATGGCCCGATCTCGTTCGGTGGCGAACACTTTCTTCTTCTGTTGAACAGGTGGAAAGGCGGGCGATACATTCAACCTGTGCACCATGACTGAAGGGTCTATTCCTGGCATATCTTCATGACTCCAGGTGAATACGTCTCGATTGCCTCTGAGGAAGGTTATGAGCTCTTGACGGATTACGGGGTTAGCGAGTGTTCCAATCTTGGTCGTTCGGCCAGGATTGGAACTCTCAAGGAGTATTTCTTCTAGCTTCTCTACTGGCTCCGTCACCGTTTGGTGCTCTTCTATATTCAAGGCCTGAACCTGATCCTCCATCTCCATCATGGCTACGTAGTATTCGCACGCGGCCACCTGACTTCCGCGTAGCTCCCCTACTCCGTAGTTGGTAGGGAACTTAATCATTAGGTGGTAAGTTGAAGTTACCGCCTTCCATGAATTGAGCATGGGTCGTTCGAGGATAGCATTGTAGGCAGATGAGCAATCGACCACCAAGAATGTTACGTCTTTGGTTATTTGCTGAGGGTAATCACCTACCATTACGGACAATGTGACCGCGCCCAGGGGGAATACCCGGCTCCCTCTGAAGCCTACAAACGGGGCATTTGTCGGGATCAATCGTTCCCTGGTGATCCTCATCTGTTGGAACACCGGGTAGTATAAAATATCTACTGAACTGCCATTGTCGACCAACACCCAGTGCATGTTGTAGTCTTCTACCCATAAGCTGACGACGAGTCCATCGTCATGGGGATGGTGAAGGCGTCGTGCATCCTCTTCTGAGAACCCGATAATGGGGCCTTCTCTTCGTGCTATCTTTGGCACAACTCCCGTCAGCTGAACATTTTGTACCATCCGTAGGTAGGTTTTGCGAGCCTTTTTGGATGACCCGGCGATAGCCGTCCCTCCTACGATCATTCTTATGTCCCCGATCGGGGGCTTCGATCGCTCATTGTCCTGTCGGGGGTGTTGGTCTTGTGGGGGTGGATCTGTTTTCTCCTTGCTAACGAACTTCTGCAGTTTTCCTTGTCTGATGAGGGCCTCAATCTACTGCTTTAGGTCATAGCAATCAACCGTATCGTGACCATGGTCTCGGTGGAAGCGGCAATACTTATCCCTAGAACGTTTGTTGGGATCACTCTTCAGCTTTCCCGGGAACGTCAGAGCCTCCTCATCCTTGATTTACATAAGGACTTGATCTATCGGGGCGGTCCAGTAGAGTGAAGCTCGTGAATCTTCCCCCTAGGAGCTTGGGGCGCTTCTCATCCCTTCGGTCTCCCGTTCTTGTCTTCTCTCGGCCTTGGTCCTGTCGAGTGTCTTCCTGCCTCTCTCTTTTCTTTGGCCTTTCTTCTCGGGCTAACAACGCGTCTTCGGCGTTCATATACTTTGTGGCCCGGTAAAGTACTTCCGACATGGTCTTTGGGTCGTTTTTATACAGGGAGAACAAAAACTTACCCTTCTTCAGGCCATTCGTGAACGTTGCAACAAGTATCTTATCGTCGGCTTCGTCGATCGAGAGTGCCTCCTTGTTGAAGCGGGATATGTAGGCTCTTAAAGTTTCATCCTCTCACTGCTTGATACTCATCAAGCAAGCCGTAGACTTCTTGTATCGATGGCCTCCGATAAAGTGTGCGGTAAATTGAGTGCTGAGTTCTTTGAAGGTGCTGATGGAGTTCGGTGTCAGTCGACTGAACCAAATTCTCGCTGCGCCCTTCAGCGTTGTAGGGAAGGCCCTACACATGATCGCGTCTGCTACTCCTTGAAGGTGCATTAGGGTCTTGAAGGTCTCCAGGTGGTCCAGAGGGTCCCTGACCCCGTCATAACTGTCTATCTGTGGCATGCGGAACTTACTAGGTAAGGGGAAGGAGTTGACGGAGGCGGTGAACGGCGAGTCAGTTCGGTTGACAAGGTTGTCAAGATCAATGGACACTCGCCCCTTGAGAGCGTTCATCATAACCTCCATTTGTTTCTTCATCACCTGCATCTCTGCGATAATAGGTGGCGAAGCTGTATCTGCGAGAGAAAGGAGGCTCACGTTTTGTCGCTCCAGTTTGCTCAGGGCGTTACTGGCCTGGGGTTCCTCTTGGTTTCTTCTGTCAGCGCTGGTTCTTTCTTGATCAGCTCCTTGGTTGTCCGGTGCTGCATTTTTCTGGCGTAACTGCTCTTTTAGGTCGCGATTTTTTCTGGTGAGGCGTTCCACTGCCGCGGCGAGAGTCTTGACTTGCTTCTCGAGGGCAGTCGTGGGTGGTTCCTCTTCTTGAATGTGGTTAGTGGTTGCCATTAAGCGGGTGAGCACCATGCAACTTTTGTCCGGGAAGCGGTAATACAACTTTATACTACACGGTTCCCACAGACAACGCCAACTGATGATGTCGAAAATATCACCAGTAAGCCACACGGTCCTCGCGCACTCCAAATAGCACCTGCACAACAAAAAGAAAGGACCTAGCAGAGGGCACCGGTGTGGTACCAGCCAAATACCTTCCGAAGGTCAAGTCAGGACTATTCTCACTGCTCTAGAGTGCTAGAGAGGGTAATTATGTGTACCTTGGTTTGTGAGGGTACTTGGGTTTTTATAGTAGCAGGGGTTGACCCTTTTTCCTTGGAGTAGAAGTCTTTTCCTTATAGGAGTCTTCTTGGGCGTATTTTGCGGGATCCTTTTCATATAGGAATCCTTCTTACAAAACGCAAGTCATTTACTTATACACGCAAACGTGGTTAGCAAACATTCTTTGACTAGTACCGTCAGCTTATATTATGCCTTCGATCTTCATACCGTCAGTTTCAGGATGACCCTTCAGCTTTATTATCCCGTCGGCCTATGGTACCTCTGCTTACAAGTTTATCATGTCGTCAGTCATTAAACAAAGGCTGACAGCCCAGTAGATACCGTTACCTATAAACCGTCGGCTTATCTTACTTGACCAATTTCTTTTATCCTTATCAGTAAGCATAGTTCTCAGAATTGGACCGGAACGGGAGGTCGAACTGTGAAAACCGGGAACCGGGATGAAAACCAGTTTTTTAAGCATAAAGAACCGGGCATATGTGGCAATTCCTTGAACCCCTAAAGTCGGGGTTGGACAGCACGAACCGGTGGCAAGAACCGTGCAGTCCAACCCCTTAGCAATTTTTTTATTTTATTTTATAAAAACAATTTAACGCAATTTTATTCTACTTAATTAAATTATCCATCTCTTACAAGGAATAAAAAAAATTATAATTAAAATCCTTGAAAGATATTCAACTTTACTTCAAAAATTAATAATAAATTTTAATGTTTTCATGGTTATTATTTTATTTTATTAACTTTCTTATTTAATTATTAAATATATGTTTGAAAATCATTAAATTTCCCTCACATATATAGATATACTAGTCGCTAACCCGTGCGATGCACGGGAAAGCTACCAATTTTTTCCAAATGATGTGACATTAGCTATTGAAATTTAGCATCGATTCTCTGGTAGCACATTCTTATTTTTCAATTTCATTTATTTGATGTCTTCCACTAAATATTCAATGCATTCATTATATTTAAAAAACGTTGAAGTTTAGATATTGTTTTTCAATTCCTCTTGATTTTAAAGACACAACTATTGAATCTCAACAACATACCAATGCAAATATTAATTACTTAAAATTCAAAATAAATTATTTAAACATGATAAGTTAGAATTGAAATTGAGTCTCATGAGTTTTTTAAATGTAAAGAATTTAGAAATTAAATGTATATAGACAAACAGTTAACGCTATACTAAAAGAAATCCTCAAATAACTAAATAAAAGAGTTTAATTCCTCTATGTTTCAATTTAATAAGGATTGGTATTTGGTACTACTTGGGTTTTTTTTTTTTTTTTTTGGGAGTTGCACAAAAACAGATCAATTGCTATACCGGTGTATTTTTATGCTTAAAAAAATAACAAAGGACAAAAGATCAATTCCTGACAACAAAGAACATTTTACTTTTCATTTTCATCAAAAACACAAAACGCAAAAAAAAAAAAAAAAAACCATTACACCCCATTACAATAAGCAATATTCTACCACCCCATTACACTGTAGACATATATAGCAACTTCTTCATCACAAACGCAAAATGAAAAGAAGAAAAAATCCATTGCACCATGAATGTCTGGTTCTTCTTCATCACAAACACAATTTAAAAGTAATATGAAAATAGAACGTGGTAGTTTCCCATCATAGGGCTTTCTATCTATAGATTGAGCCATTACCAAGGAGCTAATTCGTTCAGAACTTAGTTGACTGCTTCTATAGATAGGGTGGAGTGTCCTTGGCTCAGCATTATAGCACATAGGGCTTCGGCGCTACTACAGCGCTTCGCTAACTCGAAGCGCCTCGCTATGAGAATCTAGCTTCGCTAACGCTCGGCTAAGTCTTGAACCTTCGCGCTGACCATTCGCTTTCTCAGTAGCAAAAGCGCTTCTCTTTGCCCCTTAAGTAGAAGGACAAGAAAGAGATTTTTGGTTTTATTGCTCCCGCTTCCTCACATCTGCGCTCGTCAAGCCAACTTTGCTTTTTGGGAGGTGAAACAGCAGTTGAAGTGGACTGCATTCCGGAAAAAGTGGCCTGCTTGAAAGAAAGGGCGGGCACTCTCGTGTTTCAACCCCACTATACTATTCATAGTGGTGAGGCACTGTGTACTTACAGCCTCTACGATAAGCAAGTGAATGGGGCCGGTGCGTGGTTGCTGGGCACTGGTTGCTGATTCAGCAGATAACTTATTGAAACAATTTCCTCAATCACCCTCTTAATTGAAATATTGCATTAATGAATGCTAGAGATATATAAAATTTGGGAATTCTATCAAACTCTTGTGAGAAGCCAATAACAAAAACATATGTACAACCAACATCATTATTATGTACACATATATACAGCCAACAAAAAAAAAAAAAAAAAAAAAAAATCTTGACACACAATGATACTATTTGATTTTTTTTTTATAAAAAAAATAAAGATTGGTATTTGGTACTACTTGAGACTATTATAGATTCAAAAGTAAAATGAAAATAGAACATTGGATCATGAAAAGTTTCTCTCAAGGCAAGCTTAGAATAAAAACGTGTAAAAAAGGTTGCTTAGTAGATTCATCGCAACTTGTGCAACAGTCTAGGATAGGTACTTGCAGATACCTAATATTAAATTCAAGTCTATTAAAGGTGAGATAACAGTGGATCTTTTCTTTATAAGTAAATATTAGACTTTATAAAGAGAAAAAGCAATTATGTAATCTGATATTTTCTTCAATTTGGTGCCGCCCCATCCAAAGCCACCCCATTGACATCCCTAAAGCAGTAGAGAAGTCAAACAGATTGAAGCCATACTTTCTGCATATCTAATTATGTAACAGCACACTCCTAATGTTTTGAATGTGGCACAAACATTATTGATTGGCAATTGCAAACATATATATCAGGAGACTTAATAATAGAGTTAGTCAAAGGGACATGAAAAGTCACAATCCTCCGATTCATCCCAACCCTGAGTCATCTTTTCTGTCTCTTCTCTTTTAACTTATGAAACGCATAATAATTGGTCTAAATTAATATTAACAAAACTATATTTTGGTTTGTTTACTGCAAGTGCAATATCAACATAAAATATCACTCACTGTTGAGTAAAAATTAGTTCTCTCTATGCTGTCATATCACTGAATTCATAACAAAGAGAAAAAATAAACTATTTTGTTTGTTTTAAGTATTCTTCCTAAAATATGCAACAAATATACTATGCTCAAGCTGAAACAAAAGTGCACAGGGAAATAATTTTTTTTGTTTATTGCTGATTCAGCAGATAACTTATTGAAACAATTACCTCAATCACCCTCTTAATTGAAATATTGCATTAATGAATGCTAGAGATATATAAATGTGTAAGTTTTGTGCATATTTCAATAAAGTTTCTCTCAAGGCAAGCTTATTTTCCTACAAGTTGGCCAACCCATGGTAGGTATCATGAATGAATAACTCCAAGCATAAAAGTAGATTTAAACACAATGTAAAGAAAAAGAAAAAGAAAAAAAAGACGTATAACCTGATTATCAGGAAGCAAGTTGATAACTCCACCTCGCTCAATTTGCACTAAACAAAAATAAATCATAGCTCAGTTTCCACACAAAAACAATTCAAAATTAACCAATAGCTCAGTTTCCACACACAAAAACATATAACTAAAATTTTTTTTCTTATAAATAAATTTTAATAGTTATAGCAAACTTACTGAACATTCATCTCAATGTTTGCAATTACAATATGTTTTGTGTAGCTAAATAATTTAACAAAGGAGAACACAATTCTAGTTGAGAAGTTACGCATTGCTAAGATTATGTACAACAACATAGATGGTGACAACAAAGAGATTCTATTTTCCAAGAATGATGCTATCAGTGCTACCTGTGCAAAAACATATGAGGAAGCAGTCACAGGGTCATTGGATAAAAGTCTCCAGGGAGGTATTCCTTGTATATTTTTTAATTTGTATGATAAGTGTCTTTGTATGTCTTTAGATTGAAGGGAAAGTAGGGATTGCAATGTTCTTTCATAGATTATAGATTAAAACTGGCCACGGGCCAGGATAGGCAGCTATGGGATTAGGCCAGAGACAGAAAATAGGCATTGATTTAGGTGCACACAGGACTAAATTAAAACAAATAGCTCAGCTTCCATAAAAAAACATAAACATATAACTAAAATTCAAAAAAAAAAAGTTAAGAAATCCACACTAAAATTGACCAATAGCTCAGTTTCCATACAAAAACATAAACATATAACTAAAATTCAAAAAAAAGTTAAGAAATCCACACTAAAATAGTAGCTCAGTTTTCACAAAAAACAAATAGCATACCTTTAACTCTGATTCGAATGGAGGAAAAGAATGAAGAGAAATGCAATAGCAATAAACCTAAAAATTGAATAGCTGTGAAAAAAAAAGCATGTTATAGATTCCTAATCTATATAGAGTTCGGATTCAGAAAAAAAAATATAGGTTTATAAGATAATACCTGTGGGCCGGTCTCGACGGGCTGGGTCGGTTGCATTGCCGACCGACATAGTTGTTGGGCCATGGGCTGGTGAAGAGTGGGACGGTCTGTTGGGTCGGATCGGGGAAGAGGCAGAGGATCGGTCTATGAAGGTGTCGTTGGGTCATGCCGTGGATCGGTCTGTGAAGGTGTCGTTGGGTCATGCCGTGGAAAGGAAGAGGTAGAGGATCGGTCTGTTGGGTTGGATCGGGGAAGAGGCAGAGGATCGGTCTGTTGGGTTGGATCGGGGAAGAGGCAGAGGATCGGTCTGTTGGTGTCGTTGGGTCATGTCGTGGATCGGTCTGTGAAGGTGTCGTTGGGTCATGCCATGGAAAGGAAAAGGCAGAGGATCGGTCTGTTGGGTTGGATCGGGGAAGAGGCAGAGGATCGGTCTGTTGGGTCTTGCCGTGGAAAGGAAATGGCAGAGAATCGGTGTTTTATTTTCGTGTGGGAGGAAGGTAATTGCAGAGTGTTAAAAGAGAAGGCAGTCGTGTGGGAGAGCAGAGTGTTAAAAGAGAAGGCAGTAGGGTAGTGTTTTATTTTTTTTGTTTTATTATTTTATATATATATATTTTTTAATGTTATGCTGATGTGGAAAAATGTGGAAGCTTCAAAAGCTTCGGTTTTATATATATATATAGATTAGTCAATTTTTCTAGTTTTATAAATTTAATATCTATATTTAGGCTTTAATTAATTATTAAATTAATTATGACGTCATTACGGTTTGACCCCGGTTCGACCTTAAAAATCTTGAACCTCTCCCTTTTACGGTTCAATGAATGATTTGGATCTGAAAACCTTGATGCTAAGTCATTGCACCAGCTGTTGCTTTTCCCGTGAAAGCCTGCACGTTTTAATGGTAATATAATCCGTGACAGATTATCTTCGAGAAAGACAAATTTCACATGGAATGTTGGTCTAATCTCATAACAAATTAATAATAATAAAAAAGAAAAGCTTTTTTTTTTTTTTGAGAATCTAAAAACACATTTAATTAATGAGGCCTAAATAACCCCATCTATGATTCTCGCTCGTCTGATTTATTAAGTAATGCCACTTTACAAGGGCCATATTAGTAATAATAATATTAAATTAAATGTGATTTACCATATCATGATATCAAATTTAATTTAACTAGTCGCTAATCCGTGCGATGCACGGGATAGTTAAACAAAATTTATACACATTTACTTTTATTGGTACAATCATTTGAAAATAATTCTAACTAATACCCAAATGTAAGAGACACATTGACTTACTATTTAAAGTAGTCTTCTGAATAATTTACACATATTGTGCAACTGAGCCTTAATTTCTCATCAACAATAAAAACATGGAAATTCAAAACATGGAAAGAAAATAAAAATTACAACAATTAATTCCATTATCTTTCATGCTATACTTTGTAATTGTATGAAATTAAGTCAACTCAATTTAAGTAGTTGTAATAAAATTGGCTTTTACTATTCTCTATTCTATAGAGATATGAACATATTGGATTTCTCAAACAATTACCGGTATTGCAATAAAATGATTTATTATTGAAAATAAGAAACAAAGAAAATCTGTCTATAACTTAAGAAACACAATATAATAAAATTAAAGAGATAAAATTTTCGGAGGACAAAATATTATAGATAATTTTAGAAACAGATTATACACTTAAAAGGGTCAGTAATTTATAACACTTACCCCCCACTATTAGTATACAGATACCAAGTGCAGTCGTCGTAACCCTTTGAAAGAACCTTCCCTAATTGGACCTTATAAAAAAAAAAAAAAACACCCAATTAACAAAATTGATCAAAAAGGGTCTAAAAAGCACACAAAATCAATTCAAAAAACAAAAAATAAGAGACAAAGTAATTACTTTCCGCTGCCAATGAAATCGTCTTTTGTATTGCTGTTCCAAACTGTAACACTTATCTCTCTAAGGCCTTCAATTAACGAAAATACAAACTTTTCTTGGAATACCGGAGTATTATGACCATCTATACACACACACACAAAAAACAAAATCAGCATAACTCACTATAACTCTATAGAAGCCTAAAAAATATAAAGAGAAATTAAAGGGGTTGAATTTGATATTTACGTTTGGAGAGAGAGAGTTTACAGAAACTGTGGCTTTATATTTCTTAACTTGAGAGAAGGGTAAGGTTGCTAGGGTTTTGAGGGTAAGGTTGCTAGGGTTTTGAGGTGTTATAATGTTTTTATTTTTATTTTTTATTTTTTAAATATTGTGCTGACGTGGAAAATTGTGGTACCAATAGAGGCTTCGGTTATATATATATCTATATATATATAGATTAAAGTAATTTCGAATACTGTATTACGAAATTTATATATATATATATAGATTAAAGTAATTTCGAATACTGTATTACGAAATTTTCTTACAGAGGTATAGGCAGCCATTTTATCATCATCACAAGCACCGAGACAAATTGCAATTCCACTGCTTGTACATTTTCTTGCTTGACGGAGCGCTGTTATCCTCCCAATCATTTCTGCAATTCTCAAGCAAAAAAGTCACAATTACAATTTGTATCGTATACAAGCAATGTCATGATGTTTTTTCCAACTATTAATTTTAAATTAGTCCTCGAAATTTCATAATCGTCGTTGCTTTACAATTTTTTATATAGATAGAGCAAGAATTGAATTTATGTAATTCATCTTTATCATCATGTCTGAATACTAATTAATTTATTTACATGTGACATCTCTTAATAGTTAATACTCTATAAGTTAAGAGCTCTTCTTATGTGAGGCTACCTCTACTACAGTGTGAGTAGTGCTACTTCTCTTCCTCTATGTAATTTGGCTTAGGGGTGAGAGTTTGTCATTCTATCCTTGCTAAGGTCTAAAGAGCATGGATTCCGATTTTATAGAGCGACTGTAATGTATTAGCCTGACGGCAAAAAAGGGAGAAATTATCATTGTCTGCTTAGACCATCATGGAAAAACCTTAGAGGAGTGTTCTCTTAGTCTACTAGGACGCTTTTTCACTTCAAAATCCATTAATCTCAGGGCTGCAAAGAACCTCCTATAATCGGTTTAGAAAATGGGGAATGATTTGAAGATTACTTAAGTTGGTGATGGACTCCTTCAGTTCAAGTTCTCTTTGGAAAGTCAATTATTGTGGGTTATGAATAATGGTCCATGGAGTTTTGATAATCACCTACTGCTCTTGAGAAGGTGGGAGGCGGGTATGACGACATTCTTAATTACTTTCCATCACGCTCCTTTTTAGGTGCAAGTTTGGGGATTGTCTTTTGATCTCATTATAGAACAGAAGGGATGGGACATTGGTTGGGCTATTGGACGAGTGCTAGATGTGGACAGTAAGGCGATTGTGTTGGACCAAGCTCGGTTCTTGTGGATATGTGTGGAATTGCCACTCGATAAACCAATTCGTCGTGGAGCTCTAGTATTGACCCCAGAGGGTGACAAGGTGTGGTGGTGTTCCAATATGAGTGGCTCCTAGGATTGTGTTTCAACTGTGGGATGTTAGGGCATGAAGTGAAGGGGTGTAACACTGTGATGAGAAGGGAGGGAGAGGATAGCCCTTACGGTGAGTGGCTGCGAGCTAACGCTCGGAAGCCAAAGTTCTACAGAAGCTGCCAGTCCCCAAGCCCACCCACAACGGCAGAACACGACGGAGACAACAAATGGTCAGGAATCATTGCGTGAGAGACATGCTCCTGAAACCAAAACCTACTTAAGTGATTGTGAGAAACCGCGCCCCCGGCCCGTTTTATAGGATGTTGGGCCAAACCTACGTGAATGGGTGGAGTCGTGTTATTGCCTCTCAAAATGGAGGTTTGACTGATTATATTTTCCCCTTTAGATTAAGGGTTTTACAATGGAGTCGCCACTTATTTAATTATTGGAATAAATAAGAAAACCAAAATTGAAAAATTTCTCATTTTATTAATTTGTAATTGAATTTACATTGATCATAGGAAAATTACATGGTTTTGGTTCGAAATACAATCTAAGATAAAGTACATAGCTTTGTTTCCTAGATACAATCTAAAAATTGAAAATTACATGGATAAGCATTTGATCTACTAACACTTAATCTAAACTCGGAGGCTATGTTACGAGGTGGAAAGGTGTTAAGCACCCACCTTGCCCGGTGAAACCGGTCTTCTCGACTATGGTGCCCAACATTCATATCACATCATCCAATATGTTATCAGTCAATTTGCATGTTGAATTTAATGTGTGTGCATGTGATAAACCCTAATTCAATTTATTAACCATTGCATTTGGATTGAAAAAATAAATTCTAATGAATGTGTGTGGATGGTAATAACATAGATTCAAGGATTTGAAAGAATTATTAAACAAACTTGTTTTTCATATTTTTGATGTGGATTTAAGATTAAATCTAGTGATATACATGAACATGTGATGAACAACCAAGAACATGTGAAGAACACATAAGAACATTCAAACATATTCAATGGAATTATCATACTTTAATCTTAAATTTTCATCATGGCAACATAAACAAACAGTTAGGGAAGGAGATTATATCTTTATGCAAGATCCATATGGTGGAGGAGGGGACTCTTGATGGAGGTTCTAAGGGTGGAGGAAAAGAAGAGTTAAGAGAGGGAGAATGAGTCTCACTCAATACCTTGAGTCTCAGGAAGACCAAGATATGACAAAACTACTCAACTTCATTAGAACTCAAGAGAAGAGAAGAGAGGGGTTTTTTGTGTGTCTTGGAATGAAGGAGATGGGGGGTTTATATAGTAGTGGTGGAGGAAATATGAATGGAAGGTCATTTAACGAGGGTTGACAAAGAATCATGAACCTAGACCTCATTTTAGCTTTTGGGGAAATTTGGTGCATTAAATGTGGAGATTGATGAAAGTGAGGAGCAAGCAAAGTTCGGTTTTCCTGTAGTTGTTGTAACAGCTTATAGAGCCAACTTCGAAAAATCATATCTGACTCAATTCTGATGGGAATTGTCTCATTCTTATGCTCAAATTGAAGCCCCGGATGTCTAGTTTCTGGAAAAAATAATCTCATTCATAAATTCAAAATATTCTGAAAGATATCGATGAAATGGTGAGCAGAGGTCATTTGTTAGAAAATGGTTTTAGCACAATTAACATTAATAGGTCCTAAATTAGCTCCCAATTAATATTAAATGGCTCCAATCACTCCCATTTCAGACTTAATTGGTTCCAAATTTACTCTAATTAAAAGATAATTGCACAAATTACTCATTGAATAATTAATGTTTAACTATCTAGTTAATTAGGTGTGTGCAACCCTACCATAAAATGTAGTCCTAACCAATCAAATTATGACACATCATTGATCTCAAATTGATTATACTTATAACCAATTTGAAATTAATTGTTCATAATCACATATAGTCGAACTCAATTTGTGATAGTGCATCTTAGCTATTAAAACTTGATTTGATGATAACTTTCAATCTAGTGGTTCGATTAGGGCTTATGACCAGTTGATTTGATTGTCACAACATCAAGATCATTTTGATGGAATGAGATTAAAGATCTAATGAACAGAATCAAGATGCATATTTTCAATGTGAAATTACCCTTTTACCCTCCATGTGAGGTTAAATGCGGGTTGCAAAATGGGGTGTCAACAGTGATCCTGATTTTTTCAGTATGGATGTAAGCATTACAGAAAACCAGCTAGCATTAATTACGAGCACTGAGTAGCATATATTCCCCTTTCCATACACATTAGGACCCCATCATGACCATAATGCTCCTAGGATGTGCATGGAATGTAAAATCAAAGACTCCAATCCCGAAAATAAAGGAGCACTTAATGGGGACAACTTGATTTCCATTCCAATCTCCTATGTGAACGTGAGCAGCAGTGAGGAAAAAAACCCTAGTGCAATACTAGAACCAACACGTGACTGTGACATGTCACGTGACCTTCAAAATATCGAAAAAAAAAAGGAGAAAAAATGGAAAAGAAGGTCTCGGGGTGCACTGCAAGATACAACGGAGAAAGCAAAAATTGATGGGAAGGGAAGAAGGAAAAAAAAGAGCATGTACATTGGATGGAGAGTGTATTGACAGTGGTAGCACGAAGCATAACAAAATCATGGTGAGCTTTTCAAATTGTATAACAGTGAAGGCTGAAATCTAGCCCTGCCGAGCACAATGATCATCCTAAGTTGGAATTGTCGGGGGCTTGGGAACCTCCGTGCAGTCACTGTCCTCTCTTATCTAGTGAGAGAAAAAGCTCCCCACATTTTATTCCTCATGGAGACGAAACAAACAGTAGAGGAGATGAGAAAGATTCGAGAGGATTTGAGATACGACGCTATGTTGGCAGTACCTTGTGTCCGGAGAGCAGAAGGTTTGGCTATGCTATGGAAGTCTAAGGTATCACTAGATATTCAAACATACTCTTTGAACCATATTGACACCCACATCCTCAACAACCCATCTACACCATGGAGGCTGACAGGATTCTATGGTAGACCAGAAGACCATCGGAAGCATGAATCATGGAGTTACCTACATCACCTGCATTCAAGAGCTTCATTGCTATGCGTGTGTATAGGGGATTATAATGAAATTCTGACGTTGGATGAGAAACAAGGGAGACTACCAAAGGCAGGTAGCTTAATGGAGGACTTTCGATGTGCTTTATTACACTGTGGCCTTATTGATCTGGGTTCTAGTGGGAATAAGTTCACTTGGAGAAATGGTTGTCCTGGAGATGCCTTTGTTCAAGAGAGACTTGATAGGGCCTGTGGTATAGTTGAATGGAGAGAGTTATTCCCTCACAGCAAGGTTACTCACTTACATGCGGCTTTCTCAAACCATGATCCTATTTTACTCATAACTCAAGGGGCCTCACAATCAACTAGATGAAAGAAGATACCAAAGAAATTTGAAGAAAAATGGGCTTCTCATCTGGAATGTGAGCATATTATTATGGAAGCTTGGCACGGTATAAACCCCACTGGTAGCCCCATGTTTAGGCTATTTGAAAAAATAAAAAAAATTTCGCATGGCCTTGATGGGGTGGAGTTGCAACTTGGGAAGCTTGAAGGTACGTATTGATGAAAAGTATAAGGAATTGGAGTCCCTAATAGAGATGAACAATGCTGAAAATATTGGCCAGATTAATAATGTGAGGTATGAGATCAATGCATTACTACTACAGGATGAGTTGTTCTAGAGGCAAAGATCAAGGGCAATCTGGCTACCAGCTGGAGATAAAAATACTAAATATTTTCGTTAAAAGGCAAACCAAAGAAGAAGGAAAAATCATATTACTAGATTTATGGATGAAAATGGAAGGTGGTGTACCTTAAACAATGAGATTGCTAGGGTGGCCGAATCATATTTCCAAATTTTATTTTCATTAGCCAACCCAAGCAACATAGAGTCTATATTGGAGACGGTGGATAGGGTGGTGACCCCAGATATGAACATCACACTCCTATAGCCATACACACCAGTTGGGTTAAGCAAGCCTTGTTTCAGATGCACCCCTCCAAATCACTTGGGCCAGATGGTATGTTCCCTTTATTTTTCCAAAAGTATTGGCATATTGTTGGTAGTGATGTCACTAGTGCTGTATTATCTGTATTACACTCCGGATATCTCTTGCATAAGATGAATTACACTCACATTGTGCTAATACCTAAGAAAAATGAGCCAAACTTTTATTTGATTTTTGGCCTATTAGCCTTGGTAATGTGGTGTGTAGGATTGTCTCAAAAGTGTTAGCAAACCGCTTGAAAATTATTTTGCCTAATGTGATTTCTGACTCACAAAGTGCCTTTGTTCCTCAACGGTTAATTACTAACAACACTACTATAGCTTATAAGATTCTGCACAGGATGAGAAATAAAAGAAGAGAGAAGAAAGGTCATATGGCCATCAAATTGGATATCAGTAAAGCATATGATCTAGTTGAATGGGAAATCCTACGCAAAATTATGCTCAAACTGGGACTTGATTCACAATGGGTCCAGCTAGCAATGGAAACAGTCTGTACAACATCATACTTAGTGCTTATCAATGGAGAACCAAAAGGTTTTATTACTTCATCCTAGGGTATTAAACAAGGAGATCCTCTCTCCTTATACCTCTTTCTCCTATGTGCGGAAGGCCTCCCATCATTGATAAGGTCCAATGTTGCTTCCCAGAGATTACATGGTATTCAGTCGTGTCCAAATGGTGTTCGTATCTCACATCTCTTGTTTGCAGATGATAGCTTTATCTTCTGCCAAGCTACTGTGGAGCTAGCATCTACTATACCTATTGGGAAATTATGAGGCTGCCTCGGGTCAAGCAATAAATAGGCAAAAAACCTCAATTTTTTTCAACAAAAATACAAGAACAGAAGTAAAGGCTAATATACAAGAACTGCCAGGGGCTCGGGTAATGGAGGATTGTGAGACATACCTTGGGTTACCAATGGTTGCTAGAACATCTAAGGTAAATACTTTCAAAGCCCTACAAGAAATAATAAATAAAAAGGTGATGGGGTGGAAGGAGAAATTTATTTCAAAGGTCAGGAGAGATATCTTGATTAAAATAGTGGCACAAGCTATACCCACGTATTTTATGGGTATCTTTAAAATCTCTCAAACACTTTGCCACTCCATAAACTCTACCCTAGCTAAATATTGGTGGGGCCAAACAAAAGACGAGAAGAAAATACACTGGATTAGTTGGAAGAAGTTGTGTAAGTCAAAAGGAAGAGGTGGAATGGGGTTTTGGGACATTGAAGCTTTTAATCTAGCTACGCTTGCTAAGCAATGTTGGAGATTGATCCACAATACCCACTCCTTATTCTATCGGGTATATAAATCTAGGTACTTCTCCACATGCTCGTTTATGAAGGGAAATTTTGGCAATAATCCTTCATACATTTGGAGAAGCTTGCTGGCTGCAAGGGAGGTGATTTGGGAAGGCTCAATGTGGAAGGTAGGGGATGGATCCTCAATACAAGTCTCAAACCGTAAATGGCTACCAAACAGATCGGTGTTCCTGGGGACTCCTAGGCCTCAAATGTATGTAAATGAGTTGATTGATAGGGCCACAATGCAGTGGGACAGGGAGAAGATCTTCGATATGTTTGCCTACAGGACTACGATGGATATTTTATCTATCCCCTTGGGCAGCAACTCTGCTCATGATGCTCTAGTATGGAAGGAGAAAAAGTCCCAAACTTTCACAGTGAAATCAGCCTATCAGATGGCTTGCATGCTGAAGGAAGTGACTTGGGTTGAACATTCTGCAGCAGCTTCAGACCGGCATATCTGGAGCAGAATGTGGAAGCTGAACGTCCCTCCGAAGGTTTGAACATTTGTATGGCCGGCATGCTCAAATATATTGCCTACCAGAGACAATCTCCATCGGAAAAAACTAAGGGTTGACCCAAGATGTGAACTGTGCTGCCAGCATCATGAATCAATTGGTCACCTGTTGTGGGAATGCCCATTCGCAAGAAATATTTGGGCTTTATGCAAAGGGAAGATTCAGAAGTGTTCAAGTGAAGCTCAGGAATTTTTTTTTTTCTGCTATTTCGCACGATGGTGAGAAGGCTTTCTTAAGCTGACCTGGAAAACTGGGCCACGGTTTCCTGGGCAATGTGGAATGCTCGAAATTAATTTTATTTCGAGCAAGTCCAACTCCACCCAAGAAAGATCCTTGATGGCGTCCTTGGTTACTTAGCAGAGTACCAGAACTTTATGGCTGCACAGAATAGTGCTTTACATGGAGATTAATCTGGTGTATTTGTGCATGTAGTACTCGTAGTTTTTCTTTCCCCACTGCTGATTATCTTGTAGTCTTTTGTCTTGTATGATGCCCACTGAGTAGTCGGGTCCAGGGGGCTTAACTCTTGAGTTACCTTTACTATTTAGAAAAAATTACTCACATTTCTGGTTTGTATACGTACTCCAGATCAAGAATAGATCCACTATGACAAGCATCGACAATTGCATGAAGTGTGACACCCTTCTTGAGTGGCCAAACAATGGTGGAATTTATTTCATTATCAAGAATCATGCCCTCTTGCATAAAATCAACAGGACAAATAGTTTCCTCGACCCCATCACACTCGTCGTAATTGAAATCAAATTGCTGTAAGCCATGTCCAGAGAAGTAGAACACCAATGAGTCTCCAGATTCTGAACCCTCCACAAGCCATTTCAAAGGTTCTTGTATGTTTTTCTTCGTTGGACTAAATTTATCTTCTACTTTTTCATCTTCTGCATTATGGCATTAATGTTTTTACTAATGACAAATTATGGGTTATATGTAGAGGGGGCAAAAAAAAAAACAACAAAAAGAACACATCAACTAGTTACCATGGGAGATACAACTTGGCTGCAGGAACCAAAAAATGAAGCCAACAAAGAAGGCTCTACATGGAAGTTAGCAGATGAAGTTTTGATTGTGAAGAGTCTTTCAGAGATATAGTACAATTGTGATTAGTGCTTTCCCAAATCATGATTCATAGGGGTGGAACTAGATTTTAAGAGAGAGGGGGCTAAAGTAATAACAAACATAAAATTTATCCAATTTAAGAGTACTACATGAGAATTATATGAAACTTTTTGGGAGGCCATCCACATATTTTTGAAAATTCTAACTAAATTTAAGGGTAATTTTTTAATTATTGAAAATGTAAGGTTGAATTTATTCAACCATCTAATTGGCTTTATTCCGTGCCAAATTTGCTTGTAATTCAGCATTTAGTAACCCTGTATTTAGGTGGGTTTGATGTAAGGGTAGCGAGTGAGATAGAGTGAAGTTTGCTCAAGAGTGTGCAAGAAAACAGAGACTCGCGGCTGGGACTCGCGGGTGACTCGCGGCTGCAAGCCGCCAGAAGCAGCACACGTGCCAAGCATGCTGGAAGATGAACAGTCATGCTAGCTGGAGCACTACAGGACAAAACAGGACAACTGACCATACGGTTATCTCGCGACTGGATCTCGCGACTTAGTCAAGCCGCGAGGTCAAGCCGCGAGCCACCCCTGTTTTGTAAAACCTGACGTTTCACATTCCTCTCCCACTCCAGTATAAATTCCCCTATTACCCACGATTGAAAGAGAGCTTCCAGAGAGAATTTTGAGAGAGAAACCCTAAAGAAAAACCAGATTGTTTCACCCACAATCTCTACCTTAGAATCTCTTCAAATTCCTCAACTCTCTTCCTCTCCATTGCTAAATCCTTGAGAGGCATTATACCAAACCAGGTTCTCACCATCATCATCATTGTGAGACTGCTGTTTGGATTTCTGGGAAGCAGTTAGGAAGGAACCAATCTTCATTGGTTGATGCTACGGTCTAGTAGCGGAATCCGGGAAGCTAGAAAAGAAAAAGGTTCGGCGCAACCTCGTTGGAGCAAGAAGCTTGGAGGGCTTAGGTGCACTGGGTAGATTAGGCTTGGAGGGTCTATTGCTGTCCTTGTATCCCAACTGTATTTTCTAGTGGATTGATTACCGCTTGGAGGGCGGCGGAGAGGTTCTACGCCGAGGGCTTCGGTTTCCTCTTCGATAACACATCGCGTGTTGTCTTTGTGTTTGCATCTTCCTTCCTCTCTATCTTTGCCTTTTATATTATCTGCTGGATTTTATTTTGTTATGGCTTAGATAGTTTTTAACCAATTTCATATTATAGCATATGTTAAGTTTCCGCACACTAGTTGTTTGACATATTGCTTGAATTGGTTAAGTTGTATTTTGGGGGTCTAAACGTTCAAAGGTGTTTTGTACACGTTTTTGAACTTTCAATTGGTATCAGAGCGGGTACACTGTTATTGGTTTCATTACCATTGTGTGATCCTTGACTCCCTTTTTGAGATGGATAGGTCTCAATCCCTAAATGCACCTCCATATTTTGATGGTAGTAATTATGCTTTTTGGAAGGTTCGCATGAGAGCTTTTCTATGTTCTATTGATGAATCCGTTTGGGATGCTGTTGAGATTGGTTGGACCAAACCAGAGGCAGCCAAATCCACATGGGATAAGGCAGCACTTGCTGCATCTAATGCTAACAGTAAAGCACTCAATGCTATTTTCTGTGGTGTGTCTTCAGATGAATTTCACAGGATTTCTCATATTACCGTTGCCAAAGAAGCATGGGAGATTTTGGAAACCACCTATGAAGGCACGAAGAAAGTGAAAGACACCAAGTTACAAATGCTGACCACTCGGTTTGAGGAGCTCAAAATGAGTGAGGATGAGTCTTTTGACTCTTTCTATGGGAAGCTAAATGAAGTGGTTGTCAGCAAGTTCAACTTGGGGGAGAAAACGGAGGACTCAAAGATTGTAAGGAAGATCCTTCGATCATTGCCGGAAAGTTTTCGTGCTAAAGTGACAGCAATTGAAGAGAGCAAGGACCTCGATGACATCAAAGTGCAGGAGCTGGTTGGTTCTCTTCAGACTTATGAGATGTCGCTGCCCAATCAACGGAAGAGTAAATCTCTTGCTCTAAAGACCATTAATGAGAAGGTGGAAGATCAAGACTCATCAGGAGAAGATGTGGTTGACAAAGATGTTGCATACCTTGTCAAAAATTTCAAAAAGTTTTTGAAATTCAAAAATAATGGCAAATTTGATGATAAAAGAAAATTCCAAAGTTCTAGAAGGGAGAAAAGGGAATTCAAAAGGAAAGATGGAAAATAATCCCAACCTACACAAGGTGTCACTTTTTTCGAATGTAACGGGCATGGACACTTTAAGAAGGAATGTCCGAATTATTTGAAATCGAAAGGTAAAGTGTATGCCACGACCTTGAGTGACTCGGATTCGTCTGACTCAGAATCTGAAGAGAGCTGTGATGAAGAGGGGAACTATTCGGCTTTTATGACTATTGCTCATGTTGAGTCTTCAGATGAGCTGAATCTGCTTGTGCGAGACCTTGGAGAACATAGTGATGATGAATCACTAGGAATTGTTGAAGAATCGGATGCTGAAGAAGATGGAAGCACAGCAAATCTTCAGGAGAACTATAACTCACTCTTGGAGAAGTCCGGGGAATACACAAGGGTGGCCAAGGCTGCTGTGAGAAAAATGAAGAAGGTTGAGGAGGACTACAAAAGTCTCCTAATCCGATATAGGGAGGCCAAATGTGAGATAGAAAATCTGAATGGTGAGTTGTCCGAAACTTACACCAAAGTAAGATTTCTTGAGAGTGAGGTTGTGCAAGCAAATGCTAAAGTAGAGAGGGTCACCACCAAGAAGCTAGATGATGTTATCTCATCTCAAAAGAGCTTTTCAGACAAATCCGGATTGGGATATACCGGAGGAGGTAGTTCGTCTGGAAATGTCACTAAAGAAGTGAAGTTTGTAAAGGCCAAAGATCCAGTTGTAGCTAACCTTACTGGTGAGAAGCTCGAGGTGAAGGAGAAGAAGAATTTGGTGAACCAACGGATGTTAAATCCTCGTAATCAGTCTGTGGGCAGGTCTGAATCTCGTGCCAAGTCACGTCCTCGACCACAAAGAGGTCCTAGAGGAACTTATGTGTGCCACTATTGCGGACTTCAAGGGCATACTCGACCAAATTGCCAAAAGCTGAGAGCAAAGAATAGTGCAACTCCTCAAAGGTCAGGAGGACCTAGAAATGATAGAAGAATTTGGGCTGGAGATCAATCTAGAGATCAGAATGGTGATCCCGGAATGATGAACGTGATGAAGATGATTGGTGCATTCACCAACTGCTTGGAAAGCTTCTCACGAAGGTTTGAAAGCCCTAACTCCCGTACCCAATCCTATAAGGAAACCACCCCAAACGCAAGTGACGTGTGGGTGGAAAAGGGTACTCATGCATAAGCATTACAATATGTCCATGCATTAATACTTCCTATGCTTTGTGACTATGTTTGTTTGTTTTACTTGCTATTTTTGCTGTTGATTGTTTGCTTGTCTACTTGTGAATATCTTTAATTTTGTCGTATCAATCTTTTTGTTTCTTGTGTCAAAAATCCAAAAATCACATAAAAATTAGAAAATCAAAAAGCTTGATTGACTTTGTTGAGCTTTTGTCTCAAAACTTGTTTTGCCTTGTACCTTTGTGCTAATGGCTTTGTGCATTTTCGAGCATTGCTTGTTTTCATGCACTTATATCACTGTGGGAAAAATCTTGAAATCTATGTGATTGTTGTAAATAGATCTTCAAACTTGTCATGAATGATTAGTGAATGGTTATGTTGATCTTGAGACTTGCATAGACTTGTGTTTATATATCTTCCCACTCTTTATTTCTGTTTTGCTAAAAAGAGCTCACAAAATGTAAATCTCCAAATGAAAAGAGATATTGAGCTGCAAAAGCCTGTCGCACATTCTAGTATTTGACTAGGAAAAAGGGTAAGCGACTTTATATTAAAGAAAATGTTTATTCAAAAAGCCAAAGGCTTGTTCATTAAAGTGAAATGTCAAATATCACTCTCACAATGAGAGGTGATTGACTCAAAAGATCAAAAAGATCGAATGTTATGATTGAAAGTGGAGTCAAATGTAAAGCTCCAAATCATGTTATCAAGTTTTGTGGGAAGTCATATATACATATTTCTATAATTGAGATGAGTCACATGATCTAGTGCTAATTGTGTATGCCTTGGTTGAATTGATCATTGAAGCTTCACATTAGACGAAGGACTATCTCATTGTTGATATCCACACACAACACACAAGTTTATGTTCAATAAATGCCATATTCATTTGTGTGATTGTACTTGATGAAATGTGTTTTCACATGCTCAATCTTTGTTAATTCAAGCACAAAAAGATTTTTGAGTGTTTTAGGTGTTTTTGGAAAGTATTTTGTTTGAAAAATCTGAAAATTTCAAAAATCCTATTTTGCCCTGTTTTGGCGGCTCAGTCGCGGGTTTGTCAAGTCGCGAGCCTCAGTCGCATCTTCGCTGGTCATTTTTGGCGACTTGTTCGCGAGTGGAAGGTCCAGTCGCGAGGTTTACTCAGAGATTTTCGCGGCTCAGCTCGCGACTCACTCGCGAGTAGACCTTCCAGTCGCGAAAAACACTTAGAAAAATTTTTCAAATTTTTGTTCTTGAGTGCTTTGGCGGCTAGAGCTGGCGACTGTGTGGCGACTTAATCAAGTCGCGAAAAACGCGTGTTTTACAGAAATAAGAGCAGTTTTTAAATCTTTTTCAGTTTTCCCTCGAATATCTGTGACTGTTCATCTTCTCCCTCCCAAACACTCCGTGCTCCCATTTCCAATCTCCATTGTTGCATACTTGTAGCTCAAAATCTTCAAGTCACAGATGGCTCCCTCACCTCCTAAGAAGAAAACTCCTGCAAAGAAGGCTGACAAAAGATTGAAAATGGATTTTAAGCTATTTAGGTCAGTTCATCATTTTGAGAGATACAGGGATAACTTCATGAGTGCAGGAATTATTCAAGAAAGATTTGTAGATTTGGAGGATTTGAGACAAACCTTTATCCCCAGCTGTTTTGAAGGAAGAGGATGGGAAAAACTTCTGAGCGATTTCCTTGTAGTGTGTGAACCCCTGATTAGGGAATTTTACTCAAATGCTGTGATAAAGGAGAATGAGTTAAGTTGCTGGGTTAGAGGTAAAGAATTCATTTTGGATGCTCATGTCATAGATGACGCATTAGGACTTGAAGGATTAGATGATGAGGAATTTATCAACTACAAGGATAGGAGTGTCTCCATTGAAACAGTTCAACAAAGGATAGGTGGGCAGAGAGAAGGAAAATGTTTGAATACCACTGCCTTTCCAGTGGACATGAGGTGTCTAACAATCATCATGATGTTTAACCTCTATCCCATTAAGAAGTTGACTACAATCAATTGTGCTAGAGCAGTCTTTCTGATGGATCTCAAAGAAAAGAACTTCATAGACATAAGTTCCCACATATATGACACCATTGTGGATGAGATAAGAACAACCTCTAGGCCAAAATTGATCTTTCCCAGTTTGCTAATGAGGATTTTTAGAAGGAAGGGTGTTCCTATCCCACAAGACATCAGTCCCATGTCCACACCTTCTGCAATTAACAAGCTTACCTGCAAAAGGATAAGTGTTAGGCTTCCAGGAGAAGAAGATGAAGGTGAAGAAGGAGAAGGTGTCCCAATGGAGACTGAAGCAGAGGCAGCAGGGCATGCATCAACCTCAACACCCAGGAGGAGTGGCAAAAGACCCAGAGCATCAACATCTTCAGATACACCTCCAGATGCTTTCCAAATCATTCTGGAAAGACTTGATGGGATCAGAGAAGTCCAGACTGAGCACTCTGAGAGGATGAGAGCTATGCAGGATCAGATTGATGTTTTGTCTGCAAAACTTGACAGCTTCACCACTCAGCCTGAACACTGACCCTTTGGCCATTCCTGTCAAAAAGGGGGAGATGTTTCTATTGATAATGTCATTAATGATTGATTGAGAAGCAGAAAAGCAGCTCTTAAGGGGGAGTAATGTGTTGAGGGGGAGTTGTCAAACTCTAAGACTTTGTTTATATTTGTTTATGTTTTGAGTACTCTTAGTGTTTTTATGGGTTTGGTACACTATGTTTTTGGTGTATTGTTTCTAACTCTTAACTTATACTCTTGGTTTAAAGTTTAATATATTTTGATGATGTTATTCAGGATGTTTTGTGCTTTGTACCCATGTGCTTTTGTAAGCTTTTAGGGTTTATGTTTTATGCATAGTTTGTAGGCTTTATGGTATGTACCTTGCTTAATGCAGCCTTTATGCTATGTTGAAATCAGTACTTTAATCTAAATGTTCTGCATTTTGGTTTATGTACTGTCACTCTTGTGCCCTTGTAGGATTGTTCCTAGATGCATATACCTTGTGTGTTATGCATTGGTTGAGTGTTGAACATACAAGTGTCTTGCCTTGTGCTTGTTAACTTGTATGTCCTTGTGTTCATTCCAAGTGTGAATGAGCATTGTGATCACTACCTTGTGGTGTTCACTTGGTTGATCAAGCCATGGTTTGTTTCATAACTCCATCTTTGCTTGATCACATATTGCCTGTTTCATATGCATTTTATAATTTTCTGCTTACAATGATCATGGTGTATTGTTGTGTTTCAGGAGTATTATGTTCATATGATTCAAGTGCTTCACAGCTTCTAGAGTTAGGTGTGAGTGAGTTTTGTTCAACTGTTCCCAACTCACATGTTAAGTCTAGAGTCTGTTTTAGGGTTTTGTCACGGAATAGCCAAAGGGGGAGATTGTAAGGTTGAATTTATTCAACCATCTAATTGGCTTTATTCCGTGCCAAATTTGCTTGTAATTCAGCATTTAGTAACCCTGTATTTAGGTGGGTTTGATGTAAGGGTAGTGAGTGAGATAGAGTGAAGTTTGCTCAAGAGTGTGCAAGAAAACAGAGACTCGCGGCTGAGACTCGCGGGTGACTCGCGGCTGCAAGCCGCCAGAAGCAGTACACGTGCCAAGCATGCTGGAAGATGAACAGTCATGCTAGCTGGAGCACTACAGGACAAAACAGGACAACTGGCCATACGGTTATCTCGCGACTGGATCTCGCGACTTAGTCAAGCCGCGAGGTCAAGCCGCGAGCCACCCCTGTTTTGTAAAACCTGACGTTTCACATTCCTCTCCCACTCCAGTATAAATTCCCCTATTACCCACGATTGAAAGAGAGCTTCCAGAGAGAATTTTGAGAGAGAAACCCTAAAGAAAAACCAGATTGTTTCACCCACAATCTCTACCTTAGAATCTCTTCAAATTCCTCAACTCTCTTCCTCTCCATTGCTAAATCCTTGAGAGGCATTATACCAAACCAGGTTCTCACCATCATCATCATTGTGAGACTGCTGTTTGGATTTCTGGGAAGCAGTTAGGAAGGAACCAATCTTCATTGGTTGATGCTATGGTCTAGTAGCGGAATCCGGGAAGCTAGAAAAGAAAAAGGTTCGGCGCAACCTCGTTGGAGCAAGAAGCTTGGAGGGCTTAGGTGCACTGGGTAGATTAGGCTTGGAGGGTCTATTGCTGTCCTTGTATCCCAACTGTATTTTCTAGTGGATTGATTACCGCTTGGAGGGCGGCGGAGAGGTTCTACGCCGAGGGCTTCGGTTTCCTCTTCGATAACACATTGCGTGTTGTCTTTGTGTTTGCATCTTCCTTCCTCTCTATCTTTGCCTTTTATATTATCTGCTGGATTTTATTTTGTTATGGCTTAGATAGTTTTTAACCAATTTCATATTATAGCATATGTTAAGTTTCCGCACACTAGTTGTTTGACATATTGCTTGAATTGGTTAAGTTGTATTTTGGGGGTCTAAACGTTCAAAGGTGTTTTGTACACGTTTTTGAACTTTCAGAAAATTTTGGTGGGGGCCATGGCATTCACAACTCATTGAGTAGTTCTGCCCTTGATGATCCCAGAACCAACTTGATAAGCTTAATCTTCTAGACTATTTTCTCTAAATAAATTAATGAGAGAAATGTTGGAATTCTAGCTGAGAGGAAAAAATTGAAGCAAAAACATTATTTGAACATCCTTTTAAAGGGTAATTATAATAAATCCACTTATATCTAAGCTCGAATTCACATTGCCTACTCATAGTTTGGAAAATGTCGTTTTGCCTATCTGAGATTTGCTTAAGAAACTTTTTAGTTAAGATTTGCTTATCATAAGAGGCTGTTGTAACCATTTTTCCTTAAATGAGTTTTTTGTGGGATTAAATTCCCGGAGTAGTTTCTCCTTTGAAAAGATTCTTCTATAATTTCCTACATCAATAACAAATTGTGGCTTGTGTTTATTGCTTTTATTTTAAGATTTGGTATTACCGTTACTGTGGTGAACTACATATTTGTGAGGATTACTTAGCAATTGGGTGATTCAACATAAATAAATAATTCTATTAAATAAATTGCATACGGGTCTAAATAGAATTTTTACTTAGTTAATGAAAGGAAAATTAAATTAATTAATGAAATATTACTAACTTGATATACACACATTAATATAAAATGGAATGCATAATAACTGGAGATGATAACCTTACTAATCCTGAGAATGAACAAAGTTCAACATTTAAGGTGATTAGAATCATGTAGAACAAATTGTTTTATTACATCTTATAAAAAAATTATTTTATTACAACACTCCATTTTTTTTTTCCATGGAAAACATTTTATAATGTCTAATGCAACAAAAAATCTTTCAAAAATATTTTTCAAAGTCAACAAAAAAAACCCAAAATAAGAGAATAAAAGTTTTCTAATTTTGAGAACTAGAAAAAAAAATTTTAAATAAATAACATTTTCTATTAGTTCCTTTGTGTACTCACTAGTCACCACCTCCATTCATTTTGGCATTATTATCACCACCACCACCATTGTCGTTACCTCCACAATGTTTTCACCACTGATACTACCTTAATCACCATAAGTGTCTCCCACTACAATCACTACCACTACAGCCACACTATAGCAGAATGTGGATGCCATCATACTACTATTGCTACTATTGCCACTACAGGCCCATCACAACAACCCCTTTACTACCACACCCACCTCGCCCACAACACCACTGTTACCACACCCATGTCACCTTTATCAGATTTGATGTGGTCTTCTCCTTAATAACATTGTGTGTAATAGATCTTGATAGAGTTAATTGAATAACTCCAGTACCTATTTATCAAAAAGAGTCCATTCTTCATCTTTCATAGCTTCAGGTTTCTCCCCCAAAAGAGGCAGATGCAAGTTCTTCCCATAGCGGTAATCCTCGGTCTACATCCTCCATAATCCAAAGTCTGTGCCATTGAATGTTTATATTCTAGATGTCTTTCCTGTTTCCTCTACCATTGCTCCCACTCAAACCCTAACCCTAGGCTCTAATACCAATTTTAGGGAATATATATGAATTCCTAAATCTTTGAGATGCAAAAATAGAGAAAAAACATGCGCCAAATTAAAAAAATTGCACAAGACAATATTTACATAGTTCAGAAATTTGCCTATGTCCAAAGAGTTACAGTGATTTCATTATTTTTAGGGAAAAATACAAGATGCGGCAGTACAAATTTTCTCTCTCAAACAACACACCAAAATCCTAAATTTGAAACAATGGTATTTATATCCCATAAAGAGAATTCATAATGGGCTAACCTAAGCCTCCGCTCAATGGACTAAGCCTAAAAAAATCTCTCATTAAAAACCGTAGCACTTTTATATTGGGTCGGGTCATAATCCAAATCAAACTCAATTAGGCTGCACATATCCCAACAGTAAATGCCCACATGAACATTAATTTATTATAAGGTGCATATGAGTTTTTGTTGTATACTTTTGCAGGCAACAATCCAAATATGTTTGAGGATTAAAAGAAAGCAATGGCTCCCAAGTTCAAAACATATTAGGCTTATAGCCTAATATCTTTGCAATGAGGTAAACCAAATGAAGGATGAGATATTCATTTGTTGGGAATGATATAATAAGGAAATCCTCAAGAAGTTTGAGATGTTGATTCTAAGCCATTACGCACCTCCATGGAATTTGGAATTAAGTTTACAAAGAATGACGATGGAGAGAAGGTAAATCCAACATTTTTAAATACCTTGGTTGAAAGTTGGAGGTACTTAATATGCATTATACCAAATTTTCTTTGGTGTTAGATTCATTAGTCTATACTTGGAAACACCAACCCTGACTCATTTGAAGATAGCAAAAAGAATTATTTGCTATGTTAAAGATACACATGAGTATGGGCTATTATATTCACCTTCTAGAGAGTTTGAACTTTTTGGATATAGTGATAACAATTAGGATGGAAATGTGGATGACAGGAGCAGTTATAGTGTTTGTCGAGGGATTTGGCTTAGAAGCTTATCCAAAGAAATGTACATGATGCAAGAAAAAGCTACAAAGATTTTTGTAGAGAGTAAGTTAGAACTAGCTGTAGACACTTCATTTTGTACTTGGTTAATAAACTTTAGTCCCCGGTCTCAATGATGAGCTTGATATGTCTACAAAGGGTAACTGAACTTATCTAATACTATATATAAAATAGCAAAAGCTTTTAAGGAGGTGCTACCACGTTTGGAAAAATGACCCCTTAAAATTCTGCCACATATAAGTTAAAAAGCGATAAATTATGTTGGTTGGCAATCTACACCTGTTTAAAACCTCTCATTATAAATAACAAAAAAATAACGGGTTAAAATTAAAGGACACACGAAAATAGAAATAGAGAGGCGATGAAAGAGAGAGAGAGAGAGAGGCAACAAGGAAATGGGGAAAGAAGCAGAGAGAGAGAGAGAGAAAAGAAGCTTGCATTACGGAGATGAGAAGGAGACAGAGTTCGTACGGCCGGCCGACTATCACCATCATTTTCCCACCACTGTTTGTCCCTTGTCGAACTTAGGCTACCAGAACTGGCATCGGTAACCTAAAAGTGCACGCAAACGTAGGACAACCACACTAACAATAGAAAAAAAAAAAAAAAGATAAACCCTATGAGTCAGCACCTAAGGGTTGCTTGGAGTTAGCACCAAGCAAAATTGGAGTCAGCACCAGTGAAAAGAAAACACACGTTTTTAATAATTCTCAAAAATTGTCTTCCAATAATCAGAAAAAGTGTTTAAATAGCTAACAATAAAAATTCATAAAGAAACCCTAATTATTAAATGCTCGGGCTTGCTTAATCTCAAGCCTAATAACTGATAGGCTCCATCCATAAGGCCATAGGTTGGGCCGTCTTCTTTTTGCTTTTCCTCCTATAAATGCGTATAATTGGGGGCTTTTTCTTTTCTTTTTCTTAGATCAATATGAATTAGTTTTGAGAAATTTGGTTGGATTGATTTGTATTTAGGTATTTGGGTTACATTAGGTTTTGATTTGATTTAGTTTCTCAGTATACTAAAAACTTTTGGGAGTATTTGGATTCAATTAATTTTGTGTTTGATTTTGGTTTAATTTTAGGGTATTTATAATTGGCTTTGGAGAATCAAGTTTTAGAGGCCAAAAGTTCGAGAACAGTAGAGAGAGAGTTGGTTAGACATAGGGTGCAGAGAGATTGACCAATTGGAGATTTTTTTTGAAAGAAGAGGAAGAATAATCATTAGACTATTAAGTTTGATGGAGAAGTAGAAAATTAATCTCCAGTTCGTCCAAATGTATCGTCCAGAGCCAGTAGAGCTGGTTGGACCAAGAATCACCCCAGAAGAAGAATATATGTTCATGGACGATAATAGTACTCGATCAGTCAAAATCTCCCATGGACGATAAAACTCGTCCATGAAGGCCGTCCATGGACGATCATCAGATGTCCATGGACGACCAGATCATCATGCACTAGACAAACGAATACGCAACACTTAGAAAACTTTCGACTCTTTGTAGCAGTTTCCAAACCCATAGCAATCGCCTTGAATCCCTTAAATGAGTTAACTTCCCTTAGTGGTTACAACTTTAGTAGCCGTTGAGGAAGTTAACTCCGGACTCATTGGCTTCCACAAATCTTGGGGAGGTTATTGGACAAATAACCGTCCCCAGGGTCCCTATATAAAGGACTGGTCTGAACCCGTGAAAGGTAAGAACTTTCCTGAGACTTGACTCCCAAATACTTGGAATTTCATTTTCCTGTGAAACTAACTTTACCATCGGAGGGGGTTTGGCCGGTCTTCTCTGGTCCCCTTTTTGACTGCGCTTGCTTCTTGTAGGCCTTCAACCACTTCAGTAGCCCACCGAAGCCAGATCATCCACCTTACTGATTCGGAGCGATATAAGTTGGCGCCGTCTGTGGGAACAGATTGTTTTGCAACTTTCCTTTCCGTGACAAAGGGTTAGGATGGTCAGGACCAGGTCAAGGGCTACTAGCCCAGGCTGTTAGGGAAGCAAAGGTGCTTCAAGTGATCCCCAACGTGATCGTCAATCTGCACTAGTCATGCAGACATCGTCTGTTCAGCATGTGCAATCTATGGCGGCTGCAATGGCGGAGTTGACTCGCCAAAACCAAGAGTTAAGAATGGAGATCAATCAGAGAAGACAGACACGTGAGGAACACGAAGGAGGAGGACAAACACAAGGCCATTGTGATAGAGAAAATACTGAGATCGGAAGTAAGTTAAGAGGCACCACTTCACAAACAGTACCACACTTGAAAGAAGAGATGAACCAAATGAAGAAAGTCATGGAGGAAATGAAAGAGAACATGAGGAGGACGAATCCTATAGAAGATTTGGTCCACAGAACTGACTCTCCCTTTACGGCTTCCATCAACGGCCATCCTCTACCATCAAAGTTCAAACTGCCTTCCTTGGACTCGTATGATGGGACGCGTGACCCATTTGATCACATTGCTACTTTCAAGAAAACGATGCACCTTCAAGGGGTCCCTGATAAAATCATGTGTAGAGCCTTCCCTACTACCCTTAAAGGCCCAGCACGAGTTTGGTTCAGCAAAATACCCCCAAGTTCTGTAGGTTCTTTCGAGGAGTTGAGCAAATTGTTTGTCAACAATTTCATTAGGGGACAGAGACACAAGCGTTCTTCGTCCAGCTTGTTGACCATAGAGCAAGGGGAGAATGAAAGCCTACTATCATTCATCACTCGCTTCAACAGAGAAGCCCTTAGTGTGGACGAGGTAGACGACAAGCTTCTATTGGCGGCCTTCCATAATGGGATTAATTTTGATCTATTTATTCACAAGCTATATGAGAAGGAGCCTCAAACCATGGCTGAGCTCATCCATTCGGCTCAGAACGTCATGAATGCAGAAGATGCGATTATAGCCAAGAAGAGGAAAAGAGCTGAAAGGATGGAAGCGCACCCAGCGCGCCACTCAGAACAAGGCCCTCGTCCAAAGAAGGGACGGACAGAAGATAGGAAGGAACGAGATAATAGGAAGACGGGTCCTTCGGGAAGAAGCCAGAGCTATACGCCCCTGAATGCTCCACTTGATCAGGTGCTCATGCAAATCAAAGACGGCCATTCTCTAAAATGGCCAGAGAAGATGAAAGGAGATCCCAATAAGCGCAATAAGAGTAAATATTGTCACTTCCATAGGAACCATGGACACGACACGGATGAATGTTATGACCTGAAGCAGCAAATTGAGAATCTTATTAGACAAGGAAAGCTGAGGCACTTCATTAGAAGGAATCATAAAGATGAGAAGTTGAAAGGAAAAATAGGGGAACCGTCTCGACCCCCATTAGGAGAGATAAGGATTATCATTGGAGGAAACTCAACAGGGCAATCTTCCAAGTTGAGGAAGACGTATCTCAAAGTAGTGCAAAACGTCCGACTCTCTGGATGATCACCGAGGATGAGATCAATGGACGAGCCGTCCATTTCCTTCACCGGCGAAGATGCTGAGAGGATCCATAACCCGCATGATGATGCAATTGTCATTACTCTGCTCATTGCAGATTATACAACCAGGAAAGTGTTAGTTGACAATGGAAGCTCAGCAGATATACTGTACTATCCCGCCTTCCAACAGATGAAGCTTGGGCGGGATTAGCTTTGTCCAGTATGCTCACCATTGATAAGGTTCGGAGGAATGAAGGTGCAACCTGTAGGCACCATTATATTACCAGTGGTGGTAGGGTCATACCCGCAGCAGATAATTAGGGAAGTAAATTTCCTCATGGTGGATTGTTCGTCCTCATATAACGCCATTATTGGAAGACCAACTCTGAACAGTTGGAAGGCAATAACATCTACCTACCATCTATCAGTCAAGTTCCCTACGAAGTATGGGATAGGGCAAGCACAAGGAGATCAGTTAGCAGCTAGAGAATGCTATTTAGCCATGATGGCTTTGGACGAACAGGTGTAGACAATGAGCATTGAGGAAAGAAGGGTTGTTGTAGAGCCCACAGAAGTATTGGAAGATGTTCTTTTGCAAGAAGATGATCCTGAGAAATTCACCAGAATTGGAACAGGTATGAAGGAGAAGGCAAGAAAAGACCTCATCCAGTTCCTGAGAAAGAGTATCGATGTTTTTGCATGGAGTCATAACGACATACCGGGAATCGACCCAAGTGTAATCACTCATCGATTGAATGTGTACCCCTTTTTTAACCCTGTTCGTCAGAAGAAGAAGGTATTCGCTCCTGAGCAGGATAAGGCAATCAAGGAAGAGGTTCAGAAGCTGACCACGACACAGTTCATTAAGGAAGTCTATTACCCGGATTGGTTAGCCAATGTAGTGATGGTGAAGAAAGTGAATGGCAAGTAGAGAATGTGCGTAGATTTCACTGACTTGAACAAGGCTTGCCCCAAGGATAGTCGTAGATTTCACTGACTTGAACAAGGCTTGCCCCAAGGTAGTTATCCTTTGCTATGCATTGATCAATTGGTGGACTCTACGGTTGGCCATCAGTTGCTGAGCTTCATGGACGCCTTCTCAGGATATAATCAGATTAAGATGGACGAAGCTGATCAGGAAAAGACTTCCTTCATTACCAGCCAAGGCTTGTTTTGCTACAAGGTGATGCCCTTTGGTTTGAAGAACGCAGGGGCAACTTATCAAAGGTTGGTAAATCACATGTTTCATCCGCAGATAGGACGAAATGTAGAGGCTTATGTCGACAACATGCTTGTGAAGAGCATAGATGAGGGAAGCCATTTGGACAATCTACAGGAAACCTTTGAAACACTTAGGCGATATAAGATGAAATTGAACCCAAGTAAGTGTGCATTCGGAGTATCGTCGGGAAAGTTTTTGGGGTTCATGGTTTCGTAAAGAGGAATTGAGGCGAATCCAGACAAGATCCAAGCCATATTGGACATGGAGCCACCGAAGAATATCAAGGGAGTCCAATCCCTCACCGGACGAGTTGCTGCTTTGAACAAGTTTGTTTCGAAAGCCACAGACAAGTGTTTACCTTTCTTCAAAATCCTCAGGAAGGCATTCGAATGGACGGACGAATGTCAAAAGGCCTTCCAAGACCTGAAGGACTATCTCACTACAGCTCCATTATTAAGCCCGTTCGTGCAAGGAAAAGAACTGTACCTATACTTAGCGGTGTTCCCACACGCCGTAAGCTTAGCTCTAATCAGGGAGGAAGGGAAAGTACAAAAAACTCGTGTATTATACTAGCCGAGCACTCAGAGGAGCAGAGGGAAGGTACCCGCTTATAGAGAAATTAGCTTTTGCACTGATAACAGCTTCTAGGAAGTTAAGACATTACTTCCAAGTTCATGTCATCAATGTCATGACGGATCATCCGCTCAAGAAAGCAATGAACAAGCTGGAAGCCGCAGGATGGCTGATTTAATGGGCGGTGGAACTTAGTGAATTTGACATTCGGTACCAACCGAGAAATGCAATAAAGGCTCAAGCCCTAGCAGATTTCATTGCAGAGTTCACTCTGAGTTACAAGGATCTTGGGGAAGGAGAGTACAATAACAAATGGGTCGTCCATGTAGATGGATCGTCTACATTGTATGCTGGAGGAATAGGAGTTGTTTTGCAGTCGCCAGAAGGAGACAAGTTAAAGTACAAGGCCCGTTTGCAATACCAGACTACTAATAATGAAGTGGAGTATGAAGCCCTTTTAAAGGGGTTGGAGTTGGCTAAGTCTGTAGAAGCAGACTCAATACTTGTCTTGGGAGACTCTCAGTTGGTCATAGGCCAAGTAAATGGGACATGCGAAGCCAAGGAAGACAGAATGAAGAAATATCTAAAGAAGGTAATGCGTCTTGTAAAGAAATTCAAAAAAGCTGATTTCATTCAAATCCTAAGGGAAGAGAATGTGGAAGCAGATATTCTGGCAAAGGAAGTGTCTGCGAATGAAGCAGTGGACGAGTTGGACGCAGTACAATACATGCCAAGTATAGACCTTCTAGAAATGTTGCAGATAAAGGGTGACGAAAATTGGATGACCCCAATAGTGTCATACTTGAAGGACGGAAGGCTTCCAGAAGAGAAGGACGAAGCTAGGAAGCTCAAGGTCAAATCAGCCAGGTACATACTTATGAACGAAGTGCTATACAAAAGAGGTTTTTCCCAGCCTCTCTTAAGATGTTTGGCTCCGGACGAGGCAAACTACATGTTGAGGGAGGTTCATGAAGGAGCATGTGGTAACCATTCGGGAGCCAGATCACTCGTCCATAAAGTCATCTGTAGCGGATTTTATTGGCCAACTATCCAAGTTGATGCTAAGGCATATGTTAAAGTATGTGATCAATGTCAGCGCTTCAGCAACATTCCTAGATAGCCAGCAGAGTATCTCATGCCAATGATGGCCCTTTGGCCTTTCGCGCAATGGGGACTGGACATCTTGGGGCCCTTCCCAACTAGAATTCGGCAAATGAAGTTTCTGGTGGTAGGAATAGATTACTTCACAAAATGGGTGGAAGCTGAACCCTTAGCAAAAATTACACAATAGAATGTCAAGAACTTCGTCTGGAAGAACATTGTATGCAGATTCGGGGTACCTAGGGTACTAGTGTCTGACAATGGACGACAGTTTGACAACACATCTTTCAGGGAATTTTGTGAACAACTTGGAATAAAGAACCATTACTCCTCACCCTCCCACCCACAAGCCAATGGTCAGGCAAAAGTAGCAAATCGATCCTTGTTGAAGATCATCAAGACTCGGCTCGAAGGGGCAAAGGGAGTATGGTCGGATGAGTTGCTAGGTGTTTTATGGGCTTACAGAACGACAGTGAGAACTCCAATAGGGGAAACTCCTTTTAAGCTAGCCTATGGAGGTGAGGCAGTTATACCGGTAGAAGTACACATGACGAGCCATAGGGTGAGAAAATATCAAGCTGAAGAAAACGAAGAACAGCTCCGTCTTAACCTTGACCTTATGGACGAGGTCAGGATGGATGCAGAACAAAGAACAGCAAGGTACAAAAATCTTATGGCAAGACAATATGACGCCATGGTAAAGCCTAGGCGCTTCAACATCGGGGATCTCGTCCTGAAGAGGGTTACCTTGGCGACAAGAAACCCGGCCGACGGGAAACTAGGGCCAAATTGGGAAGGACCTTATAGGGTTATCAACTGCAAGAGGCAAGGATCCTACTATTTGGAAGCTTTGGATTGATAGAGGCTAGAACACCCTTGGAATGTTGAGCACCTAAGGAAATACCATCAATAAGTGCTGACTCTTGATAAAGGTGGCCTTGGACGAGATACCTGGACGAGCAGAAGTGTTTGTTTACTACTATTATGTGTTAAGTATTTTAATATTCCCCTAGAAAGTACATTAGTGTTTTCACTTTTGTGCTATTCATGGACGAGTTGGTTTGTATTTCTAATTCCCTAAGGCACTAGCTCACGAGCATGTGCCATGCCTGTGGACGAATGTTTGCATAAGTTTGGATTTTCAAATATATATATGATGTATTTTCAAGTATATTGTATGAGAATCCTTTATTTTTGCATATTCATTCAAAATGATCCACAAAAAAGCAAATAAGCATGGACGAATGAGATCCTTGGATGAAAGGATGTATCGTCCATAAGCTTTCCTCAAAAGGAAAAATGAAACAAGGTACATCCGTCCAAAGCTTAAGACGAGATGAAACCTGAGTTAAAAGGAAACAAGGTACATCTGTCCAAAGCTTAAGACAAGATGAAACCTGAGATGAACAAGATATATCCATCTAAAAGCTCAAGACGAGATGAAATCCGAGAAATGGTCATCCAAAACATGGACGAACAAAGACTGTGCAATCTAACCAGCGTGACAATCCATTGCATGGACGAGAAATTGCTGGGAAGTATTATCAAGAACGAAAATATGGTCGTCCCTAAATTTGAATAATGAATAAAAGACTAACCTAAAAGGAAGTCATTCATAGACAAACGGTACATATAAAAGGATTCAATTTGCTTTATTTTGGTGATGTAATAAAAAATTCACCCTTATACTCAAGACGAGGCAAACTGAAGTCTTGGGTGGACGAACCACACATTCATAAAAATGATATGAATAATGAAAATAAAATTTCATACATAAAGCTGAAAATATGTATTCAAACACGATGGAAGGTGAAAATAAAAAATATTCATTTGTTCACGGAATTTAATAAGGGTGGACGACCCACGTCCAAAAAAAACCCTTTAGTTGCGAAAATGAAACTAAATATAAAACTCGTCCATAATCTTGGACGAGACAATTGTACTTGCATGAACTTGAATAAAAAAAATAAAAAATAAAAAAAGGTAAAGAAACAAAGCCCAAAACAACGGGCACTTTCGGATAAAAGTAAAATAAATTTTCCAAGGAAATTGCAAATCATTTGGGCAAGCTAGTCTTGGGGTCGTCCTGGGTGACTTCAGTATTAGCATCATCCATTATGTTGACATCCTCGGAACTCGTCTGCAACAAGGAACTTTCAGTAGCGAGGGGAAGCTTGAAAGAATTGAAGTCCAAGTCAGGATATGCCTCCTTAGCATCAGCACGAAAGTCTTCATAGCCAGCTGCATAATGGCTGTCTAGACGATTCTTATACTCGTCAGACTTCTTAAAGGCTGCAATGGCTTCTTCACGTGCTTTCTCCAAGGACGAGGCAAACTCTGAGACTTGTCCTTCGAGATGGACAATACGGGTATCCTTCTCTAATTTGTCAGCTTTAAGCTCTTCCACCTCGTTCTTCAGCTTCATTTCGCTTCCTTGTAGACGATTAAAATCCTCAGTCAACCTAAGGACCTCCCCCTTCTTGAGCAGAACTTCATTGTTTAGCTCCTTAGCCTTGTCTTTAGCCGTCTTAGCCTCTGTAGCAAGCTCTTTAGCTTGGTAGGTTGCTGTATAAAATTTTGACATAGCTTGCATTTGGACGAAAGGGAGTTAGACATTCTATTCAAGATAAAATTTTTACACACAAGGACGAGGGAAAGACTTACCTTAAAAAGGTCATGGATGCCAGAACATTCAAATTCCTTCACTGACATGTTGAAGCATTCGTTAACTTCATGCTCAGTGACGATCCCTTTGAACCTCCTCCATGCATAACCCTCGTCCAGAACCAAATTGGAAGGACGATCAGAGGGCTCAGACGAACCAGGCTTGCGAGAGGCTTTAGGTGGAGGGGGAGGATCAATCTGGATGGGATGGATTGTTTGGACGGGCTCCACGTCCACGAGAGAATCATCCAAGTTCACTGTCGGAGGTGTAAACTTGGGAACCTTGGGAAGGGAAGTCTTACCAGGCTTTTGCTTTTTAGGGCCTCGACGACTAGGAAGGTCGTCCAAGTCTGCGGCACTGGATATCGACTTAGACTTCCTCTTCCCAGCCTGGACGGAAGCCACTTGGCCAGTTGGAGCAGCAACATCCTCGTCCCCACTAGTCACTGTTTTCTCTTTATTTTCCCTCATTGTAGTTATCCCTATGACGAGGAAAATCAATCAAAAAAAAAAAAAAAAAAGAGAAAGAAGAAATAATAAAATACAGTGGACGATACTTACTTCGACGAGTAGTCTCCTTGTGACTGAGGTTCTCAGCAGTAGGCACTGGGCCAAGTCCCCAAACTGCTAGACGACTGAGAGTAACCAAGTCGTGGAAGGTTCTTCCAGGGAAGGTACGAACCACTTCTATTCGGTCCAAGTAAAATTTTTCCAAGCGTGGACGAACAACAGCTGCATCACCAAGAGAAAGGGTTAAACGATTGAAAGATAGGAAAAAAATGTAAGGACAAACAAAAAAGAAAATGGAAAGAAAAACATAACCTCAGGACGAAGACGACCTAGAGGGTTGGTAAAAGGTGGGAAGGGGGGATTACCCACATTAGCTGGGTCCCCAGCCCAATTTTCAGAAATAATAAAAAATTCTTTTTTCCAAAGCCGATCAGACGAGTTACGGCCCTTTATTAAACTGTAATAAGAACCCCTGGATGAGAACTGGTAGAAACCAACAGATTTTTTGATCTCCGAGGGCTTATAACAGTTAAGGAACTCGTCCACTGTAATTGGACGGTTCCCTTCCAATGCCTCACGCCATAACACTTGCATGGCGACTATCGTCCTCCAACCATTGGGGTTGAGCTAGTTAGGTCCAATACCCAACCTTTGGAAGAGGTCTCTGCAGAAAGAATTTAGGGGAAATCTAAGGCGAGCTAAAAGGTAAGAAGTGTATACCCCTAAGCCAGAGGAAGGAGAACAACACCATTCTCCAGCCTTGGGTAGACGAGGGTTAAGCTCTTTAGGAATTTGGTATCTATCTACAAGAATTTTCAACTTAGCAGCGTCTAAGGTGGATGCTACCTCTGGGGCACAACTATAAATGACGTCTTCTTCGTCCTCTTCCTCGTCTTAAAGAGGACTAAATGGCTGTCTGGACGAGCTAGCCCTAGATCCAGAAGCCGCCCTATGTCGTGGTTCCTGAAATTCCTCTAAAGGAATGCTAGGAACCCCAGACGAGTAGTGCTTGTCTGAGGAATCACTACAGGACGAACTATCTACACTACCCTCACTCCCAGAAGAACTGTCCTGGTACTCGTCTATCTCCCTCTCTAAACTACTAGATGAAGACATGGTTGAAATTTAGAAAAGATTTAAGATGAGAACCTAAAAAAGAAAGAGGAAATACCTGATAAAACTAGGATGAGAGCTAGACGAGGCTCTTGGACGAGATGGCAGAAGGGAAGATGAGAGGAAAGTAAGGGGCATGAAATAGAATGCACTATTTATAGGCCCCAGCAACGGGATCAATGAAACGACGCTCGCCACTCAAAAATTGACACATGGCAGTTCCTTTGGGAAACGGGATCGACACAATTGGCCAACCAACAGCTTCGCAACACGTGGCGTACGAAAAAGTGAAATTTTGTTAAAATCACAACAATATCCTAGACGACCCTTTGAACAAAGGGGCAACTGATGGAGAAGTAGAAAATTAATCTCCATTTCGTCCAAATGTATCGTCCAGAGCCAGTAGAGCTGGTTGGACCAAGAATCACCCCAGAAGAAGAATATATGTTCATGGACGATAATAGTACTCGATCAGTCAAAATCTCCCATGGACGATAAAACTCGTCCATGAAGGCCGTCCATGGACGATCATCAGATGTCCATGGACGACCAGATCATCATGCACTAGACGGACGAATATGCAACACTTAGAAAACTTTCGACTCTTTGTAGCAGTTTCCAAACCTGTAGCAATCGCCTTGAATCCCTTAAATGAGTTAACTTCCCTTAGCGGTTACAACTTTAGTAGCCGTTGAGGAAGTTAACTCTGGACTCATTGGCTTCCACAAATCTTGGGGAGGTTATTGGACAAATAACCGTCCCCAGGATCCCTATATAAAGGACCGGTTTGAACCCGTGAAAGGTAAGAACTTTCCTGAGACTTGACTCCCAAATACTTGGAATTTCATTTTCCTATGAGACTAACTTTGCCATCGGAGGGGGTTTGGCTGGTCTTCTCTGGTCCCCTTTTTGACTGCGCTTGCTTCTTGTAAGCCTTCAACCGCTTCAGTAGCCCACCAAAGCCAGATCATCCACCTTACTGATTCGGAGTGATATCAAAGTTAATGCGGCCATGGATTCAAAGAGGGGTGCCACGACAAGTTTTGTCATCACATAAAAAATTAACCGCATAAAATAATTTTTTTATAAAAAAGCTTGCTTGTAGTACAGAGAGAGAAAGAGAACAGAGTTTGGTAAAAATACAAACGAAAGGCGTAAGAAAGATATGGTCACAAAGAGAGAGAGTTTGTACGGCACCAAGAGAGAAATATGATGTACGCTGAGATGGAAATAGAGAGAGGCGATGAGGGCTGAGACATGGAGAAAGAAACAGAGAAAGAGGCAGAATCAGACCACCGGAACCACAAGGACATAGAAAGAAAAATGGCCCATCAACACCAGTAAATTTTTTTAAATTTGGGTATGAAATGTTACTTTTAATTAAGTTTTCCTGTTGGATAGGTTTAGATTTGATTTGTTTTTGTTTTGGGTTTTTAAAACACAGAATGATAGAGAAGGATATAGAGAGGGGACTGCAGATTGTCGAAACCCTTGTACATTTTTTCCTATACAACGTTACTTTTTATTGATTTTTTTTTTTGGTTGTATAAGTTTAGATTTTATTTTGGCTTTGATTTGTTTCTGTTTCGGGTTTTTGAGTCCTCCATGAAATTTTCATTGGGATCAAATAAGTATTGAATTGAATGTTACGCTGATATTACTTTTTTCTTTTTTCAATCTTAATTTAGGTTTTTTTGGTTGGAACTACATGCACGCTGCACAGAGAGAGGCCGCATACCCATTACCCCATAAACGGTAAAGTTATTGCTTTATATATATATATATATATATATATATATATTTTTTTTTTTTCCCGTCTTCAAATCTGGGGATTGAATATGATTTAGGTTTGAATTCCTTGGTTGGATTGGTTTAGATTTAGATTTAGTTATCTACCATGTAGGAAAAATACCCACCTAAAAAACAAACACGCGTTAAACAAACTTGAAACACCACACTCAAAGAAAAACGATGTATCTGTTGTTGTTTCTGTGATGTATGTCCATGGGCTGTATTTCTGCTGCTGTAATATTCTGTTTTCTACAGAATAGGTTCAGGAATTTCTGCATAATCTGTGCTTTCGGGGGGCTGAGTGTAATATATGTTGCTGCTTCTGTAATGTATGTCCATGGCTGTATTTCTATTGCTGCATATTCTGTTTTCTGTAGAACAGGTTCAGGATTTTCTGCATAATTTGTGCTTACAGGGGGGCTGAGTGTAATATTTGTTGTTGTTTCAGTGATGTTGTCCATGGGCTGCATTTCTGTTGCTGCATATTCTGTTTTCGGCAGAACAAGTTTGGGATTTTCTACATAATCTGTGTTTACAGGAGGGTAATTGTAATACCTGTTGTTGTTTCTGTATTCTATGTCCATGGGCTGTATTTATTTTTTTTGCAGATTTTGTTTTCTGCAGAACAGGAATTTGTTCCCCTATATTTATGCTTACAGGGTTGTTATGTGTTTGTACATGTATTTCCCTTTTATCAAATAAAATTTCTATCTTTATCTCAAAAAAAAAAAAAAAAAAAAAAAAAAAAAACACTTCGTAAATACTGCCCACTACAATTTGTTAGCATCGTTTGGTTTTGTTGAACGCCTCATGGGTAGTTAGCATATCTTCTCAAACTTTCAAATGTCATTTGTCTGAATTGTTAATTTAATCTTTTCCGTTGGGTTCTCTACAATAAAATGAAAGGTATGATAGCCTAAATTTTCCTCTTTATTTCATTGTTCAATGAAATCTCTTTTCCATTTGCAATTGTTTTGATTTAGAATAAAGATTTCCTTAACAACAACACAAATAAGACTAAGTGCAAACATTTTATGGGAAAAGAAAATCTTAAAAAAAGAGATTTTAAGAACTTAACTGGAACTTAAAATAGATGGGTACATTCAAGGTTTTACTTTTAAGGTAGAAAACATTGGAGGAACTATTGTTGGGAGAAAGGAAGGAATTGAACGAATGGGAAGTAAAACCAAACTTCAAAACATAGATTTATGACAAAGAACAAAAAATTCAAAAACAAAAACGAAATGAAGATTATCAAATTAACACAGTCATAGACTATTATTTTCAAATTAAGCATATGGGCCAACATCAAAATGAAGATTATCTATTATTTGACAGTGAGGGAAGAGTATAAAAAATTAAAATTAAAACTTACCAGGAAATGAAAGAGGAGCCAGTTGTTGGCATTTAAGGGCCTTGACAGACCTTCTCTTTAACTTATAGCTTTTTTTTTTTTTTTTTTTTGGCTAAATTTTAGTTGCATATAGGTTTAATTTTTAATTCTTTTGTTAAATGTTTTCAAACTGTAGATTTTTTTTTTTTTTTTTTTTTTTTTTTTTTTTTTTTTTTTTGTAGGATCTAACAATAGATTGGTCATGAATAAATGTGCCATTTTATTGGGTTTGGGTTGGTATATAATCCGTTAGGAACATGTCACACACACACACACACACATATATATATATATATATATATCTATTTAATAGAAAGGATTTGATAATCAATATATTCCTTAGCTATAGATTTGCAATTTATAAATAACGTCATGTTACATTATTGGACGACATTTTCCAAAAAAAAGTGGGTGAAATAAATTGAGCTAAGTGTAAATTTTTCTTTGAAAATATTTAAAATTCTTATAGGAAAATCTACTGAACCTTGGAATTTTGGTCCACCTTATGTATGCATGTATTGTGGTTCAATTTTATGGTATGAAGAGAGAACAATAAAATCTAAGAGGCCTAAGAACCCAAAATTCTCTCTCTGTTGTATGGAGGGTAAGGTTAAGTTGCCTTTGCTTAAGAAAGTACCTCCTCTTATTGATGCATTGTTACAACATTCATTTTGTTTGACAAAGAGCTGAGAAAATTGTATCTAAGACTGCAAAAGAACTTGCAGAGATGCAAGCAAAGGCAATTTCAAATAGAAACGTCAATTATATTTCTTTATTGTTTCAGAGTTGAACTTTTATAAACCTTTACCAATGTTGTACACATACATATCATTATATACCATTTAAAAAAAGAAAATTTTAATTTACAAAGGTATGTTGCATGTTTTCCGTAGCTTTTCCTCTTACATACTTTATCTTTATTAATATTTTCCTCTTATTGTCTCGGGCTTCATCATGTAAGAATTCTATAATTACTAATTACAATTTCGAAACAAAATTGTATATTTGGTTTGAGGTCTTTAGCATTTTTTAGTTTTTCTTACGATTTTCATGAATGTTGTTATCTTGCGATGCTGTATTGTGAAATTTCTCCAACGTAGTCTTTCCTAACACAGTAATTGCATCCTATAAGATTTCAACCTCACAAACACTCGATAAAAAGGACTGCCCATTATAATCTTGATATGATTGCTTGATTAACAGTATAATACAATTACAAAAGTGAATGGTGAGAACTTAAAGTATTTATGTTTTTCTGCAGAAGGTAGCGTTCTTGAATATACATCTTTATTACTTATCAAAAAAAAAAAAAAAAAATTAAAGTAAATTATTAATTAGACTGAAGACATGAATGTGAATGAGAATGTAGAAATTTACTTGAAATTCTGAGTTAAAGAAATTCTTATTTTTTATTAAAGACAATAATATATCCAATATGGTTTATATATTGTATCTTAAAATTGAGGTTTACATGGTTTGATTGATTCAGCACATTACTATTTATTGTTGAAGAGAAATTTCAATTTTGAACATTTCTTAAAATTAGATAAATTTTCATTAGAATACATATGATATTTGACAATTTCTAGCTTGCAAGGTCAATATAGTACTATGAATGCAATAAACTTAAAAAAAAAAAAAAAAAAAAACACTAATGGTACAGGTCATGATGTATCTATGTATACTTAGCTAAATTTGTGACTATGTGTATACAAAAATTGAAGTTGGATGTAAATGTCCTACCAAGGGAGATTCAGAATATGGTTGGCAACAAAAATTACTTCCAAACATGTTCTAGGGATTCACAAAATTAGAATGTTTTCAGTTAAAATTATTTGTGCCACACTCATTTTTTTTGCAGCATTTCTGTTTGGAATTCCTAATCTGCACATTATTTACCATGCACACATGCTTGGTACATAAGAAGTTCTCAAGAAATTAAAAATAATATATTAGAACTTCTCATGATACCTTCGAAGCCAATGTAGTACAATGAAAGCAATCTAAATTTTTCTTATGAGAGAATTGTAACTTATTGTTTAAGGATTTATTAGATGTTTGTGAATTCTTGAAGCACCTTTTAATTTAAGTGAAAATTATTGCAAGACACAATAGACAAATTTGTAAGAAAAACAGAGGAAAGTAGTTCTCTATTTAGAACTGCCATATTTACTGAAGAGGAAAATCAGATGATGATAGCATGCCAATTCAAATGCTTCACAAACGAAGCAAGGCTACTAAACAAAATGCATTGAAGAAGAAGAAAATTTGAAGAGGAAAAAATAACTAGTTATTAGTAAGTTTTTCTATTTTAGAATTGTCATGATAGAATGTTATAATATTTAAAGTTTAACGTATCCTAATGTATTTTATAAATATCATAGTTACAAGTAAAACAAACCAATAGATGTACTATATTACCCAAATGAAATTTAATGTATTTTTTTATTATATTCTTATGTTAAGTTGATAGTATTTTAAATATGTAAAATGTTCCCGTGTATTGCACATGTTAAATTAATGATTTCTATTGAATATTTTTTGGAAATTCATTTTTTTTTTCGTGTATTTAGGATTTAAATCTGTCAATGCTTTACTCTACAAAGTTCTATTTAATTTTAGGTTTTTGTTTTCCCTCTTAACTGTTTTTTTATTTTTTATTTTTAAAGAGGGGTAGAAATTGTAGGACTTTGAAATTTGAAAGTATATAGTGTTCTTTTTACAATGTTTATTATTTCATAGATTTTAGTCCATATTTCATAGATTTTGCATGTTTTGATTGTGAAATCTAAAAGTATAATGTTCTTTGTACAAAATTAATAACTTTTTAGGTTGTGGCATAAATTAATTTCCTAAGAGATTCCTATGTGTTGGTTTCGGTGTTTATTAAGGAATTCTAGAGACTCATAAGCTGCATCAAAAAAACCATTCAAGAGACTCATAACCTGTATCAACTAATAACAGTTAGCACATATATCTTTAACTAACATTACCTCCAAAAAATAATGAGGACCAATCTCTGCTAATCGTGATATATTTATCCCTGACAAGGGTGTGAATAAAATGATTCATCAAAATATTATATATGTACGTAATGATAAGCAAATGGACAAATACATTTTAAGTACATAGTAGAGGATCAAATGCAAATATGGAATGAAGACTTAAAAAATATTAAACCCATAATGATAAATTGATTTTAATCTACATAAACATTAAGAGATATCTCTTTTATTTCAAATTTTTATATGTTCCTTCAAACTGTCACACAAATTATGATACATAACTCAAGGGCTCTAACTAATATTTTTCTAACTTTCTATTCCATAAACCTATAACCATTTTTTTCTTATGAACTTTTTGGTTGTAAAATTTTCTCTAATCTCATGGTTTGATTCATTTTGGTTCCTAGGAATGGTAGATTTAGTATTTGAAATTGTCATGCATGTTTTAGTTCGATGTGATTCATTGTGGTTCCTAGGAATAGTAGATTCCTTATTTGAAATTGTCATGTAAGTTATAAATTGGTGTGTTTCAACCTTACATGTGGTTTTTAATTTTTAATTTTTTTACTTAGGTTAATTTGTTTCAATGTATTATTATTTTTTGTAGATTCTTGCTTGAAGAAGTAAATGCTTCAAAAATAAAATGACCTTTGCAAATTGTTAGCAAATTAGTAAAGGGCAGAGTATTAAAAACCAAAATTGTAGAGCACTCCACTGCAGTGCAGAGTGCGCTACGCAAGCTATAATCCAAGTATAAATTTTATAAATGTGTTTTTTATATGATAGAAGCTTGACATGATGCTCAAAATAAGTCAAGCTTTAATTGCTTAAAATCAAATTCTTTTTTAGACACTATATGCTTAAATATACTACATTATTTAAGTTTAAATGTATGCAGTAGAAGAATGATAACTAAGTTTATGTTGGATGCAAAGTTCATTAATATGTAAAATGGTCCCGCGCACTGTGTGGGTTAAACACTACTTTTGATAGACATCCTGGGCTTTATTTTGAACATTAATTTGGCATGATGTGGATTTATATTGAGTGCGTTATGGTTGTTTGAAGTTAGGGAATCTGTGCAGTCAAATTAGGATTCTTGGTGAGCATGCATGCGCATGTTTGTAAGCATGCACGTGTATACTTCGAGCATGAGCACACATGCTATGTTTCAAAACCTCTGAACTTCAATTTTAAGGGCCCAAAGCTTCACTCTTTGTTGGAGGCTGGGCCCTAGACCCTTAGGAATGTCCAAAACCCTCTGAATAGTCCAAAAAATCTAGTTTTTAAGTGTATAAATATCCTTTTATTCCTCCAACTCAAACCCTAGCTAGAGAGATACTCTTTTCAACTAAAACTCATCCAAGAACACTCTCATTTCTTAATCTTCTGCACATCACAACAGCTAGCACATTTTTTGAGTTCTTCAAAACCTCTTTCTAGTGGTCTTAAGGCAGAAATTGGTTTTTAATCCTTAAATCAAAATCCTTTTCAAAAGCTTTTCAAGATTCTTTTATTATTTTGAGTTGTGACTAAAAAAGAACTACTGAATTCCTTGATTCCCTTGATTATCATTCGATCTTGTTGTGTAGGCACTAAGGGGCCGATTATATATATACCAACTTGCATTCCATAAGAAGGTGAGTCTCTCTCCATGGCTCTTCCTTAATTTGGATTTTTTATAACTTGTGTTCTTGGTGTTCATAATTTGATTTATATGTTATGCATGCTTAGAAGTTATTTTTTATTTGTTTAGTCTTAATCCTTTATGTTTAATTTTGAACTAAGTTTGAATAGGTTGATTTATATATATATATATATATATATATATATATATATATATATATATGTGAGAACATTAACATGCTTTGATTTATGTTTTGCTGTTCTTGGTTTAATATGAGATTTGATGCTATAGGACGACTAAATTTCGAGTTTGAAATAAAGTCAAACAAGTAAAATAGTTTCACAAATGTAAATTTGTATTGATGAATATGTGGTACAATTCTCTGAAATTACAAAAGAGTGATCCTTTGATTTGATCTCCCTAATAGACTTTTTAATTGGAATTGTAATAATGTGATTTTGACTCGAACACTAAATATCCTTCAATTTGGCTGAAGGATGGATTGAAGACCCTTGAAACAGAATTACAATGAATCTCTGCTATGAGCTTGTTAGAAATTCTCTGTTCTTCTTGCTCTTCATGTGTTCTTCATGCTCTTCATGTGTTCTTCGTCTTCAAAGGTTTTGTGGTAGAAGTTCTTCGGGGCTTTTAAGGCTTGAAACTGTAAAGCTTCTCTGATTTATAGTTTCTTGAAGTTCCTAGAGGTTTTTGGGCTTAATTTCAGAAAACTTTAAGATCTAGGAAGGTAGTTTGGATGATTCTACTTCAAATATTCTTCAATTTTGAGGTTGAAGTTTTTGAAGGCTGTTAGTTTTTAGACCCCTTAAAACACAATTGATTTAATCTAGGTAATCAGCCAAGTTGTTACTTAGTCCAATTTAACAAATCTAGGTTATCACAATCAAACAATCATATCATGCAAAGCAACGGAAAAATAAATAACACAACGATATGATAACCTAGGAAAACCAAACCGGTAAAAAAACCTGGGAAGGATTTAACCTAGCTATTCTTAAGGTAAAAAGCAAATCCACTAGAAAGAATCGAAGTTCATACAATAAGACTTACAAGCCCCCACGCTCGACTTCTTATTGCTACCCATCAGTAGAATTTATTGACATGACTACGTGCAAGCTCCGAATCCACGGACTCCTTCTTTCTTTGGCCTTTGTAAAACACAAACACCCCCGTTTTGTGACTTTGAGATCCCACTCAAAGATTTAGCAACACAAACTCTCCTGTTTGTGACTCCAAGACCACCTTTGAAGGTTTAGATCATCAGCACCTTTGATAACTAGAAAAGGCAACAACTTCTACAATACCAGATCTTGAGATTCTTCAAGGAATAGCACTGGTAAAAGACATAAGAGAGCTTTTTAGGAACAAAATCCTAAATACAAAGGAGGCACACTATTTTCTCTCTAAAAAGCCACATAAAAACGTGCTTAGGGTTTCCTTTATATACTGGAAGAAGTAGATTAGAAACCCTAATCCTTAATGGGCTTGAACTGCTGTTTAGGTTTAATTAAAATTCTGCAGATACGACTTTCGATCGATCGAGCCTGTCTTTCAATTGATCGAACCAAACAGATTATGAAATCTTCTTCCTGTAGCTTATATGTTCTTGAATCTTGACTTGAATCACCTTGAGTATTGTCTAATAATTCCTATAGACTCTAAGATCTATATCTAGACAAGTTTGTGTTCACGATTTGCCAATTGTTCTAAACATTTAGAACCTAACATAGGCTTTGAGGCTTGATTCCTGCAGAGCTTCAGTACTTTTGAGTGCTTCTGAATCTTCTTTGATGCTGCTTGTGCTTTAGATGTCTTGGTGTGTAGAAATGCCTTAGTAAGGCTTCTATTTATAGGAGTTTGGGGGTGAGTGAGTGACACATGGCAAAGTTTGATTGGTGACAAGTGTCATAGTCTGATTGGAGGAGCTTTAAGATTTTTTCTCTAAGACACGTGGCATCTTTTGATTGGCCGAAATGTTTTGATTTTCAAGGTGACACATGTCAACACCTAATTGGACTGCCTATGTCATTGCTTACATGCGTTGGGCACCTTATGTCATTGCTACACGCGCCAATGTGTGATTGGTTTTTTTTTTTGCATGCTTTTTATGTCTCTATTTCTATGGCACTTGGCAAATTTCTGTTGGTTTTTGTATAATGATAGCAAAACCTAGTAGTAGTATGTGGCGCTTTGTAATTGGCCGTACTTTATGGATTTGGTAGTGCGATGTGTTAGCTTATGATAGGTCAGAAATTTTCCATCTCTACAAATGCCCCCTCGAGACTCGTTCACGCATACAGTTTCAAAGTGTGGTGAGGGAATAAGTCTCGAAAATGGATTTTGACACTTGACTCTTCAAGTGAAGTAGTTGAAGGTAGTGAAGCTTTCAGTAGGATGAAGTAATTTCAGAAGAGTAGACTCACCCACATGAAAGGTTTTGATGAGATAGAAAAGTGGTCAACAAGTAGTTGAATGCACCTGCTTGAAGAGAATAGAATTCTTTGGAGTGGTGACTTGAAATTCACCCGGTGGGGTTTTTTCCATGTGAAGTTTTTCCCCATTTGTTAACAAATCACAGTGTCAAATTTATTTTCCACTGCACTCTTGTTTAGATTGGTGATTTGTTTTTGCCTTCACGTTATTGCATGTAATTTGGATAATTAATCAACTTGGATAATTGAATTAATTAACTAGGGTCAATTTATAACCTAACACAACTCATGACAAGTGATATCAAAATTAACATAGTAACATACTCTTCTATAGTATTTTAAATTAATGAGAGAAGCGTTGTAATCCTAGCAAAGAGAGGAAAATTATTTTAAAACTATGTGGAAGAAAGGAGAAGACTGAGTTTTATAGATTCACATGAGCAAGACTTAAGCAAAGAACAAGCAAACTTTTTTTCTAAAGTTTTGCTCAAGAAAGTTTTCAATTCACTTAGGCAAAGTGACAATTTTTGTGACTACTTAAGCAAGATGTTGCAAAAGGCCAGGCAAACTCTCTATCTCAAGAATTTCAAACTTGCGTCATAGTTCGCTCGAATAAAAGGCAAAGTGAAACAATTTGATGTCGCGAAAGCATAAAGAAAGCAGACACGATACTCTCTTAGATGGAACAGAAATTAAACTGTTAGTTTCTAGTAGTAAACATCGAATCCACAAGGATCCATTGAATCCAGAAGGTGAAAAGTTTCTGGAATTGACAATAGAGAGAAATAGACAAAGTCTGAATTATAATAATTTGAAAATTGAATTGCCATTGGGGGCTACAGTGCATTTAAATAGTAAAAATAAACTTAGGGCAACTAGAAAATGTAGGGTAGTTAGGAAAACCTATTGCAGCTAGGAAAGCTTACAAAACCCTAATTTGACTAAACAACATTAGTAGCACCTAAAAACAAGGAAATAACAACCCTAAGCTTATGATAACGAAAATTACATAAAAATACCAAAATTAATCAATTATAAAAATTAAAATGGTAAATTTTGTCCTATATCACAATTTGAGGTTTTGGGAATTTTATAAAATTATGTAAAAAAAGGTGACATAGTGGCTAGTTTGGATGGAGGGGGAGGGTAGGGAGAGGGAGGGGAAAGATGTTTCTGACCAATTCAGGCTTTGTTTTATATTTGAAACAATTTGATACCTCAAAGACAACAACGATTTAATGTGAATCAAAGTCAATATTTTAATCCTTCTTATTCCATTTTCTAAACAACTAGAAGGCCTTTAACAATAAGAAACTCTCAGGGTCTTATTGCTAATCTATATATATATATATATAACCGATGCCTCTAAAACTCTCACAATTTTTCACGTCAGCACAATATTTAAATAAAATTATAATTTTATTTAAATATTTTTTTTTTTTGTTTAGTCTAAACTTAACCAGGAGTAAAACTCTATTTCTTTAACAAGTCTAACTTAAACTCAAACTCAAACTCATCATTATCATTTTTTTTTAACTATATAATGCATATTTGTTTTGTACGGAACCAACACAAACATAAAGCCTTTTAGGTTTTCTTTCTTTCACACAAAGTCACAAAAACCTCACTGTATGACACCAAGCCACCAACACATGTATTAAAACTCATTAGTATCTCTACCTCTCTCTCCTCTCTCTCCTAGGTGAAGGTTGTTTTCAAGGCCGGCCCTAGACATTTTGGAGCCTAAGGCGAGAACTAAAAATGTGATTTTTTTTTATACTTATATATTAATTAAATTAATATTTATTTAATATTTTTATATTATAATATATTTCATTTAAAATCAATTTTTCTTGCCTTTTGAGATGCAAATTGACTAATTAAAATTTTGTATTCAAGTTCTTCTAACATCTCCTTTTCAATATATAATATAGCTAATCCACTTAATCTTTCTTGGAACATTGTTGATCTTAAATATGATTTTATTAATTTCATTATCTTCTAACTCTTTTTGGTGAATTTCTTGCTCATTTGTGATATTTTCATCTACATTTTGTGTTATATTTTGTTTATTACTAATAAAAAATTTATCCATTGATCCTTTTTGAGACTCAATTAATTTTTCTTCTTTTCTACTTTTTTTATTTTTTTCATATCCAAATGCATACTTTCTAGTAGACATTTCTAATCAAACAATATATTTATAAAGACTAAAATAAAAAATAACTTTCAAGTGTAGAGCAAATGAGAAATAGAACCTGATTTATATAAAAAGTATTGTTGTAGTTTCACCGAACAATATCAAGTTTTTAGCAATCTTAACCTGCATAAATAAAGACTTATTCAATATATTACCACTAACTAAAAAAAAAAAAAAAATATATATATATATATATATATAAACACAAGATTAATTTTTTTTTTTTTTTAAAAAAAAATTTAAGCACAAGCATAACAAAAATTTAAGCACAGCCATAACACAAAGCTTATTAATAAGACCCACCCCACAAAAAAAAAAAAAAAAAAAAACACACACACACAAAAAATAAATACTAGAGTAGTTGAGAGAGGCGGAGAGCAGAGAATCAGAGAAAGAATGAGAAAGGCGGAGAAAGCTTGCTTGAGCAGTTGAAAGAGGCGGAGGAAGCTTGCTTAAGTAGTTGAGCTAGGCAACCAGCAACAGTAAAGAGAATCAGAGAAAGAATGAGAAAGGCGAAGAGCAAAGAGAAAGAAGCAGAGGGAACGGTAAAATTTTTAGGGATTTGATTTGTTTTATTTGTTTTGATTTGTAATTGTTTTGTGGTTAATCTCTTAGAAAGAATGAGAGAGGTGGAGAGCAAAGAGAAAGAAGCAGAGGGAACGGTAAAATTTTTAGGGATTTGAGTTGTTTTATTTGTTTTGATTTGTAATTATTTTGTGGTTAATCTCTTAGACCGGATTTGTAGTTTATCTTGTTGATTTTTGGTTTGTCTAAAGGATAATAATGTTATTTTTGGGCAATGATTTTGTTTAGAACCAATATTTAACTAGATCTACCAAATTTTTTGTTTTTTGGTTAAAAGGATGTGCCAGATATTTTTAATTCATCTGAAACTAAATTTTTTCCCCTACTACCCCTTCTTTTCTAAAATTTTGGGGCCCCCTTTCACTTGGGAGCCTTAGGCAATTGCCTAATTGGCTTAGTGGAAGGGCCGGCCCTGGTTGTTTTTCCACTCTCCCTTTTTTTATTTTCATTTTTTCTTGGTGTTTAAATTTTAGAAATTATTTGTTTAATATTTCTTGAAATTATTTATGTATAGATTGCTTTGATTGCCCCCTTCACTGAATTTGCTTCCCTTTCTCTCTCCTCCACATCCTCCTTTTGTAAGTTTATCATATTTTTTAATGAATTGTTGGTTTATTTTTTTTATTTATTTTAAATTTAGGTTTTGAATGATAAAATAGACTTTGCAACAAGAGTTACAGTACATGAGTCATGGGTGCACATGGGGATGTGCCCAGGGATGTTCTTCTTTTCCACTATCTTTACGAAGTTATAATATTGCGGTACTCAAGTAGAGCAGTTAATTTCAACAAGTCTCTTTTTTTGTTTTTATATTATTCATAGGTTTTTAGACATCTATATTAATTGAGATTTATTTGATTTTAGGTCTTATTCTTTTGTGGACTAATTGATCATGGATTGTTCATTTTATTCAAATAAAATTATTTTTGTTTAGTCCAAACTTAACATAGAGTGAAACTCTATCTCTTTAACAAGTCCAACTTAAACTCAAACTTAAACATTGATAATTTATCTCCAAATTTGCGAGGTTAATCATAAACACTATAAAAGTAAAGCAAAGCAAACCCCAATATTTTTTTTTTTAAGCTGAGTAGAGGTATGAGCTCTTCTTATATTATTTTCTTCTCCTCTACTTTGTTAAAAAATAAATATAAAAAATAAAAAATAATAAAAAATTATTTTATGGTTTTTCATGTATTTTTTAAAAAGTAATTTTCATACATGAACCACCAAACTCTCTTTGGCCACTTTTTACAAGATAAAAAAGCTTGCAATAATTGAAATTATTCTTTTGAATGTAACCCATATTTCTCTTATATTTGTCTATTGTTTAGTCATATATATTTTGTTTTGTTTCAATAATTTCTAAGTAATGAACCATCTGATTCTTTAATATTTTTTTATCTTTCAGAAGTTTTAATATCTGAATTTTTGAGTTATTTTTTTGCAGTATCTGAAACTGTTTGACAAATTTTTTGTATGCTATTGCATGTTCAAGCAATCACTTTTTCATCAAATTATAACACAAATTAAAGTCACACAAAAATAAATCATGCAATGGTGTAATTTCTTAAAAATTTTATAAAATTTAGTCTACCTCACAAATAGGTAGGTTCCCGTGCATAGCACGGGTTAGCGACTAGTTTACTTGAAAGCAATTTCAAAGCATTAGATTAATTTCTCAGCCCAAAAAAAAAAAAAAAAGCATCAGATTAGTTATTGACGCACAAAAGCCACGTTTGGTTGATATTTTTTGGCCAGAAAATCTAGATTACAAATGAAGCAATATGTCAAGAAATAGCTAAGCATCAAATTGAAAGTACCATTTTTTTTTCTCCAATATATGTTTGAGTTAAAACATTCTCACAGTATAACACAATCATAAACTTTGTAATAACAATTTCCATTAAATACAAATCATATCTATTCCATTGCAATTAAAATAGAAAGGGAAAATTTTGTAATTTCTTACTAATGCTCATAATGATTGGGATTGTAACACCTTTACAATAACATCATTATAGAATTCTTTTTATTACAGATATATTAGCACAATATTATAAGTCCAAGCCAAGTCTCATACTTGTACACCAAATTTATTAATCATGGTTAGTTTATGGTTAGTCTAAAGTTTAACCTATTATATATACTGGTGTTGAGTTCATTGTAACACATGATTTATACCTTAAAAAATTACCAATTGTCCAAAAAGTTTTAAGTTATTAAGAAATGATGAATTTAATCATTTAATATAATACCCCCTCTCACATGTGGGGCCACCTGAGCCGCAATTAAGTGGGACCAACACACGGAAATTTAAATAGAAGGTAAGGTGGAGACAGGGAGTTGAACCCAAGGCCTCATGTTCTAATATCATGTTAAATATGCTAAAATAAATGTGGAAGTAGAAACATAAAATAGTAACACAAGAACATGAGGACTATGTCATTCGGTTTAACAATCTATCTCCACAAAGGAAACCATTAAGAGCTACATCTCTAATATATGAGCGTGGTATAAATCTTGTGTTATAATGAACTAAACATGAGTATATATAATAAACTAAACGTTAGACTAACCATATACTAACTATGGTTAATAGAATTGTTATACAAGAATAAGACTTGACTTACACACAAAGTATGATTGGGCTTGAGTCTATACTATTGGGCTAATATATCTCTAATAATTTTATTTAAACAAAACTCTAGCCTTTGTTTTTTCCTAGTAGCAGGCTTGAACAACATAACTGTAATTTGAGGTCACCAAGGAAGAAGAAGGTTTTGAAATTATAGTGGTCAATATGTCATAATTGATCTATATCCTAACATAAAGATATCAATTAGTTTTTCCGGTTGATGGGATTTGATCTATATCTCTTACTTGACCCAAAAAAAAAAAAAAAAAATTATCAATTAAGCTAAACTGGAATCTATAACAAATAATTTGTTTTTAACTATTGACCAGGGAATCAAACAAAGACTTGATGGGGGCAGCTTCCGATTTTGAAATAGAAAATCCAAACTCCGATTAACATGTGAATAATCAAATAAAATAAGCAAAGACATCGTAGCTGTCTTCTACATAACAACTAAACTAACAATGGAGGAAATTGTCCAAGATATTTGTATTAGACTTTAGAAACTTGTGGTTCATGAAATCATATATCGTTGGTGTTAATAAAGCCAAGAGTTTTACAGCTCAAAAGATATTTATATTAGACTTTAGAAATTTGCAGTTCATTAAATCATATATCGTTGGTGTTGTAAGGTTGAATTTAATCAACCATCTTGTTGGATTTATTCCTTGTCAAATTTGCTTGTAATTTAGCAATTAGTAACCCTGTGTTTATGTAGGAATCATGTAAGGGTAGTGTGTGAGAGAGTGTGAAGAAATGCTCAAGACTATGCAGTGAAGCAGGGACTCGCGGCTGGATCTCGTAGGTGGCTCACGGCTTGCAAGCCGCCAGATGATGCACACGAGTAAAGCATGTAAAGAAGCTGAACCGTCATGCCAGCTGTAGCACTACAAGACAAAAAGTCCAGACTAGCCATTCAGTTAGCTCGCGGCTTGAACTCGCGACTCAGTCAAGTCGCAAGGCCAAGTCACTAGTCCACTCTGTTATGGAAAAATTGACTATTCGCATTCCTTTCTCACTCCAATATAAATACCCCTTATACCCACGAAATATTGAGAGCTTCTAGAGAGAATTTTGAGAGAGAAACTCTAGAGAAAAACAAGATTGACTCATCCACAATCTTTACATAGTGACTCTTCAAATTCCTCAACTCTCACACTCTCCATTGTTACATCCTTGAGAGGTACATTAGCCAAAACATTTTCTCACCATACCTATATCTGTGAGAAGGCTATTTGGTGCTTGGGAAGCAGTTAGGAAGGGACCAATTGATATTGGTTGATACTATAGGTTATAGCGGAATCCGCTAAGCTAAAGAAGACAAAGGTTCAGCATCACCTCGTTGGAGCAAGAAGCTTGGAGGGCTTAGGTACACTGGGTAGATTAGGCTTGGAGGGTCTTTTGCTGTTCATGTATCCCAACTTCATTCTTTAATGGATTATTTACCGCTTGGAGGGCGGCGGAGAAGTTTTACGCTGAGGGTTTCGATTTCCTCTTCGATAACACATCGTTGTGTTGTCCTTGTGTTTGTATCTCTCTTCCCTTAATCTTTGCCATTTAATTTCTAATGTGGATGTGATTTTATTTGGTTTAGATTGTTTATCAATTCTGTTATATGCTTATGTTCATTTTCCGCACATATACTATTTGATATTAAGCTTGAATTGATAATTTGTAAATTGGGGATCGAAACGTTCAAGGTGTGTTATACACTATTTGAACATCTAGGTGTTAACAAGGCCAAGAGTTTAATAGTTCAATAGAAACTTTTTAATATTTCCAACAAAAAAATATTCAATTTCAAATCCCTATTTTCCAATTGTTGGATTATAAAAAATAATAATAATAATAATAATAAATGCACTAATTCGTAATTACCTGTGAGGACCCATTTTCCAACTATTGGATATTCAAAAAAATAATAATAATAATAATAATGTACTGATTAGTAATTATCTGTGAGGACGCGTATCCACTACTGGATAACCAAATTGACAAATCAACCAATCTCTCATGCTCTTCACATCATTAATCGATCCCTTGAGCTCGTATCTCTTCTTCCGATAAGAAACCCCGCAAAGAAGTGCCCGCTTCCTTGGGCGTGTCTCTCTAGAACATGTACCAGATGGCTTAACGTTCATTGAATAAGCATTCGGGCTTGCACTGCCTGAAGACTTATTCTTCGATTGTGGCAACGGCTGATCCTGTCCTCGGTTGCTACTAGGCCGTCTGTCCATAGGGTCCAAGATCTTATATATTATTTTGTACATTGTCGACTGTTTTGTTACTGATTACTGTATACTGTATAGTGCACTGATCACCCTAAAATTTTCAGGCCAAAAATCACTAGCTATAGCCTATATACATCAAGGACACTGATTATTGAACCCTCATTGAATTTCCATCAGTGGGGTCTATTTAGTGTTTTCCTTTTCACATGATGGATTCTGATTTTATAAACAAGTTGCAAAGGATAACTTTGACGGAAGAGGAGGGAGAAGTCATTAAGGTTGGGGTCTCACAGAGGGAAAGAGTGTTGGAAGAATGTTCACTAAGTTTGTTGGGAAGGTTTCTCACTACATGAGCTTTTAACTAGCGTGTGGCCAAGGATTTGCTAAGGTCTGTGTGGAAGATGGGCTCAGATTTACGTATTGTTGACGTGGGCGATGATCTTTTTCAATTCAAATTTTCTATGGAGAGTCAGTTGAAGTGGGTGCTAGCAAATGGTCCGCGGAGTTTTAAGGATCACCCTCTAGCGTTACGGAGATAGGAGAGAGGTATGACAGCCACGTCGGTTAGTTTTACTTCAATGGCGATGTGGGTTCAAGTATGGGGTTTACCTTTTGATTTATTATTGGAAGAGGTGGGTAGGGATGTTGGCAGTGGCTTGGGTGAAGTACTGGACGTTGATTTGAAGGTGTTTTCGTCTGACCAAGCGCGCTTTATCAGAGTAAGGGTGGAGCTGCCGTTGGATAAACCATTACGTCGAGGAGGAGTTGTCGTAAGTCCTGAAGGAGATAAGGTTTGTATTGGCTTCAAGTACGAATGTTTAGTGGGGCTTTGTTATCAATGTGGTCGGATTGGTCATGAGGTATGGGACTACTCTGTTCAAAGGGACCGAAAATAGAGGAGTCTTCCTTAAGGGGAGTGGTTGAAGGCAAGGCATCATAGAAATTATGGTTATACAAACAAAGCGCGTGTAGCCTGGGGCGGTAGAATGAGGATGACCAAGCTGATCAAGGGTATCGGAGTTCTTAACAAAGGAAGGAAAATGAGCAGGATTATCTAACAATTGGATGTGAAAGTGGTTCAACATAGGCGGACAGGTTACCTGAAGGAGGTAAACTCGACGTTGCTCCGGCAGATGGTGGCGTCACAATTGAGAAGGATGCAAACATGGCTATGAAGAATCCCATCCCGGGTTTTGAGGAGGTGGTTATGGAGACTGATCTTGCCATCCAAACCAATTCAGAATTTTCAAATTTAAAAACATTTTCAATTGACTGTATGCTAGATAATAGCGTGATTTCCTCTGGCTTGATTGAGGTGGCAGTTATGGATGAGGATACTGTCATCCTTAATCGTGACTTAATAGGGAAACAAAGTGAGAAAATATCTCCACCGGTTTTTGAGGAATCAAGAATATCTCCATCGGTTTTCACGGTTGGTTGTGGTAACGTGAAAGGAAACAAGAATAACAATAAGGGTCGGCCCAAAAGAAGTGGTCATAGAGATAGAGATAAAGGTGTGAGTCAATCCTTGCTTAGCCCAAAAAAAGTTGAATCCGTGGAGAAGTCTACAATTGAAAGCCCAAAAACAATGATGAATTGGAAGAGGCATACCACAAGACCTCAGACTTTTATCAATTCTTCAATTGCCGACATGGAGCCTGGGCATAAAAGGAAGCAAGCAGAAAATATGAATAAGGAGGCTACGAGTGTTAAGGGAGAAAAGAAACGTAGAACTGTGGAGAATGAGCAAGGTATTATGTCAACCTTGGGATCTGATACGCCCAACCAAAACGGTAATCGTCCATACAATGCAGGACAGGGACGACCTTACTAAAATCGTCCAGAGGGAAAAGGTCGTCGAACACTCGTTCCCACTCTTCGCGGAACCGTTACAAGACATTAACCATCCTTCAGACCGTTGGGAATGGCAGCTCATCATTAACACCTGGCAAGGGCGTTACTAGGCAAGATTAAAACCTCCATCAAGACTCCACCAACGGCTAGAAGAAATCACCTGCTAGCACACATATATAAAGACTGAACCCCAAAAGGGGTGGGGTAAGAAAAATACTCTCACACACTATTCTCATTGCTCTCCTTTGTCAATCTTTCTGACTTTGGCATCGGAGACCTTTTTGCAGGCACAACGCCGGCGAACTACTTCCTTTCTTTCATCCACAGATTGCAGAAGATTGGTTTGGGGAGGGACGGCTTCCATCTGGACGATCATAATAAACTGACGATCAGTTCATCATCAGTTTGGCACCGTCTGTGGGAACGACGATTCAACACGTGATCTGTCCCCAATCCAAATGGAATCCAGTACAAACCCAGATCCTGCTGCACTGGCCCTACAAATCCAGTCGCTGTCAGCAACCGTGGAAGAACTCACAAGACAGAACCAAGAGATGAAGCAACGACTGTTGCAGGAAAGCAATCGTGCAGATAGGGGAGACGATGAAGACAGCAACAGAAAGCGAACCAACACTCCGGAGGAAGCAAGCTTGGATCTTTTAAGAGAGATGAGGAAAGAGATGGACGAACTAAGGAACGCCATCAAAGGAAAGACGGACCAAAGCTTGGAGAGAATCGTCTGGAAGACGGATTCGCCCTTTACCATAGCTGTCCAGGAGTACCCTGTACCCTCCAAGTTTCGTCTACCCCAGCTGGAACCTTTCGACGGGCTGAAAGACACCTTGGATCACCTGAACACATTCAGGACGACCCTAAGCCTCCAGCAGCCGCCTGACGAGATCTTGTGTCGCTCATTCCCTACGACCCTCAAAGGAGCAGCCAGGGAATGGTTCAACAAGTTGCCAACATCATCCATTGACAATTTCGAGCAGTTGAGCAGTTCTTTTGTCCGTCATTTCGTAGGAGGGCAGCGACCAAAGAGAACTGCCGACCACCTGCTTACCATCAGACAAGGAGAGAAGGAACCACTGAGGTTTTACGTGACACGTTTCACCCGAGGAATGCTGGAAATAAACGAGACAGATGACAAGGTACATCTCACGACCTTCAAAGTAGGATTGAAGTCCAGGGATTTTGTGGCATCCTTGGCAAACCCCCCTAAGACGATGGCCGAGGCACTGTTGAAAGCTCAGAAGTACATGAACGCAGAAGAAGCCCTGGCAGCTATTGACAGAGCAGATAAGAGTAGGGAAAAGAAGAAAGAAAAGGAGGACGATCGAAGAGGGCTAAAACGGGATCGGGCTGACAGACGGAATGACGATGGAAATCGAAGGAGAGAGGACAAAAACCTTCGTCCATCAAAATTCACCCCGCTGGTGATGCCAGTAGATCAAATTCTAACAGAAATAAGGGACGAACCATCCCTAAAGTGGCCAAAACTACTCCATTCAGCACCTGGATTGCGCGACAAGAGGAAATACTGCCGTTTCCACAAAGATCACGGGCATTACACAGAGGACTGCAGGGACCTAAAAGAACAGATTGAGGAGCTCATCCGTAATGGGAAGCTACAACAGTATGTAAAAAGGGGGGATTTCGGCAGGTATGGACAGAAAAGCCAGCCAGTTAATGCACGAAGAGACGAAGATCGCCCCCAACCTCGTCCACAAAGCGCACTAGGGGAAATAAAGACCATTGCCGGGGGACCAACCACCGGGGGATCATTCAAGTCTCTCAGGAAATCATACCAAAGATAGGTAAACAGCGTCCACAGTATACCACCATCAAAGCAAAGACGCACCAGTGAGGACTTGCATTTCTCTGAGGAAGATGCCAGAAGTGTGAAGCAGCCCCATGATGACCCACTCGTCATTATGATCATGATCGAGGGGTTCAACACGCGAATAGTCCTGGTCGACAGCGGAAGTTCAGCAGACATAATCTATCTTCCTGCTTTCCAACAACTAAAGCTGGATCCAAAAAGGCTCCGTCCTTTTGAGTCTCCCCTCGTCAGTTTCAGCGGAGACAAAGTATACCCCAGAGGAATCGCGACGTTAACAGTAATGGCCGGGTCATACCCCCTTCAGGTAACCAACCAGCACAATTTTTTAATAGTAGACTCACCCTCGTCCTATAATGTGATCGTAGGGAGACCAATGCTTAATCGCTGGAAGGTTGCAATCTCCACCTACTGCTTAAAGGTGAAGTTCCCAACAGAACATGGTATCGGGGAGATTAAGGGAGATCAAATACTGGCAAGAGAATGCTACCATGCCATCCTGGCCTCAAAAGAAAACCATACGTGGACAATTGAGGAGAAGATGCCAGAGATTATGGAGAAACTTGAAACGATAGATCTGGCTGAAGGGAATCCTCCAAAGACGACCTAAATAGGGACGAGCATGAGTGAAAAGACGAAAGGTGAAATCGTCAGCTTTCTGAAGAGCAACCTCGATATATTCGCCTGGAGCCACGAGGATATGCCAGGGATTCCAGCAAGCCTCATCCAGCATCACCTAAATGTTGATCCGGGGAAAAAACCTGTCCAACAGAAAAGGAGAGTCTTTGCTCCCGAGCGAAATAAGGCAGTGATGGACGAGGTAAATAAGTTGCTTGCAGCAAAATTTATCCGAGAAGTCCACTACCCAGAGTGGTTGGCCAGCGTAGTCATGGTCAAAAAAGCAAATGGGAAGTGGAGAATGTGTGTCGACTTCACAGACCTGAACCAAGCCTGCCCCAAAGATAGCTTCCCACTGCCCAGAATCGACCAGCTAGTAGACTCCACAGCAGGGCACAAACTTCTCACGTTTATGGATGCGTTTTCAGGATATAACCAGATACAAATGGCTGAAGAAGACCAAAAGAAGACCGCTTTTATCACCAGCCAGGGACTTTACTGCTATCAGGTCATACCTTTTAGGCTCAAAAACGCAGGGGCCACCTATCAAAGATTGGTGAACCAGATGTTCGAGAAGCAAATCGGGAGAAATGTGGAGGTTTATGTTGACGATATGCTCGTCAAGAGCAAGGAAGAAGAGAACCATCTGGACGACCTCAAAGAGACGTTCAATACTCTCAGGCGGTACAGCATGAAGCTAAATCTGTCCAAATGTGCCTTTGGAGTTTTCTCGGGAAAGTTTCTCGGGTTTGTAGTATCGCAGAGAGGGATTGAAGTAAACCCCGAAAAAGTCAGGGCCATCCTGGAAATGTCCTCACCCAGGACGGTCAAAGAAGTGCAGTCCCTCACAGGGAGAATTGCGGCCCTCAACAAGTTCGTCTCGAAGGCGACGGACAAATGCCTTCCATTCTTCAAGACGTTGAAGAAGGCATTTTCCTGGACGGAGGAATGCGAAACGGCGTTCCAAGAGCTGAAACGTTATCTTAGCAACCCGCCCCTCTTAAGCCCGTCCAAAGAAGGCGAAGATCTATTCCTGTACTTAGCCGTCTCGATCACGACTGTCAGCGCGACATTGATTAGAGAAGATGGTGGTTTGCAACTTCCTGTGTATTACGTTAGCCAGGCCTTCCAGGGTGCCGAGGTGCGGTACCCTCGTATAGAGAAGATCACCTTCGCCCTGATTACGGCTTCGAGAAAACTTCGTCCATATTTTCAAGCCAATCCCATCATCGTGATGACGGATCAGCCTATAAAAAAAGCAATGAACAAGTCCGAAGCGACAGGAAGAATGGTACAGTGGGCAATCGAGCTCAGCCAGTTCGACATAAAATATCGTCCAAGGATGGCGATAAAAGCGCAAGCACTGGCCGATTTTATAGCGGAATTCACCACCCCTGAAAACGTGGAGAATATCTGGACGGTTAATACTGACAGGTCATCCACTCAACGGGGAGGCGGAGCTGGCATCGTCCTCACTTCCCCCGAAAAGAATGTCCTCAAGTATGGAGTCCAACTTAAATTCCCTGTAACCAATAATGAAGCAGAATATGAGGCCTTATTGGTGGGATTGAGAGTAGCCCGGGCACTAGGAGCTGAGAATGTTGTACTCAAAAGCGATTCCCAACTCATCATTGGACAAGTAAGAGGGGAGTACAAAGCAAAGGAGGCTAGGATGCAGAAATACCTCAAGCTGACGAACCAATTGATCAACTCCTTTAATTACATAGAGTTCGTCCAGATCCCCAGGGATCAGAACACAGAAGCTGATGAGGTGGCCCGAAATGCCTCAGCGGACAGCGAAAGTAAGAGGTTCGATTGGAGGACGGAAGAACAAAACCATCCTAGCATACGGGAACTTCAAATTTCCTCCGTCCACACAGGCCATGGATGGACGAGCTCGATAGTCACATTCTTTCGAGAAGGACGACTACCGAATGATCCAGAGGAAGCTAAAAAGGTAAGGAGACGAGCAGCCAGATTTACGATACTTAATGACGAACTCTACAAAAGAGGCTACTCCCAACCGTATTTGAGATGTGTTGAAAAGGAAGAAGCCAGGTACATCCTTGAAGAAGTACATGGGGGAATCTGCGGAGATCACACGGGGGCAAAGTCCCTCGTCAGAAAGATCATGAGAGCTGGCTACTTTTGGCCAACAATGCAACGAGACGCAACTGATTTCGTGAGGACGTGTGACAGTTGCCAAAGATATGGGAATGTTCAAAGAATCCCCGGGGAAAAGATGACCACAATATCATCTCCCTAGCCATTCGCACAGTGAGGGATCGACATCATGGGTCCCTTACCTCAAGGAAAGAGACAGGTGAAGTTCCTGCTTGTCGCCATCGACTACTTCACAAAATGGGTGGAGGCAGAAGCTCTGGCAACAATCACCGAAGCAAAGGTACAAAATTTTGTTTGGAAAAATATTGTTTGCAGGTTCGGGATACCAAGGACGATCATATCAGACAACGGTCGTCAGTTTGACAGCCAAAGCTTCAGGTCATTTTGCTCGAGCTTGGGCATCAAGAACAAGTACTCATCACCAGGTCATCCCCAGGCCAACGGACAGACGGAAGTAACCAACCGGACCCTGCTCAAGATCATCAAGTCCCGGTTGGTGGGGACAAAAGGAATGTGGCCTGAAGAACTGCCAAGCGTCTTGTGGGCATATAGGACGACAGCGCGGACACCAACTGGAGAAACACCGTTCAATCTGACATATGGCACAGAAGCAGTTATACTAGTCGAAGTTGGTCTCACAAGCTTAAGGAGAGAATTCTTTGACGAACAAACCAATGACAACCAATTGAAGGAAAACTTAGACAGTCTGGACGAGATTAGAGATCAGGCAGCTGAAAGAATGGCAAAGTACCAGCAGAAGATAGCAGAATATTATAATCAAAGAGTGAAACTGAGAAGATTCAACATAGGTGACCTCATCCTTAGAAAAGTCACCCCTGCAACAAAGGATCCAGCACATGGCAAATTGGGACCGTCCTGGGAAGGACCCTACAGAGTCGTCCATTATTCGCGTTAGGGCAGTTACCACCTGGAGGACTCAGAAGGAAAAAGACTACCTCGTCCGTGGAACGTCGAACATCTAAAGAGGTATTACAAAAAGGAACCATAAACTTCATTGTAAAACCAATTTGATACTTCTATCTTATGTAAGCAATTATTCGAATCATAAGTATTGTCCAGCATCTCTTAAGTGTTATTGAGCAAATCATGCGCCACAGTTTTCAAAGAAAAGCACAAACGATCGTCCCTAAGAAGCTTAATGACGATAAAATTCCTTAAATGGATGTACATCGTCCCTAAAAAGCTTAGTGACGATAAAATTCCTTAAATGGATGTACATCGTCCCTAAAAAGCTTAGTGACGATAAAATTCCTTAAATGGATGTACATCGTCCCTAAAAAGCTTAGTGACGATAAAATTCCTTAAATGGATGTACATCGTCTCTAAAAAGCTTAATGACGACAAAATTCTTTAAACGGAATTACATCGTCTCTAAAAAGCTTAACGGCGGCAAAAATTCCTTAAGGGGATATGCATCGCCCAAACTGATCACACAAAATGACTTCGTCCATACAGAAAAGCAAGAGGATCAAACTCCTCAAATTGATCAACGTAACCTCATCCATACAGGACAGCCAAAAAAGTTAGTAAATGGGGAAACCTTTCTAAAACCCCCAGGAAGGGACAAAAAATCCTCGCACAACTCATGCAATCATGAGAAAAGCAAAAACAAACACAGACATTTATAAAATCAAACATAGAGTTAAATTGTTCTGAAGGCAAAAATGGGGGGCCCCAAAAACAGGAGGGGCATCCAAACAACAGCTGTTCTTAACTTAGTGCATAAAAAAAAAAAAAAAAAAAAAAAAAAAAAATCTCTTTAAGGCAGAATTAAGCTGGAGGGGCAATATCATCGTCCTGAGTAGCCTGGGATGGTTCAACACCGGTAGACGCCACTGCTTGAGCCACTTCGTCCTCTTCAATCTCCTTATTGACGGCCTCAAAGTCTAAGTCGTCAAGGTTCACGCCAGGACCATGCTTGACCAAATACCTCCGCAGCAGCTCAAACCCTTTAAAGTACCACTGGAAAAGAATGGTGTTATATTCTTCCGTGGTTTGGAAGGCAGTGACGGCCTTGGCCACTGCAACATTCATCTTCTGAGCGGTCGCCACTAGGAGTTCGTCTTTCTGCTTTACAGATTGCCTCTCAACGTCCAGCTGCTCCGTCAGTACACGAACCTGCTCCTTGGAAATGTTGAGAGAATCCATGGTCGTGATCAAATCCTTCCGCAAGCTAGAGGCCTCAGCCTCCAAAGCTTCCACCTTCGAGTTAGCCACGACGGCCTTCTCTTCGTTCGCTAAATACTGCGTGGTGATGTGCATGGTCTCCCCCAACACCTATGGACGAGTACAAAGTTAATAAAAATTAGTTCAATCAAAAGCAACAAAAAATGTTCAAGCAGATAAAGACAAAGAAAGGGACAAGAAGTATGATGATTCACCTGCACAAGCTTGTGAACGTGACGGCTCACCATCTCTTGTGAAGGAATGCTCGTGACTTCCCTCATCTCACCAGGAGTAAAGAGCTCGTTGGCACGATCCATGGCCGTCCCAGCGTCCGACCAAACGCTGGCACCAACTTTCTCTTTCCCCTTACTGGCCGCCTTCTGCTTCTTAGAAGGACGAGCCACCTCCTCAACCGAGATGCCAGGGGATGCAGCCAAACCCTCGTCCAGATCAAGTGTAGGAGTGGACGACCCTCTCTCCACCACCTCTTTCTCTTTCTCCTTTTCTTTATCCGTGATCCTCAGCCTCTTCTGGCCTATACTAGAGAGGGGCTCATTCTTTTTGTCCTTAATTTTGTTGTACATCTCTTTGTTAAACTTCGACGTCATTTCTGCACAAAAGAGATCAAGGACGAATAAAGGGGGGTAAGGACGAATAAAATGAATGAAGATAAACACGAAGAAAAGAGATGACTTAAGGTGCAGCTTACGTTTTCTCTCTTCACGGTCGAGGGTACTGAGTACGTAGAGGGAAGGTTCTGGTCCCAGACAGTGACGAGCTAGGGTACGTGGATCGATCAGCTCACCAAAATCTTCGATCGTCTTCGCATACTTGATCGCAGCCTGAACTCACTCTACAAATTTAGCCTCAAGTTCTGGACGATTTTTCACTGCAAAGGACGACATCAATAAATAAAAAAAAAAAAAAAAAAAAAAAGGGCCAACAATATTGGGGTAAACGCACCAATCAAAAGGGTCTCCCATCGTCGCAGCAACCTAGGTACGTTCCCCCACAAATCATCAAGCAATGTTTCCTAACCGTCCCCAGATACAAAGAAGTATCTTGATTTCCAGTAGCGAAAGGACGACGGAAGGTCAGCTACCAGACGAGCCTTCCTATTCCAAGGTACAAACTCATAGTACCCATTCTCTGGACTCTTTCAGACGATACAGATGGACGAACTCATTAACTGAGATCATATCCCCGTCAACAATGGTCGTCCAGATCACCATACAACTAATCACTATTCTCCAGGAGTTAGGCATAAGTTGCCCCGGTGCAAGGTTAAAATGGTAAAGAAGCTCCATTATGAATGGATGGACGGGAAATCGAAGGCCACACGAAAAAGCAGCCTCGTAGAAGCAAACTTCTCCGTGGGCAAAGGCGCAAGCCTTTTCGCCCTTCCTGGGAAGACGAGCCCTGGTTCCCTCCGAGAACTGGAATCTGTCCTTAAATTTACTAAAAACCTCAACTTTCAAGGAACAATTTTCCTTGAGGGCATGAAATTGACGGACCGTCGCTGGAGCGGGAGAATGGGAGGACGAGGGAGCACGGGAAAGCGCGGTAGCCGTTGCATCGACCCCGGCCTCTTCCTCAACTACGTTAGAGGTCGAACCCCTCTCTAAATCACCTAACCCTTCTTCTAAACCCATATTTTCCTCTCTTAGGAGCCCTCTAATAGACCGAAACCAAGCTTGAGACTCTAACAAAAGAGGGTATAAAACACCCAACGCCGAACCTAACCCGGTACCCTTTACTAACAAATTCCTCAACTAGTGGGTACGAACCGGCAAGCGAAAGCGCACCCAATGGGTCACCAGAAAGCTCTACCAAGGAACCTAAGCGGGCAAGGAGAAAAGCTACGGAAGGGAAGTTACGCCTAACTTCGAAATTATCCACCATTAAAGAAAAAAGAAAAAAACTAACACCACCACTCAGTAAGAAGAGAGGATAGTACAGAGAGGAAAAGGAACTTAAGTGACACAAATGCAAGGAAAAATCAGAAAGGAAAGAAAAGCGTAAATGGGGGTGGGCGTACCTGGAAGTTAGGGAGAAAACTGAGGAGGTGAGGAGCAAAATACGACTAGGAGAGATCAACCGCACAGAGAATGGGGAAATGGAAAAAGGAAAAGCCAAAAAATCAAAGAACTCTGCCTTGGAAAGTGCGGGAAAACTGAAAAGGCACTCACCGGAAACGAGGCACTCCAACCAATAGAAATCAAACACGTGGCATTGAGATGAGCCACAGCCGCCACTACGCAATCAATGCGGAGCAGAACTCCAAGCGCCATAACTGAAAAAAAAAATAAAAAAAAAAATAATAAAAAAATAATGATGATAACAACAATCTTTTCATATTCCTATAATCGTCCAAGAAATGGACAACCATGGAATAGGGGGGCAGCTGATACGCCCGACCAAAACGGTAATCGTCCATACAATGCAGGACAGGGACGACCTTACTAAAACCGTCCAGAGGGAAAAGGTCGTTGAACACTCGTTCCCACACTTCGCGGAACCGTTACAAGACATTAACCATCCTTCAGACCGTTGGGAATGGCAGCTCATCATTAACACCCGGCAAGGGCGTTACCAGGCAAGATTAAAACCTCCATCAAGACTCCACCAACGGCTAGAAGAAATCACCTGCTAGCACACATATATAAAGACTGAATCCCAAAAGGGGTGGGGTAAGAAAAATACTCTCACACACTATTCTCATTGCTCTCCTTTGTCAATCTTTCTGACTTTGGCATCGGAGACCTTTTTGCAGGCACAATGCCGGCGAACTACTTCCTTTCTTTCGTCCACGGAATGCAGGAGATTGGTTTGGGGAGGGACGGCTTCCATCTGGACGATCATAATAAACTGACGATCAGTTCATCATCAGGATCGATGGAGGTTGCAAGGCAACCATGCCCGGCATGAAGACACTTCTGAAAAAAAAAAAAAAAAAAAAAAAAAAAAAAAAAAAAAAAAAAAAAAAAAAAAAAAAAAAACTCATCATGTTGAGGTCCATGTAAATCAAGGTGTCGTCTGGCATTTTTTCCGATTTTTTGGGCATTCGAACTTTTTCTTTGTTTTCTTCGTTACAATGTAACCATGTTTCTCTAGCGTATGCTAGTGATGCAAAGGAGAAAAAGGATGGCATATGTCCCTATTTCTCTTCCCCATTGTATGTATATTTTTTTTAATTAATAAAATCTACTATCGTTTCCTCCAAAAAAAAAAAAAATTACAAACTCATTCAATAAAATAAATATTACAACATATTTTGAAAATTTAACAGTTGAATTGCATGTTCTTTGTGCTCTTAATATATATGTTAAATTTTGTGTCAATCGGATATTATTTATTATACGATCTATGAGCTTATTTTTTGTGCATAATTTTAAATTACAAAAAATTGCAATTTAAAAAATTTATTGATGACATAGTTATTGATCTTTTATATATATATATATATATATATATATATATATATATCCAGCCGGTTAAAAAAGAATCATTATTTTAAAAAAATAAAAAATAAAAAAACTTTACAAGGGCTACAATTTCTTAAGTTTGGGTAGAGGAGAGGACTTGAAATAGTATGTGGATGATTCGGAATACTAAGAAACAGAGAAGAAAAGAATTTGATGCTTAAAAGAATGAATTCTGAGGGGCCAAAGCGCCAAAGCCATGAGTTTTTGCTTTTTCCTTTTCCCTGAAGTAAAATAAAATGTTGAGGAAATTACATTTTGGACATTATAATTTATGAAAATTTTAAATTAAACTCTACAGTTTTATAAATTTTAAATTAACCCAATAGTCTAGGATAGATACCATATTAGACCATATAATTATATAAGTTAAAAATTAAATTATGAAATTCTAGATCCGTTTTTATTCAAATTCTGGGCAATGCGGTGGGTTAGTGGCGGGGGAGAGAGAGAAGATTGTTCAAATTGAAATGAATTTAAAAATTCCGGGTCTATTGTCTAATTTATGAAACTATGACATTTAATTTGAAACTCCCAAAATTATAGTGCTTTTTTTGTAACTTATGAGTCAATGATATATAAGTCAAATGGAATTTTTTGTAGTTTTCTAACATAAACTTCCATGCTTCTGATTTCTCTTCTTCACTTTTTTTTCCTTTTTGAGAAACTAACACACACAAACAAAAGAGAGGGAAAATAATTCTAACACAAATGCACACAATAAACTCTACTAAAAAATCATGATAACTTTTATGGGATACAGAACATATTATATTACACACAACACAATATCTTAAATAATGTGAGACAATTACCCATATTTTCTTTTAGAAACAAATATATATGCACACAAGGGGGAAAGAATTCCTCTCTGCCACTTATTTATATATATATATATATATATATCGTAACTTACAACATCACAAAGCTTAATTTGAAACCCTCCCAAAACAATAGTGCTTTTTTTTTTTTTATAATACCAAAACAAGGTTAAAAATGTAATATTCCCTCAAATGTTATACAGTCCATAGCTCATCGAAATCTATATATCACCAAAAAGGTGCGATCTTTAGTCCAATTGAACCGTATGGTACCTTTTTCACTTTATTCTATCACTTCGCAAAGCAAGATTCTGATGCCCTAACCTTTATTCGGTGGCCGACGATAAACTAGCATAGCTGCTTTTCCTTCTCATTTTGGTCTCATGGATTCCTATTCGCGCATTTGCAAATTTGCATAACCAAAGCTCAATATAAACAAATATTTTCAAAGTGATACAAATCCGGGGTTCATAGTGGCAGACCAGATTTATCGCACATTATATTTTAAAACGTTTTGTGAGATTACTAGAATTAAGCATCACTTTGGGGCTGGGGTTCATAGTAATATACCTAGTGGCAATAGCACTCTCTGAAGTTTGAAGGCTTTTACCTCTATGGTCCAAACCCCACCTCTTCTTCTCTACTATTTATCTTTTTTTAATATATATATATATATATATATTAAATTAATTAAGCATCATGTGATGCACAATTTTATTAATAGAATTATATGTCAATTAAAAAAATTGAATAATAATATAATTAAAATTGAATAATAAGATAGATAGTAAAAATAAAAAGAATAAAAATTCATTTTAAGTTTAACAGCATTGTGTAAGACCAAGTTTTTATATAAAAAAATAATAATAAATCAAAGATAACAATAGATTATAAAATGGAGTAACCACTTGATGAATATAACGATAACAATAGATTCTAAGACCCAATTTCATTAATTCCCTGTGTTTAGTCATATAAAAACTCTTTAATAGAGTCTATTACGAAGTATACTTGAGCCTAAAGCATGGGTAATCACTTGATGTAATTACTGTTTTTAGGATTAATTTAAAATAGCAAGTAAATTAAGAAGATATTTCAATAATATATTTGAGATTGGAGAATAAAGCACATAATAAAAATTGAAGAACAAAAAATACTTTAAGGTAATTGGTAAAAATACATCAATTTTTTATTTTGTGTTTGGCATGTTCTAGTCATAACTTATTTATATTCTACTATTACTTTTAGTTAATAGTGACTTATTATGGGCAAATTGAAATAATCTTAAAAGGCTCGTGGTATTAATTGATTTTTTTAGTAAAAAATTATTTAAAAAATTAAGATTTAATTTGGAACCTCCCAAACTATAGAAGAATTATGTAATTTACTCCAAGTTTAATAAAAGTTAGCCAATTAGCTCAAGAAGATTATAGCCCGCTAGTGGAACCACAAATTCTAAAATCCAACTTTTATTTGGTAGTATATATATGATATGTATTACATGCTCACTTTGCAGCTTTTTTCGCCCTTTGGAGATACACTATACAACTACATTGATGGGAAAAGAGAATAGAATTCTTTGATAGGAAAGAAGAGAATAGGATGATAAATGGAATTTTAAGGAAAATTATATAAGAAAACTCAACGTTTATACTCAGTTTTAGCATATTAAAGTTATAGACATATTTTTGGGAAAAATAAGAGTTGAGCATAGAACTCAATACAAAAGGAAATACGATATATTATCAGATGCAAGCCAGAGTGAGTGGTAACTGAGCCGACGGTGTACATCCGGTGAGCTAAAGTTTGGGCAGCTAACACCATTCCTTCTTTACACCCTAATTCTCAAATTCCGCATAAAAGTTGTCAAGGGCATGCATTAGCCAGAGTGGCAACCGCTCATTAATTTTCAAAATTTATTCATTTTATTTATTAGAAAGAACACACGTCTTTACAATTACAGCTTGTTTCGATTCTCACTTCCCTCTCTGAACAGGATTTGCAGCAGAGATTTCTTCGCGATTTACACCCTTCCATCACATAGGATTTACAGCATAAATTTCTTCTCGTAAACATCAAACGTTTCCGACGATGATAGAAGAGCATTCTGCACTCTTCCATAAAATCCCTATGCATATAGAAACAATGCTTTAGGACTAATAAAATTATGTGAAGCATTAGTAGTTGGTCAGTTTTCGGAAATAGTTATTATAGTCCAAAATCCAAATTGCTTTCTTAAATTTGAGTAAATTATTTATTTGGTCCTTAAGTTTAATTTATTTTAGTCCTTATTTATACAAATTTATTTTAGTCGTTAAACTTTTTTTTTTTTTTTTGGGGGGGTGCCAAACTGGTCCTTTTGTCTATTTTTATCTATAAAATTGCCGTTAAAATGAGGATGTATCACATATGTGAAAGTATCAGATTTATAAATGTAAATAGACAAAATGACCAACTTGACAAGAATATTAAAATTTAAGAACTAAAATAAGATAAACTAAACTTTAAAGATAAAAATGACAATTCAAGCAAATTTTATCTCTCAATTGATAGACCCGATCATACCATCGTCGTCCATAATCATAGAGAAGGACGAAGAGGATTCCCAAATTCATCCAGCCAGTAATGGTCGCCAAACAAGGACAAACTAATCCGTCCTTGCTCATTAATGAAACGTTACAAAGTAATGATTAACCTCTATACCGTTGGGAGGATAACCCACCATTAACACCTTACAGAGGCGTTACCAGGAGAGAATAAAGTCACCATTAAGACTCCACCAATGGCTAGAAGGAGGCACCTGTGTACATGTATATATAGCCATGAAATCCAAAGGAGAGGTACAGATACAAAAGAATACTCTAGCTCTTTCATACTGATTTCTTAACACTCTTTAGCCGATTTTTTTGACTTTGGCATCGGAGGCTCTATGGCAAACACCACACCAGTGACCCATATTTCTTCCTTTCACTATTCATCTTTCAGGGTCGAGTTGGCTGAGGACGACTCCAATCTGGACGATCACTCTTGACTGACGATTCGGACGTCATTAGTTTGGCGCCGTCTGTGGGAAATGATTACTCTTCAACATGTGATTTGAGAGTACTGTTCCATTCAACTCACAAGTCAAGATGGAATCCAATGCTAGCCAAGATCCTACTGCGTTGGCCCTACAAATTCAGTCACTTGCAGCCACTGTGGAGGAACTTACCAAGCAAAAGCAGGAGATGAGGCAGCGGCTGCAATAAGAAGACAACCGCACAGACGTCAACAGAGATGACGATGAAGACAGTAACAAGAGACGAATCAGCACTCTAGAAGAGGCGAACTCAGATCTCCTTAGGGAGATGAGAAAGGAGATGGACGAATTGAGAAACGCCATCAAGGGAAAAACGGACCAGAGTTTGGACAAGATAGTTAGGAAGACAGATTCACCTTTCACCGTGGCCGTCCAGGAGTGCCCGATGCCCTCTAAGATCTGTCTACCCCAGCTTGAGCCCTTCAACGGGCTGAAAGACCCGTTGGATCACCTAAATACATTCAAGACAACTCTAGGTCTTCAGCAAACCCCTAAAGAGATTCTGTGTTGCTCCTTTCCTGCTACCTTCAAAGGGGTATCCAGGGAGTGGTTCAATAAGTTGCCAACATCATCCATTGATAACTTCGAGCAGCTAAGCAGCTCCTTTGTCCGTCATTTTGTCGGCGGGCAACATCCAAAAAGGACTGCAGACCATTTGCTCACCATCAAACAAGGAGAGAAGGAAACTTTGAGGTCCTATGTAACACGCTTCACCCGAGGAATGTTGGAGGTAGACAAAGTAGACGATAACGTGCAGCTTACGACCTTCAAGGCAGGATTGAAGTCCAGATATTTTTTGACTTCCTTGGCTAAAAATCCTCCCAAGACAATGGCAAAGGCGTTATTGAAAGCACAGAAGTATATGAATGCTGAAGAAGCTCTAGCAGCCATAGATGGAGCAGAAAAAACCAAGGAAAAGAAGAAGGAAAAGGAGGACAATTGAAGAGGACAAAAAAGAGGTCAAGCTAATCAACGGAATGACGAAGGAAATAGATGGAGAGAGGACAAGAACCCTCGTCCAATGAAGTTCACACCATTAGTGATGCATGTTGACCAGATTTTGACGAAAATAAGAGACGAACCATCTCTTAAATGGCCTAGGCCACTCCACTCATCACCTAGTGTGCGCGACAAGAGGAAATACTGCCATTTTCATAAAGACCACGGGCATTACACAAAGGATTGCAGAGATCTGAATGAGCAAATAGAAGAACTTATACGGAAATGGAAACTACAGCAGTATGTGAAAAGGGGAGATTCCAGCAAATACGGTCAGAAGGATTAGTACGGGGGTTCCCGAAGAGATGAAGACCACCTACCACCTCGTCCACAGAATGCACTAGGGGAAATAAAAACTATCACGGGGGGACCAACCACAAGGGGATCGTTCAGATCCCTCAGAAAGTCACACCAAAGGTAGGTAAACAGTGTTCACAGCCTACCTCCTCTAAAACAAAGACGAACAAACCAAGACATGTACTTCTCAAAAGAAGATGCTAGGGGAGTAAAGCAATCTCATGATGACCCACTGGTCATTATGGTCATGATCGAGGGGTTCAATACAAGGAGAGTTCTGGTAGACAATGGGAGCTCGGCTGACATTATCTACCTTTCCGCCTTCCAACAATTAAAAGTAGACCCTAAAAGGCTTCGTCCTTTCGAGTCACCCCTCATCAGTTTCAGTGGAGACAAGGTGTACCCCAAAGGGATAGTGACGTTAATAGTCACGGTTGGTTCATACCCCCTCCAGGTAACCAAAAAACACAATTTTCTGGTGGTAAACTCACCCTCGTCCTATAATGTAATCATAGGACGACCTACCCTCAACTGTTGGAAAGTTGCTACTTCCACATACTGTTTGAAGGTAAAATTTCCAACAGAACATGGGGTCGGAGAGATAAAAGGGGATCAGGTGTTGGCAAGAGAGTGTTAACAGGCGGTCCTAGCCTCAAAAGAGAACCACATGTGGATAATCAAGGAAAAAACACCAGAGATCGTCGAGAAGCTAGAAACGATAGAGTTTGTTGAAGGAAGTCCAGTGAAGACGACCCAAGTAGGGACGAATCTAAGTCCAAAGACGAAAGAAGGGATCATTAACTTCCTGAAAGATAACCTCGATGTATTTGCTTGGAGCCACGAGGATATGCCAGGGATCCTAGCAAGCATCATCCAGTACCGCCTGAATGTAGATCCAGAGAAGAAGCCCGTCCAGTAGAGAAAAAGAGTCTTTGCCCTTGAACGAAACAAAGCAGTAATGGACGAAGTAAATACGCTGCTTGCTACAAATTTTATTCGAGAAGTCTACTATCCTGAGTGGTTGGTCAACATGATCATGGTCAAAAAAGCAAACGGGAAGTGGAGAATGTGTGTCGATTTCACAAATCTAAATCAAGCATGTCCAAAAGGACAGTTTTCCTTTGTCCAAAATTGATCAGCTGGTAGATTCTACCGCCGGACATAAACTTCTCACTTTCATGGACACATTCTCTGGATAGAACCAGATACAGATGGCTGAGGAAGATCAAGAAAAAACTGCTTTTGTCACTAGTCAAGGACTCTATTGCTACAGGGTCATGCCTTTTGGATTAAAGAACGTAAGGGCCACGTACCAAAGATTGGTAAACCAGATGTTCAAAAAACAAATTGGGAGAAATGTAGAGGTATACGTTAATGATATGCTCGTCAAGAGCAAAAAGGAGGAGGATCACTTGGATGATCTCAAGGAGACGTTCAACACACTCAAACAGTACAGCATGAAGTTAAACCCATCCAAATGTGCTTTTAGGGTTTCCTTAGGGAAATTCCTCGAGTTTATGGTGTCGCGAAGAGGAATTGAAGCAAATTCCGAAAAAGTGAGAGCTATCCTCGAGATTTCCTCACCAAAGACGATCAAAGAAGTACAATCCCTCACAGGAAGAGTGGCAACCCTCAACAAGTTCGTCTCCAAGGCAACGGACAAATGCCTTCCTTTCTTCAAGACCTTGAAGAAAGCGTTTATTTGGACGGAGGAATGCGAAACAGCGTTTCAAGAGTTGAAGTGCTACCTAAGCAACCCCCCACTCTTAAGTCCGTCTAAGGAAGGCGAAGACTTAATCTTGTACTTGGCGGTATCTGTCACGGTAGTCAGTACAACTTTGATCAGAAAAGAAAACAAGTTACAACTCCCTATGTACTATGTCAGCCAGGTTTTCCAAGGTGCTGAGGCGCGATATCTGCGCATAGAGAAGATCACCTTCGCCCTAATAGTGGCTTCAAGAAAACTTCGTCCGTACTTCCAAGCTAACCATATCATAGTAATGACAGACCAGCCCATCAAAAAAGCGATGAACAAACCCGAGGCCGTAGGACGAATGGTACAATGGGCCATCGAACTCAGCCAGTTTGATATAGAATACCATCCACGGACGGCCATAAAAGCTCAGGCATTGGCCTATTTCATAGCAGAATTCACCACCCCCGAGAAGGCAGGCGACCAAGAAGACCTTTGGACGATAAACACTGATGGGTCGTCCACTCAGAAAGGAGGCGGAGCGGGTGTTGTTATCACTTACCCTGAAGAGGATGTTCTCAAGTATGGCGTCTAGTTCAAATTCCCTATAACTAATAACGAAGCGGAGTATGAGACCTTGTTGACAGGGCTAAGAATAGCTCGGGCACTTGGAGTTGAAAATATCGTGTTTAAGAGCGACTCACAGCTCGTCATAGGGCAAGTCAGAGGAGATTTTGAAGCAAAAGAGACAAGAATGCAGAATTACCTCAAATTGACGAACCAGCTGGTGAGTACCTTTCATCGTGCAGAGTTTGTTCAGATCCCACGGGATCAAAATGTAGAAGCTGACGAGGTAGCACAGAGTGCCTCAGCAGATGACTGGGACAAGATAAATGATTGGAGGCTGGAAGAACAAAACTCTCGTAGCATTAAAGAGCTTCAAACTTTCCTTCTGCACACCCACTCAGGATGGACAAGTCCAATTTTGTCGTTCCTCCGAGATGGACAATTACCACTAAACCCTGAAGAAGCCAAGAAGATCCAAAAGCGGGCTGCCCGGTTTACAGTACTAAATGACGAGCTTTACAAAAGAGGCTTCTCCCAGCCTTACTTGAGATGTATAGAAGAGGAAGAGGCCAGATATGTCCTAGAGGAAGTACACCGGGAGGGGGGGGGTTTGCGAAGATCATATGGGGTCAAAGTCCCTTGTTTGGAAGATCATGAGGGTATATTACTTTTGGCCCACGATGCAGCAAGACGCAGCAGATTTCGTGAAGAGGTGTGACAGTTGCCAAAGGTATAGGAATGTTTAATGAGTCCCAGGGGAAAAAATGACGACCATTTCCTTGCCCTGGCTGTTCGCGTAGTGGGGGATCGACATAATGGGCCCTCTACCACAAGGAAAGAGACAAATGAAGTTCCTACTCTTCGCAATTGACTACTTCACGAATTGGGTCGAAGCGGAAGCTCTTGCAACAATCACAGAGGCAAAGGTACAAAATTTTGTATGGAAAAATATTGTTTGCAGGTTCGGGATACCAAGGATGATCATTTCAGACAATGGTCGTCTGTTCGACAGTCATGGGTTCAGATCATTTTGCTCGAGCCTAGGCATCAAAAACAAGTACTCATCACCAGGACATCCTCAGGCCAATGGACAGATGAAAGTAACCAACTGAACCTTGTTCAGGATTATCAAGTCTTGGTTAGTGGGGGCAAAGGGAGCATGGCCTGAGGAATTACCAAGTGTCCTGTGGGCTTACAGGACAACGACACGAACACCAACAGGAGAAACACCATTCAACCTAATGTACGGCACAAAAGTAGTCATCCTAGTCGAAGTAGGGCTCACTAGCCTTAGGAGGGAGTTCTTTGACGAACAAAGCAATGACGATCAATTGAAGCAGAACCTGGATTGTCTGGACGAAGTCAGAAAACAAGCCTCCCAAAGAATGGCCAAGTACTAGCAAAAGATAGTCGAATACTACAATCAGAGAGTGAAGCTGAAAAGATTCAGCATCGGAGATCTCGTCCTTCGGAAAGTGACTCCTGCAACAAAAGATCCAACACAAGGCAAACTAGGTCCAACTTGGGAAGGGCCCTATAGAGTCGTCCACTATTCATGCCAAGGAAGTTACCATCTAGAAGACTTAGAAGGAAAAAGGCTACCTCGTCCATGGAATGTCAAACATCTAAAGAGGTATTATGAAAAGGAATCATAGCCTGATTATAAGCAGTTAACATAATTTGATTTCGTGCTTTTTTATGTAATAAGTGATTATTCAGAATTTCGTAAGTTGTTATTCAACATTTTACAAGTTTTATCCAGCAATTCTTGCGCTTTAATTATTTCCTCCTCAAAAGACCAAAATGGTCATCCAAACTAGAAACACGATAAGATTCCATAAAAGGATGTACATCGTCCCGATCAAAAAGACGATAAAATTCCTTAAATGGATGTACATTGTCCAAATCGAAAAGACGATAAGATTCCTTGAGTGGATGTACATCGTCCAAATGACAAGATGATAGGGTTAGATTCCTTGAGTGGATGTACATCGTCCAAATGAAAAGACGATAAGATTCCTTGAGTGGATATACATCGTCCAAACGAAAAGATGATAAGGTTCCTTGAGTGGAGGTACATCGTCCAAACGAAAAGACAGTAAAATTCCTTAAATGGAGGTACGTCATCCAAGTGAAAGCCGATTAAATTTCTTAGCTACATAAACATTGCCAAATGAAAGATTTTTTATACAAAGCATCGTCCTCTAACAAACCTTACATTCGGGCAAAAATTGGGCAAAATCTTGTAAGTCCCTGAAAGGGCGAGGATAAACAAATATGCCAACAAAATTTTTCTAAGTCTCCAGAGGGAGAAGGAGAACATCTAGAAGTAAATTCCAGCAAAATACAAGCAAGAGATATCAACCAACCAGGAAGGTAAAGGTAAATGCATAAACATATTATTTAAAATTAAACTGTTCAAAATGCCCCAAAAACAGGTAAGGCATCCAAATATCAGGTGTCCAGTAGCCCCAAAACAAATAGGGCATAAAAAATATAAAAAAAATAATAATAATAAAAAAAAAAAACTTTTACAAGGGGCAATAGGTTCAAGCTTGAGGGGCATCATCATCATCCTTGTTAGCCTGGGAAGGTTCCACACCAGTAGACGCTGCGGTCTGGGCTAATGCTTGGGCTGCCTCGTCCTCCTCGATCTCTTTATTGACAGCTTCAAAATCCAACTCCTCGAGATCCGTGCCAGGACCATGCTTAATTAGGTATCTCCTCAGAAGTTTGAAGCCTTTGAAATACCATTGAAACAGTAGAGTGTTATATTCGTCTGTAGTCTGGAAGGCGGTGACAGCCTTAGCTACGACAACCTACATCCTTTGAGCAGTTGATGCAAGGAGTTTGTCCTTTTGCTTTACTAATTGCTTCTCGGACTTCAGCTGCTCAGTCAAGACCTTGATTTGTTCCTTGGAAGTGTTGTGAGCATCCATAGCAGCGATCAAGTCTTTCCGCAGCCTCGAAGCTTCAGCCTCCAACGCCTCCACCTTCGAATTGGCCACGACGGCCTTCTTCTCATTTGCCAAATACTAGGTAGTGATATGCATTGTTTCTCCCAACACCTTACAACGAAAAGTTCATCATGATCAAAGTCAGTAAAGGCAGTTAAACGCTTAAGGACGAAGCAAAAAAGGACAAGGATAAGAAGGATTACATGCACGAACTTATGAACGTGACAACTCTCCATCTCATGGGAGGGTACGCTTGAAATCTCTTTCATCTCCCTGGGAGTAAGGAGCTCGTTGGCACGGTCCATGGCTATCTTGGCATTGGCCCAAACACTGGAGCCCATCTTCTCTTTTCCTTTGTTCCCTGTCTTCTGCATCTTCAAAGGATGAGCAACCACCTCAATAGAAACGCCAGGAGAACTGCCTGACCCTCCTCTAAATCCAGGGCAAGGGTGTATGAACCTCTCTCCACCGTTTCTTTCTCTTTCTCTTTTTCCTTGTCAGTAATCCTTAACCTTCTTTGGCCAATGTTGGAAAGGGGTTCGTTCCTCTTCTCCTTAATCTTCTTGTACATCTCCTTGTTAAACTTGGTCGTCAACTCTACACCAAAGAAAACAGAGAATTAAAACGAAGGAAAAGTGGAAAAGATGATCCCAAATGCCAAGGCAACTCACATTTTCTCTCTTCCCGGTCAAGCATACTAAGGACGTAAAGAGAAGGCTCCAGCCCTAAGCAATGACGAGCTAACGTGCGTGGATCAACTAACTCGTCAAAATCATCAATAGTTCTTGCATACTTAATTGCTGCTTGAACCCGTTCCTCAAACTTACTCTTGAGCTCAGGACACTCCTTTACTGCAAAATATAAAAACCAAGAAAAGATCAGAAGTGATGACCAATATGAACAAGAAGTTAAAAAAGAAAAAAGAAAAAAAGAAAAAGCATCTCATGAGGGGCAAATGCACCAAGTAGAGGGGTCTCCCACCAGCGCAGCAACTTAGGGACGTTCCCCCAAAAATCATCAGAAAGAGACTCCTAACCGTCGCCCGACACGAAGAAATACCTAGATTTCCAGTAACGAAAGGACGACGGAAGATCAACAATAAGATGCGACTTTCTATCCCAGGGTACAAACTCATAATACCCAAACTCCTTGGATTCTTTCAAACGATAGAGATGGACAAACTCATTTAGCGTGATCATGTCCCTATCGGCAACGGTTGTCCAAATCACCATACAGCTTATGACAATTCTCCATGAATTAGGCATAAGCTGCCTTAGTGCAAGGTTTAGGTAATGAAGAAGCTCCATGATAAATGGATGGACGGGGAATATGAGGCCGCACAAAAACGCAACCTCATAAAAACAAACTTCCCCGTGAGCAAAGGCACAAGCCTTCTCACCTTTTCTAGGAAGACGAGCCATAGTCTCCTCGGGAAACTGGAACCTATCCCTAAACTTGCTAAAGACCTCTATTTTCAAAGAACATTTTTCCTTAAGGGCATGGAGAGAACGGGGAACTACCGGAGCAAGAGGATGAGAAAACGAAGGCACATGAGAAGGCGCAGAGCTGGCTGTGTCTAACCTAGCCCCTTCTCTACCGACATTAGAAGACGAACCTCTCTCCAAGTCACCTGACCTTACCTCGGACCCTATATTTTCCCTCCTTAAGACCCCTCGAATAGATTTAAACCAAACCTGAGATTTATGCAATAGATGGTATAAGTCACCCAACACCAAACCTAGGCCATTACCACCAAAAACAAAAACCCCAATCTGTGGGTATAAATCACTGGATGAAAACACACCTAATGGGTCACTAGAAGATTCTACTAACGCCCCTAAGCGAGCAAAAAGAAAGGTGACGGAGGGAGAGGTGCTCTTAATTTCAGAGTAACTCATCATTAAAGGAAGCAACACAACTCGAAAAGGGGAAAAGGAAGCACAAAAAGAAAAAAGGAACTCAAAAGAAAGGAATACAAGTAAAATTCAGAAAGGAAAAGAGCAAAATAAAAGGCGTACCTGGAAATTAGGGAGGAAACTGAGAAGACTAAGAGCAAAATGCGCAACTAAGGAAGTCAAAAAAACCAATCGCAAAAAGAAGATGAAGAAGTGAGAAAAGGAAGGCAAAGATTAAAAGGTTTTGCCTTGAAAAGTGTGGGAAACCTGAAAAGGTTTTCACCGGAAACAATACCCCTTAGCCAATCAAAGTTAGACACATGGCCATGATGTGTGCCATGTCACCACAAAGCAATCAATACGGGAGCAAAACCCGAAGCGCCACAACCGCCAAAAAAAAAAAAAAAAAATCCTTTCGTATTCCTATGATCGTCCAAAGTGTGGACGACCTCGAAATAGGGTGGCAGCTGATAGACCCAATCATACCATCGTCGTCCATAATCGTAGAGAAGGACGAAGAGGATTCCCAGATTCATCCAGCCAATTATGGTCGCCAAACAAGAACGGACTAATCCATCCTCGCTCATTAATGAAACGCTACAAACTAATGATTAGCCTTTATACCGTTGGGAGGATAACCCACCATTAACACCCTGTACAGGTGTTACCAAGAGAGAATAAAGTCACCATTAAGGCTCTACCAACAGCTAGAAGGAGGCACCTGTGTGCATGTATATATAGCCATGAAATCCAAAGGAGAGGTACATATACAAAAGAATACTCTTGCTCTTTCATACTGATTCTTAACACTCTTTAGCCGATTTTTCTAACTTTGGCATCGGAGGCTCTGTGGCAGGCACCACACCGGTGACCCACATTTCTTCCTTTCACTATTCATTTTTCAGGGTTGGGTTGGCTGAGGATGACTCCAATCTAGACGATCACTCTTGACTGACGATTCGGACGTCATCATCAATAAAAAAGAGTAAATTTTAAAGGTACAATGTATATTTCAGCTTAATTATAATATAATAAAAAATAGGAAATTAAACTCAAAAAAAGAAAAGAAATTGTACTTTCCCGTTCCATTTTGTTTGTTAACTTTTTTCACAGGATATAATTGCATAATTTGTCTTAAAAAAAAAAAAAAAAAAATAGAACCTTTCAAAATTGCCTTTATAAACTTTCAAGTATTAAACCTCGAATAAAATAAAGGACATGGCCCATGGTATATTTGTACGTAACATAATTTTTATTTTTATTTTATAAAAGAATTAATTGGTCATTTTCTTCTAAAATTGGATAAGTAGGATCTAGTTAGCATAGCTAGTAAATTATCTTATCCTTAAGTAAGAGTTTTGAGTTTCGAATTCCACCTACACAAAAAAATTGATTGGCTTTTTTGGCTCTGATTATAAGTGCAATTATCATGAAAGTGACACAATAAATTGAAATTCTATTGTGTTTATCAAAAAAAATTGGACAAATATTTTGAGGTGGCTCAAAGTGAAATAATGGACAAATAAATTTAAATTTATGTCTCTTTTCATCAAAAGATATGATTTTTGATAATTTTTCTGTTAAATGTGCTACAAAAACCTAAAAGTTAGTCCGTTAAAAAAAAAAAAATCTAAAAGTTGAATTTTTTTTTTTTTTAAAAAAAAAAAAAAAGCAAAAGGCAAAACATTTTTAAACAATTAACAAACTCATTTTGTATGTATACGAGGGAATCCAACCTGTATTTTTCTGTGACATAAAACTCCTGGTAAGAACTTTCCCAGCTGGCATGATTTATTGTTAAACTGTTCAACCATCTCATGCATTTTATCCAGTAGGAGTCCGTATGTTACTTCGGCATTGTTCCTGACCGTTTCGATCATAAGGTAAGTCATTGCACCAGCCATTGCTTTTCCCGTGAAAGCCTGCACGTTTTAATGGTAATATAATCTGTAAAAAACGTTTCTTCGGGACAGACAAATTTTCACATAGAATGTTGCCCTAGTCTCATAACAAATTAATAAGAAATTAAAATAGCTAAATAAAACAATTTGTTACAACCATTTACGTGATCTTGCTTGCATGCCTACGAAGTTTATGATATACTCAAATATGCTTCTGGTTTACTCTCCAATTTCATACCAAATAGGCTTCTAGTTATTCTCAGAGTTTGTATCAATTAAATAGGCTTCTAATTGTAATCTGATTTTGTATTTTTTTATTTTTTATTTTTTAAGTGGTTGGGGAAGAAGGGAATTTTGTAACATTTATATTTACATGCAAATTCGTTGATTTAACTAGAAAAATATGAAAGGCTCAATTCAAATTTATTATGTTAGTATATAATATAATAAAAATATACCCTTTATATATATATATATATATGAAGAGAGAGAGAGAGAGAGAGAGAGAGAAAGAGAGAGAGAGAGAGAGAGGATGTAGGTGACCAGCTAAAATGACTTGGTAGTGGAGTACAAAGGTTCAAGCAATAATTAAATTAAAGAGAAAGAGCTATCGAAGGTACCTAAATGTAGAGACAATGTTGCTTAAGAAAAGTATAAAGTGATTAAGAGGAAGACAAAAAAGGTTGTCCAAGAAGCTAAATATGCTCATGATAACTTATATAACAAGTTGGGTGGTGTTCAGTGAAATAAAAATGAATATCGAAGAGTGTTAGTGAAAGAAGTCCAAATTAAAGAGAGGTGGAAAAGTTATTTTGACAGCCAATTTTTATGCAGACAATATGATTGATTCGACATTGGAGTAATTTGGGTAACCCAATGGAGGTTAGAAATCATAGATTCATTCAAAGAATTAGGATGACTGAGGCAAAGGATGCATTAAGAAGGATGAAATTGGAAAATACATGGGACTGGATGAAATTTCCATTGAAGGTTGGAAGTGCTTGGGTGATGTGGGTACATGTATGTTGGTTGACAAACATTTTCAATAAGATCTTAAGTGCTAATGAAATTTCTAGTGAGCAGTGGAGAAATACTTTAATACCTATTTATGAGAACAAATATTTAAAACTGTACTAATTACCATGAAATTAAACTTATAAGCAACATATGAAACTTAGGGACAAGGTGATTAAACATAGTTTAAGACATGAAACAACAATATTGGAGAATCAATTTGATTTAGGCTAGGATTATATATCATGGAATTTTTTTATTTTTTATTTTTACTTAGACGTCTATTGGAAAAATATAGAAAAACCTGTGAATATCTTCATATGGTTTTAATTGATTTAGAGATATCATATGATAGGGTTCCAAAAGAGGTTATGCAGTGGTTTTTGGCTAAAAAAAAGGAGTTCATGTATATTAAACTGACTATGGATATGCATGATGAAGTGGTAACTAGCGTAAGAATAAGTGAAGGAATCACGAGTGAGTTTCCTATTACTATAAGTTTGCATTAAGGGTCATCATTAAGTCCATATCTCTTTGCACTAGTGATGAATGAACTCACTAAATCGATGCAAGTGGAAGTTTCTTGGTGTATGCCTTTGCAAATGATATAGTTTTAGTAGATGAAACTAAAACTGAAGTTGATGCCAAGTTAGAAATTGGTGAGACACTCTAAAATCTATAAGCGCCAATTAAGTATGACTAAATTAAAATAGAAATGGAAAAGGGCGGTATGACTTGATGGTTAAGAGATACTAAAGAGCGATAGTTTTCGACATCTTGATTCAATAATTTATAAAAAATGGAGAGATTGAAAATGATGTGAATCATAGGATAAGAGCATAGTGAATTAAGTGGAAAAGAGCATCAAGAGTGTTGTAGAATGCCTATTAAGTTAAATGGAAAATTGTCTAAGACTAGCTATGCTCTATGGTACTAAATGTTGTGTTGTTAAAAAACAACAAATTCATGAAATGAGTGTAGCTACAATGAGAATGTTAAGATGAATAAGTGAAAAAATAGGGAAATATAAGGTTTTATATGAAAAAATTTGCTTAAAGTTAAGAGTAGTCCCTTTTGATGAAAATATGAGAGAGAGTCATTGAGGATAGTTCGATGAGTTCAAAGAATAGCGACTACTGCATCATTAAAGAAGAGCAAGTTTATCCAAGATAAGAGAACAAAAAAGAGATAGAGGAAAACCAAAAATCACACTAATGGAAATGATATATAAAAAAACATGGTAATTAAGAAAGTAAAAGAGAATATGATTATAAATAGAGTAGAATGGAGAAAAATAATACATTTGGTCAATCCTAACTAATCTATTGATGATCCATAGCTGACCCAAAAATTTTGGGAATAAGACTTCATTTGTTATTGTTACTGTATATGTATCTAATTATGGCTATTCCTGTTTTTGAGAAATAATTATTGTTATTCTTAATCGTATATGTGCAAATAGAGAGTTATAAGCTAGTAGAATTGAGAGTGATTTACCATAAATAAAAAAATAAGAAAAGAAATTTGGAATACTGAATTATGAAATTTTCTTACAGTGGTATCGGCAGCCATTTTATCATCTTCACAAGCACTGAGACAAATTGCAATTCCACCGCTTGTACTTTTTCTAGGTTTTGACGGAGCGCTGTTATCTTCCCATTCATTTCTGTGACAAAAGTAACAATTACAATTTGTACTGTATACAAACAATGTCATGACGTTTTTTCCAACTACTAATTTTAAATTAGTACCAAAATTTCATAATCGTCGATGCTTTACAATTTTTTATATAGATGGAGTAGGAATTAAATTTATATATTTATTTCATGCTAATTGATGTTTATTATCACGTCTAAACACTAATTAATTTATTTACATGTGACATTTTACTTTTACTAATTAGAAGTGTAGAAGTGAAATATAAATAAAATTACACACCTTTCTTGGTTGTATACATGTTCCAAATCAAGAATAGTTCCACTATGACAAGCATCGACGATTGCATGAAGTGTGACACCCTCCTTGAGTGGCCAAACAATGGTGGAATTTATTTCATTATCAAGAATCATGCCCTCTTGCATAAAATCAACAGGACAAATAGTTTCATCGAACCCATCACGCTCGTCGTCATTGAAATCAGGTTGTCGTAAGCCATGTCCAGAGAAGTAGAACACCAATGAGTCTCCAGATTCTGAACCCTCCACAAGCCATTTCAAAGATTCTTGTATGTTTTTCTTCGTTGGACTAAAATTTTCTTCTTCTTCTTCTGTATTATGGTATTAATGTTTTTTCCAATGACAAATTATGGATTATATGTTGAGGGGGCAAAAAATAAAAATAAATAAAAACAAAAACACATCAACTAGTTATCAAGGGAGATACAACTTGGCTGCACGAACCAAAAAATGAAGCTAACAAAGAAGGCTTTACATGGAGGTTAGCAGATGGTCTTAATTGTGACTAGTCTTTCAGAGATATAATATAATTGTGATTAGTGCTTTCCCAATTCATGATCCCAGAACCAGTTTGATAGGCTTAATCTTCTAGACTATTTTCTCTAAATAAATTAATGAGTGAAGTATTGAAATTCTAGCTTAGAGATAAAAATTGAAGCAAAAACATTATATGCACATCTTTTTAAGGGGTAATTACAATAAACCTACCTATATTTAGGTTTGAATTCACATAACTTATCCGTAATTTGAAAAATGTCGCTTTGCCTACATGAGGTTCGCTTAAAAAACTGTAATTTACTCTTCAAAAAAAAAAAAAAAAAAAAAAAAACTGTAACTTAAAAATATCATTTTACCTATCTGAGATTCACTTAAAAAACTTTTTATGTCTTATTGATAATTTACTTAAGATTTGCTTATCATAATTAAGAGGCTGTTGTAACTTTCTTTCCTTAGTGAGTTTTTTACGGGATTGGATTCTCGGAGTAGTTTTTCCATTGAAAAGATTCTTTCCATAATTTTCTACTTCAATAATAAATTGTGACTTGTGTTTATTGCTTTTATTGTAAGATTTGGATTCCCGTATCTGTGGTGAACTACATATTGGTGAGGATAACTTAGCAATTGGGTGATTTAACATAAATAAATAATTCTATTAAATTAATTGCATAAGGGTCTAAATAGAATTTTTACTTAGTTAATGAAAGGAAAATCAAATTAATGAATGAAATATTACTAACTTTATAAACACACAATAATATAAAATGGAATGCACAATAATAATCAGCTGGAGATGATAACCTTACTAATCCTAAGAACAAACAAAGTTCAATATTTAAGGTGATTAGAATCATGTAGAATAAATTGTTTTATTAAATCATATCAAAAAAAAATTATTTTATTACAACACTCCATTTTTTTACATGGAAAACATTTTTATAGTGTTTAATGCAACAAAAAAATCTTTCAAAAATATTTTTCAAAGTGAACAAAAAAATAACCCAAAATAGGGGAATAAAAGTTTTCTAATTTTGAGAACTAGAAAAAACAAATTCCGCTTTTTTAGAAAAAATAAATAATTAATTAACATTTTCTATTACTTCATTTGTGTACTCACCAGTCACCACCTCCATTCATTTTGGCATTATAACCACCACCACCATTCATCGTTTATCTCCACCATGTTTTCACCACTAATACTACGTTAATCGCGATTGGTGCCTCCCGCTACAACCACTTCCACTACAGCCACACTATTGCAGAATGTGGATGCCACCTTACTACTATTGCTATTATCGCCACCACCACTACCGTGGAGCTACTACCAGCCCCATCACAACAACCCCTTTACTGCCACACTCGCTTCGCCCACAATACCACTGTTACCACACCCATGTCACCATGTTCCACTACTTTCACACCCAACGCCACCATACTAGCTATTGTAATCACCACCGTCGCTACCGTACCAACTTTGCCACTAGCACACCATCATGGCTACCACAACCCCACTATCTTTGACGTAGTCATTAGTCACCACCGTCGTCACACACTCTTGTCGCTGCCACCATCACCACCGTACATGCAAGAAATACTGATAATTTTTTGTACAAGTCAAATGACATAAAACGCTTTTATAATCCCTTTTAGAGTCAGCCAAACACAAGAAAAACAACTCATTTTTAGAATATAATTTCCATTAAAAACCTTTTTTTCCATGAAAATATTTTATGTAAAGAAAACATTAAAACAGCTTTATATATATATATATATATATATAGTTTAGTAGTGGAATTTTATATATAAATTTTTCAAGGATACAAATACATTATTGGAAACTAATCAATGTAAAAGCATTAAATATATGATATCATATTATAAAACTTTTCTAAAAATCCTTCGTCTTTTTTTGTTTTATTCAAAAAAATTGTCTTTCATTTTTTCCCTTATATTAAATCAAAAGGCTAAACTAGTTGAGGGAAATAGAAAATGAAAAAAAATAAAAATTCTTTGTTAACCCATAAAAATTTAGTTGCTGACAAGATTTAAAAAATAACAAGAAAATATTATATATGTATATATATTACTTGAAATATTTTAGGAAAGTAGATATGACAAGTGAAGCATATTCTATATTTATCACTTTCCGACATCCTGATCACTTTATGACATCTCGATTTTGTTATCTATATATATATATAAAACCGAAGCTTTTGAAGCTCCCACAATTTTTCACATCAGCACAACATTAAAAAAATAATAATAAAACATAAAACAATAAACCAAAACCAAAAAAAATAAACGTCATAAACTCATTCCCTACCCGACTCTGATTTTCACGCTTTCCCTTTCACAAAAACTCTGCCATTACCTTCCTCCCAGCTCCTCCTCTACTAGCTCCTCCTCAATCACACCCATGGCAAGCTAATCAGACCCACGGCAATTCAACACCCAACCCATCCAGCCTACCTTTCCCGATCCTCTGCCTCTCCCTTTCCACGGCAAGACCCAACAGACACCTTCAACGAGGGTTACCAGAGATACACATATATATTTACAATTGAGAAAGGCTTAAGACAATTTGGTTTTCCTTTGAAGGAAACAAAGAAAAAAAAAGTGGGTATGATAAAGAAAGGATCTAGGAAGATTACCTTTTTGAGATTTGGCTTAGAATCCACAAAAAACAGAGATACTCAACCAATGAAGCGGCTAATAACTGGCTGTGAGGAATACAAAGAGATTGAGAGGAAAGGAATGATAACGGTTTCCGTTGGAAAGCCTGTTTGCCGTTGACTGACGGTGACGGCAGTCCAAAGAGGTGTCTATTGGGTTAAGCCTTACAGGCTTATTAGACATATTTTTCTTTCAACATGGTGGGCCTTTTGAGCCCAATATGGTTTTAGCCTAATGGGACCCAGTTATGGGCCTAAAATAATGAATTATTGGGCTTATCCAATCAGAATACTGTTCATTTTGTTAATTTTCTGCTGCTAATCTGCTTTTCAATGGCCGAATAAAATTTAGAACAAATTAAAATACCTTTCCATAATCGGCTATCTAGCTATTTCTCATTGGATTAATTTTCTAAAAAGATTGCACAGTTTGGAGAAACTTTTTGTGAGGCTTACTTCTTGGGAAGAAATATTCCCATATGAACAACTTTTTGACCAGGAAAATAATACTACAATACTTGCACAACTACGAGAACTAAAGCTATATGAACTACCAACGTTAACACATTTGTGGAAAGAAGACAACCAACCAAGCCCAATTTTGTATAATCTGGAAAATCTAATAGTGTCATTTTGTGACAAATTGAAAATTTTAGTACCATCATCAATATCTTTCCAAAATTTGCCAAATTTGGAAATACTAAAATGTCATGGATTGATTAACTTAGTTACATCATCAACAGCCAAAAGTTTGGTACAGCTCAAAAAAATGAGTGTAAGTGAATGTGAAAACTGAGCTATTGGTCAATTTGAATTGTTTTAGTATGGAAACTGAGCTATGATTTATTTTTTACCCCAGCCTATTTTGTATTCTAGAGTTGATTGAATTGTAGTTTTTGTGCATACACTAAGATAATCAAATTGAATATATGTTTTTGTGTGGAAACTGAGCTATTGGTCAATTTGAATTGTTTTTGTGTGGAAACTGAGCTATGGGTTTGAATTTGTTTAGTGGAAACTGAGCGAGGTGGAGTTATCAGCTTGCTTCCTTTGTTTTTGTCCTATTTTGTATTCTAGAGTTGATTGAATTGTAGTTTTTTGCAAACACTTAGATAATCAATTTGAATATATGTTTTTAAATATAATGAATGCATTGAATATTTAGTGGAAGACATGAAATAAATGAAATTGAAAAATAACAACATGCTACTAGAGAATCGATGTTGAATTCCAATAGCTAATGTCACATCATTTGGAAAAAATTGGTAGCTATCCCGTGCATCGCACGGGTTAGCGACTAGTATATATATACACACACACACACACACATATATATATATACACACTAGAAATATTTTAGGGTAAGTCAAGCATATTCTCTATTTATCATTTTACGACTTTTTTCGAAAGAAAATTCTAGCAACACACTCAAATTTATAATATGCTTAAGCGTCATTTTGTAATTGGCACACCGAAATTCATTTCTTTGATAAGTAACTGTTGTAGCCTTATATGTAAGTCTTGTAATCTAATTACAAGTTAACATCAAACATCAAACATATATGTTGAAAAATTGGGTATAGGTTTAACAAAGGTTTGAGTGTGTCCATAGATAGACCGCTTTTAAAATTGTCCTATGATAAGAACAAAGGGGTTCTTAAATGCTTAATGAGAAGATCAGTACTTCACATAAGGGCACTATAAATATGGTTTCTAAACCTAATCTAGGTGGTGACTCCATTTACACTTTTTCTCCTGGTCCACTTTAGGCCAAGGTGTACTTCTCACGAGGAAACCACACATCGCAGGTGCTTGTGCCCACACTAGCTATTACAAAGAACCTAGTATTTCCTAAGAAACGATATATGGCATTATTTTATTCTAGAATGTATTGCTAAAAAGGAAGTTCATGCTTGACTTAATGAAATTGCATGATTAGGTTGTAAATACACTCACCAAAACACTCAAGTATGGCACATTCTACATGTTACGAGCCTGCAAGGAATAATTAAATATAGCGGTGATGTTGGAACTTAAATTTGTTCTAATTAAGCTTTCATTAATAACATTAGTTTTATAAATTAAATAATATTTGAGAGAATGCATTTGTGGAGTTTATTGAAGTCACGTGAAGAGTTTATGAATGTGAGAGTTTAGAAGATAAATGTTGTAGAGAGGGAAAATTCCCGACCTATCACAAGCTGACACATCATACTACTAAGTCCACAAAGTATAAACAATTACAAAGTGTCACATACTGCTATTAGTTTCTACCATCACCATTCAGGAATCAACAGAAATTTGCAAGTGTCATGAAATAAAAACATAAAAGGCATACAAAATGCCAATCACACATCGATGCGTGTAAGCAACTACATAAGCAGTTTGGCGCGTGTAAGTAATGACATAAGCAGTCCAATCGGGTGCTAACATGTGTCACCTTGAAAATCAAGACATTTCGACTAATCAAAAGATGCCACATGTATTGGAGAAAAAGTCTTAAAGCTCTCCGAATCAGACTGTGACACATGTCACCAATCATATTCTACCACGTGTCGCTTACCCACCCCCAAACTCCTATAAATAGAAGTCTTCCTAAGGCATTTCTACACACAAAGATATTTTGGAAGACACCAACACACCAAGGCAACCATGCCACAAGCAGCATCAAAGAAGATTCAGAAGTACAGAAACTCTACTGGAAACCTCCAGGAACTTCAAGAACTTCAACCTCAAATATGAAGAACATTCAAAACACAATCATCCAAACTACCTTTCTAGATCATAAATTTTGTTGGAATCAAGGCCAAAAGCCTTCATAAACTTCAAGAAACCATAAATCAACAAAGCTCTACGGATTTAAGCTCCAAAAGCTCCAAAGGACTTCTGCCACAAACCATTGAATTCCAAGAACATTCGAAGAGAAATCATCCAAATCATCTTCCTAGATCTCAAAGTTCACTGAAATCAAGCTCAAAAGCCTCCAGAAACTTCAAGAAACCATAAACTGGTGAAGCTCTTGGATTCAAGCCACCAAAGCCCCAAAGAATTTTCACACAAACCTTCGAAGACAAAGAACGCATGAAGAACACAAAGAACACACGAAAAACGTGAAAAACAAAGGATTTCTAACAAGCTCATAGCCAGAGACTCATTGTAATTCCGTTTCAAAAATCTTTGATCCAGAAACTTCAAGAGAAATCATCCAAATCATCTTCCTAGATCTCAAAGTTCACTGGAATCAAGCTCAAAAGTCTCCAGAAACTTCAAGAAACCATAAATTGGTGAAGCTCTAGGATTCAAGCCACCAAAGCCCCGAAGAATTTTCACACAAACCTTCGAAGATAAAGAACGCATGAAGAACACAAAGAACACACGAAGAACGTGAAGAACAAAAGATTTCTAACAAGCTCATAGCCAGAGACTCATTGTAATTCCGTTTCAAAAATCTTTGATCCAGAAACTTCAAGAGAAATCATCCAAATCTTCTTCCTAGATCTCAAAGTTCACTGGAATCAAGCTCAAAAGCCTCCAGAAACTTCAAGAAACCACAAATTGGTGAAGCTCTCAGATTCAAGCCACCAAAGCCCCGAAGAATTTCCACACAAACCTTCAAAGACAAAGAACACATGAAGAACACAAAGAATGCACGAAGAACGTGAAGAACAAAGGATTTCTAACAAGCTCATAGCTAGAGACTCATTGTAATTTCGTTTCAAAAGTCTTTGATCCATTCTTTAGGCAAATTGAAGTATATTTGGTGTTCGAATCAAAATCACATTACCACAATTCCAATCAACAAATATTTTAAGGAGATCAAATCAAAGGATCACTCTTTTGTAATCACAGAAGAATAGTACCATATATTCATCAATAAAAATTCACATTTGTGAAACTATTTTACTTGTTTGACTTTATTTCAAACTCGAAATTTAGTCACTCCACAAATGTAATTGGAGTTAAACAACGTTGCATGGTTGAGTATATATAACCCAAGCATCTGTCAAAATTTATGAAAGAGTGAACGAACAGAAATAGTGGAAGTCAAGAGTTCTCTTCATGTTTCCTTTCCACTCTCTCTTTTCCTTTGTGTGCTTCTTGAATGTGAGTCTATTTCATTGAGTGGTGTATTAATGTTTGGAAGGGTGATGATGTGAAAGGCCCACCAAATTCCAACAATATCACCACATAAATCCAAAACAATAAATTTTTTTTTTCTTTTTAACCTGTTCATCTTTTGAAATATAGTAGAGCACCCTAAAGTCCAACTATTTTACCAAATTGAGGTATATCTTATTTAAATTATTCAATTCTCTAACTGTTATATGGATTTTGATTGTAGAGGTGTGTGATAGGATTTTGATTACGAAGATATTGCATAGGGTATGGTGAATCCTATATCTATTATTTACTAAATCAATTTGAGGATTTGAGTTAACATGACTAATGTTTTACAAGTTGTAACGGTCATATTTTTATGTAATTGGCATATTCTATGACAAAATGCATTTTACTTGTAATTGGGTAATTTTTAAGTGATTTCAAGAACATCGTGACAAGTGATATTGTTGAATACATGAAGAATACTCAAGCTGCAGTGCAAAAAAGATAAAACAGAAAGTCTTGAAATCTAGCTTGACACCTCTCAATCTATCGAGGTTTAATGAATCGTGACATCGGCCTCGATACCTTTAGATCTATTGAGACATGCAGATTTCAACTGTTCAAATCAATTTTCAGCCCATGATGACCAAATCCTTCTAGGGTTTCATGCCTAAGGTTTTCAGAATTATACAAGAAATATTTTATAGCCGTCATTAGATAGAGAGACAAACACAGAGACATAAACTGTGACACACGCTCCTGTTAAGCTGTTGCAACTCTTGTGCGCCTTAAGGTTATGTACCAAGCTACTTTCAGATCTACAAGCGTGGATTGAAGAACTTGCACCCAACAATTACTCTCAAGTTGCTAGAGTTAGTCATGAATTCGGATCTGTGCAAAGGGGAGAAGTCTTCTACAAGATCAAATCCAATTGGAGATTAAAGCAAAAGTTCAACTATAGGTTGGTATTTTGGAATAGGCTGGGTAGTGGTAAGATTCCTTATACTTATAACTACTTGTTCATGATTAGTAGATTCTTGGGAGTGATGACTTGAAATTCATCCAATGGGGTTTTTGCCTTGTGAAGCTTTTCCCCATTTGTTAACAAATCACAGTGTCAAATTTATTTTCTGCTGCACTCTTGTTTAGATTGGTGATTTGTTTTTGCCTCCACGTTATCGCATGTAATTTGGATAATTAATCAACTTAGATAATTGAATTAATTAACTGGGGTCAATTTATAACCCAACACAACTCATGGCAAGTGATATCAAAGTTAACATAGTAACATAAGCTTCTATAGTATTTTAAATTAATGAGAGAAGCGTTGCAATCCTAGCAAAGAGGGGAAAATTATTTTAAAACTATGTGGAAGAAAGAAGAAGACTGGGTTTTATAGGTTCACACGAGCAAGTCTTGAGCAAAGAACAAGCAAGCCTTTTTTTCTAAAGTTTGCTCAAGAAAGTTTTCAATTTGCTAGGCAAAGTGACAATTTTTGTGTCTGCTTAAGCAAGATGTTGCAAAAGGCCAAGCAAACTCTCTGTCTCAAGAATTTAAAACTTGTATGATAGTTCGCTCGAATAAAAGGCAGTTTGTTTGAGCTTCACCCAAGTGAAACAATTTGATGTCGCGAAAGCATAAAGAAAGAATACACGATGCTCTCTTAGATAGAATATAAACTAAACTGTTAGTTTCTAGTAGTAAACATCGAATCCACAAGGGATTCTTTGAATCCACAAAGTGATAATTTTTTGGAATTGACCATAGAAAGAAATAGACAAAGTTTGAATTATATTAATTTGAAAACTGAATTGCCATTGGGGGCTACAGTGCATTTAAGTAGTAAAATGAAACTTAGGGCAACTAGAAAACTTAGGGTGGTTAGGAAAACCTAAGGCAGCTAGGAAAGCTTAGAAAGCCCTAATTTGACTAAACAACATTAAAATCACCTAAAAACAAGGAAATAATAACCCTAAATTTATAATAACGAAAATTACATAAAAATACCAAAATTAATCAATTATAAAAATTAAATAGTAAATTTTGTCCTACATCACAATTTGAGGTTTTGGAACTTTATAAAATTATGTAAAAAAGGTATCTTAGTGGCTAGTTTGGATGGAGAGGGAGGCGAGGGAGAGGGAGGGGAAAGATGTTTCTGACCAATTCAGGTTTTGTTTTATATTTGAAACAATTTGATATCTCAAAGACAACAACGATTTAATGTGAATCAAAGTCAATATTTTAATCCTTCTTATCCCATTTTCCAAACAGCCAGAAGGTCTTTGACATTAAGAAACTCTTAGGGTCTTATTGCTAATTTACTTGAAAGCACTAAAGCATCAGATTAGTTTCTCAGCAAAAAAAAAAAAAAAAAGCATCAGATTAGTTATTGACGCACGGAAGCCACGTTTGGTTGATATGTTTTGGCCAGAAAATCTAGATTACAAATGAAGCAATATGTCAAGAAATAGCTAAGCATCAAATTGAAAGTACCATTTTTTTTTTCTCCAATATATGTTTGAGTTAAAACATTTTCACAGTATAACACAATCATAAACTTTGTAATAACAATTTCTATTAAATACAAATCATATCTATTCCATTGCAATTAAAATAGAAAGAGAAGTTTCTCAAAAAAAAAAAAAAATAGAAAGAGAAAATTTTGTAATTTCTTAGTAATGCTCATAATGATTGGGATTGTAACACCTTTACAATAACATCATTATAGAATTATTTTTATTAGAGATATATTAACACAATATTATAAGTCCAAGCTAAGTCTCATACTTGTAGACCAAGTTTATTAACCATAGTTAGTATATGGTTAGTCTAAAGTTTAACCTATTATATATACCCATGTTGAGTTCATTGTAACACATGATTTATACCTTAATAAATTACCAATTATCTAAAAAGCTTTAAGTTATTAAAAAATAATGAATTTAATGGCCAAAATAGGCTTTTACCCCTTTCTCACAAACTTTCCAGCGAAATGCTCCATGTCTGAAACTATTTAGGGAAATGCCCCTGTTTTGAAACTCGATTTTTAGAAAATCAAGTTTCAAATGTAAAACTCGATTTTTGAAAAATCGAGTTATAGCGAACATGGACTTAGAAAAAAAAAATTTCTAGAACTCGAGTGCCATGCAAAGTACTCAAGTTCATGGAACTCGAGTTCCACTTGAATTTACTTGAGTTCTATGAACTCGAGTTTCAAAATTTTTAAAATTTTTTTTTTTTAATTTTCAGTTCACTATAACTTGATTGTCCAAAAATCAAGTTTTAAATTGAAACTCGATTTTTAGAAAATCGAGTTTCAAAACAGGGGCATTTGCATAATTAGTTTGAGAAATAAGGCATTTTGCTAGAAAGTTTGTGAGAAATGAGCAAATGCCCATTTTGGCTTGAATTTAATCATTTAATATAATATCCCCTCTCACATGTGGGGCCACCTGAGCTGTAATTAAGTAGAACCCAACACACGAAAATTTAAATAGAAAGTAAGGTGGAGACAGGGAATTGAACCCAATGCCTCATGTTCTGATATCATGTTAAATATGTTAAAATAAATGTGATAGTAGAAACATAAAATAGTAACACAAGAACATGAGGGTTATGTCATTCAATCTAACAATCTACCTCCACAAAGGAAACCATTGAGGGTTACATTTTTAATATATGAGTGCGGTACAAATCTTGTGTTATAATGAACTAAACATGAGTATATATGAGAAACTAAACATTAGACTAACCATATACTAACTATGGTTAATAGAATTGTTATACAAATATAAGACTTGACTTACACACAAAGTACGATTGAGCTTGAGTTTATACTATTAGGCTAATATATCTCCAATACTTTTATTTAAACAAAACTGTAGCCTTTTTTTTTTTCCTAGTAGCAGGCTTGAACACCAAAACTATAATTTAAGGTCACCAAGATGAAGAAGAAGGTTTTGAAATTATAGTGGTCAATATGTCATAATTGATCTATATCATAACATAAAGATATTAATTAGTTTTTCGGGTAGATGGGATTTGATCTATATCTCTTACTTGACAAAAAGGAATTTATCAATTAACAAATAATTTCTTTTTAACTATTGACCAGGGAATCAAACAAAGACTTGATGGGGGCAGCTTCCGATTTTGAAATAGAAAATCCAAACTCCGATTAACATGTGAATAATCAAATAAAATAAGCAAAGACATCGTAGCTGTCTTCTACATAACAACTGAACTAAACAATGGAGGAAATTGTCCCAAGATATTTGTATTAGACTTTAGAAACTCGTGGTTCAGGAAATCATATATCTAAATAAAAATTGTACTAATTGGTAATTACCTGTGAGGACCCATTTTCCAACTATTGGATTTTCAAAAAAAAAAAATAAATAATGTACTAATTAGTAATTACCTGTGAGGACACGTATCCACTCTACTGGATAACCAAATTGACACATCAACCAATCTCTCATGCTCTTCACATCATTAATCGATCCCTTGAGCTCGTATCTCTTCTTCCGATAAGAAACCCCGCAAAGAAGTGCCCGCTTCCTTGGGCGTGTCTCTCTAGAACATGTACCAGATGGCTTAACGTTCATTGAATAAGCATTCGGGCTTGCACTGCTTGAAGACTTATTCTTCGATTGTGGCAACGGCTGATACTGTCCTCGGTTGCTACTAGGCCGTCTGTCCATAGGATCCAAGATCTTATATATTATTTTGTACATTGTCGACTGTTTTGTTACTGATTACTGTATACCGTATAGTGCACTGATTACCCTAAAATTTTCAGGCCAAAAATCACTAGCTATAGCCTATATACATCAAGGACACTGATTATTGAGCCCTCATTGAATTTCCATCAAATCTACGCTTAGCATAAACTTATTTTTGGTAGACTCTGTATTTAACAGACCATTTGCTCAATGTGAAAGGGGGAAAGATAAATAAATAAACAAATATATATAGGTCAAAATTTAGCTACAAAATTGTTTGTAACTTAAGGTTATAAATTCATTCAATAAAATAAATATTACAACATATTTTGAAAATCTAACAGTTGAATTGCATGTTCTTTACGCTCTTAATACACATTTTAAATTTTATGTCAATCGGATATTATTTATTATATGATCTATGAGCTTATATTTTGTGCATAATTTTAAATTACAAAAATTTGCAATTTAAAAAATTTATTGATGACATAGTTATTGATCTTACGTATGTATATATATATATATATATATATATATATATATATCCAACTGGTTAAACAAGTAATCATTATTTAAAAAAATAAAAAACTTTACAAGGGCTACAATTGCTTAAGTTTTGGTAGAGGAGAGGACTTGAAATAGTATGGGGATGATTCGGAATACTAAGAAACAGAGAAGAAAAGAATTTGATGCTTAAAAGAATGAATTCTGAGGGGCCAAAGCGCCAAAGCCATGAGTTTTTGCTTTTTCCTTTTCCCTGAAGTAAAATAAAATGTTGAAGAAATTACATTTTGGAATTATAATTTATGAAAATTTTAAATTAAACTCTATAGTTTTATAAATTTTAAATTAACCCAATAGTCTAGGATAGATATCATATTAGACCATATAATTATATAAGTTAAAAATTAAATTATGAAATTCTAGATCCATTTTGATTCAAATTCTGGGCCATGCGGTGGGTTAGTGGCGGAGGAGAGAGAGAAGATTGTTCAAATTGAAATGAATATAGAAATTCCGGGTCTATTGTCTAATTTATGAAACTATGACATTTAATTTGAAACTCCCAAAATTATAGTGTTTTTTTTTTTTTTGTAACTTATGAGTCAATGATATTTAAGTCAAATGGAATTTTTGGGAGTTTTCTTACAGAAATTTCCATGCTTCGAATTCCTCATTTTTTTTTTTTGAAAAACAAACAAACACACAAATAAAAGAGAGAGAAAGAAGTTCTAACACAAAGATACACAACAAACTCTATTCAAAAGTCATGATAACTTTTAAGGGAGTACGGAGCAGATTATATTACACACAACATAATCTCTTAAGCAATATGAAACAATTACCTTTTTTTTTAAGAAACAAATATATACGCACACAAGGGAGGAGGAATTCCTCTCTACCACTTAAATATATATATCGTAACATACAACATCACAAAGCTTAATTTGAAACCCTCCCAAAACAATAGTGTTTTTTTTTTTTTTTTTTTTTAAATACTAAAAACAAGGTTAAAAATGTAATATTTCCTCAAATGTTATACAGTCCATAGCTCATCGAAATCTATATATCACCAAAAAGGTGCGATCTTTAGAGTCCAATTGAACCGTATGGCACCCTTTTCACTTTATTCTATCACTTCGCAAAGCAAGATTCTGATGCCCTAACCTTTATTCGGTGGCCGACGATAAACTAGCATAGCTGCTTTTCCTTCTCATTTTGGTCTCATGGATTCCTATTCGCGCATTTGCAAATTTGCATAACCAAAGCTCAATATAAACAAATATTTTCAAAGTGATACAAATCCGGGGTTCATAGTGGCAGACCAGATTTATCGCACATTATATTTTAAAACGTTTTGTGAGATTACTAGAATTAAGCATCACTTTGGGGCTGGGGTTCATAGTAATATACCTAGTGGCAATAGCACTCTTTGAAGTTTGAAGGCTTTTATCTCTATGGTCCAAACCCCACCTCTTCTTCTCTACTATTTATCTTTTTTAAAAATATATATATATATATATATATATATTAAATTAATTAAGCATCATGTGATGCACAATTTTATTAATAGAATTATATGTCAATTAAAAAAATTGAATAATAATATAATTAAAATTGAATAATAAGATAGATAGTAAAAATAAAAAGAATAAAAAATCATTTTAAGTTTAACAGCATTGTGTAAGACCAAGTTTTTATATAAAAAAATAAATAATAAATCAAAGATAACAATAGATTATAAAATGGAGTAACCACTTGACAAATATAACGATAACAATAGATTCTAAGACCCAATTTCATTAATTCCCTGTGTTTAGTCATATAAAAACTCTTTAATAGAGTCTATTACAAAGTATACTTGAGCCTAAAGTAAGGGTAATCATTTGATGTAATTACTGTTTTTAGGACCTATTTTTTATTATGCACGTACGATCTAAGGATTAATTTAAATCGAAAGTAAATTAAGAAGATATTTCAATAATATATTTGAGATTGGAGAATAAAGCACGTAATAATTGAAGAACAAAAAATACTTTAAGGTAATTGGTAAAAATACATCAATTTTTTATTTTGTGTTTAGCATGTTCTAGTCATAACTTATTTATATTCTACTATTACTTTTAGTTAATAGTGACTTATTATGGGCGAATTGAAATAATCTTAAAAGGCTCGTGGTATTTATTGATTTTTTTAGTAAAAAATTATTTAAAAAATTAAGATTTAATTTGGAACCTCCCAAACTATAGAAGAATTATGTAATTTACTCCAAGTTTAATAAAAGTTAGCCAATTAGCTCAAGAAGATTATAGCCCCCTAGTGCAACCACAAATTCTAAAATCCAACTTTTATTTGGTAGTATATATATGATATGTATTACATGCTCACTTTGCAGCTTTTTTCCCCCTTTGGAGATGCACTATACAACTTCTTTGATGGGAAAAGAGAATAGAATTCTTTGATAGGAAAGAAGAGAATAGGATGATAAATGGAATTTTAAGGAAAATTATATAAGAAAACTCAACGTTTATACTCAGTTCTAGCATATTAAAGTTATAGACATATTTTTGGGAAAAATAAGAGTTGAGCATAGAACTCAATACAAAAGGAAATACGATATATTATCAGATGCATGCCAGAGTGAGTGGTAACTGAGCCGACGGTGTACATCCGGTGAGCTAAAGTTTTGGCAGCTAAGCAAAGTATCAATAAGTTACAAATAATTTTCCGAAGACATTACAAAAAATACAAAAGATATTATACTGGCAAGAAGCATGTTTAACATTCGAAAGGGTCGAAGAAGACTAAAATAGTTTGTACAACACCCTAGAATATATACTGGCATGTTTCAAGGGGGTTAACACTATCGGTTTAGTGGCTGGTATGGTATTTTTCAACTTTATGAACAAGTATGGTACAATTTTTATACCTTTGGTCCTAACACCATTCCTTCTTTACACCCTATTTCTCAAATTCCGCATAAATGTTGTCAAGGGCATGCATTAGCCAGAGTGGCAACCGCTCATTAATTTTCAAAATTTATTCATTTTATTTATTAAAAAGAACACTCGTCTTTACAATTACAGCTTGTTTCGATTCTCACTTCCCTCTCTGAACAGGATTTGCAGCAGAGATTTCTTCGCGATTTACACCCTTCCATCACATAGGATTTACAGCATAAATTTCTTCTTGTAAACATCAAACGTTTCCGACGATGATAGCAGAGCATTCTGCACTCCATAAAATCCATATGCATATAGAAACAATGCTTTAGGACTAATAAAATTATATGAAGCATTAATAGTTGGTCAGTTTTCGGAAATAGTTATTATAGTCCAAAATCCAAATTACTTTCTTTAAATTTGAGTAAATTATCTATTTGGTCCTTAAGTTTAATTTATTTTAGTCCTTACCTATACAAATTTATTTTAGTCGTTAAACTTTTTTTTTGGGGTCAAACTGGTCCTTTTGTCTATTTGTATCTATAAAATTGCCGTTAAAATGACGATGTATCACATATGTGAAAGTATCAGTTTTATAAATGTAAATAGACAAAATGACCAACTTGACAAGAATATTAAAATTTAAGAACTAAAATAAGATAAACTAAAATTTAAAGATAAAAATGACAATTCAAGTAAATTTTAAAGGTACAATGTATATTTTAGCTCAATTATAATATAATACTTAAAAAAAAAGGGAAATTAAACTCAAAAAAAGAAAAGAAATTGTACTTCCCGTTCCATTTTGTTTGTTAACTTTTTCACAGAATATAATTGCATAATTTATCTATAAAAAAAAAAATAGAACCTTTCAAAATTACCTTTATAAACTTTCAAGCATTAAACCTCGAATAAAATAAAGGACATGGCCCATGGGTATATTTGTACGTAACATAATTATTATTATTTTTTATTATTTTATAAAAGAATTAACTGGTCATTTTCTTCTAAAATTGGACAAGCAGGATCTAATTAGCGCAGCTAGTAAATTGTCTTGTTGTTAAATAAGTGTTTTGAGTTTCGAATTCCACCAACATAAAAAAATTGATTAGTTTTTTTAGCTTTGATTATAAGTGCAATTATCATGAAAGTGACACAATAAAATGAAATTCTATTGTGTTTATCAAAAAAGATTGGACAAATATTTTGAGGTGGCTCAAAGTGAAATAATGGACAAATAAATTTAAATTTATGTCTCCTTTTAGCAAAAAATATGATTTTTGATAATTTTTATGTTAAATGTGCTACAAAAACCTAAAAGTTAGTTCGTTTAAAAAAAAATGTAAAAGTTGAATTTTTTTTTTTTAAAATAAAAAAGCAAAAGACAAAACATTTTTAAACAATTAACAAACTCATTTTGTATGTATACGAGGGAATCCAACCTGTATTTTTCTGTGATATAAAACTCCTGGTAAGAACTTTCCCAGGCATGATTTATTGTTAAACTGTTCAACCATCTCATGCATTTTATCCAGTAGGAGTCCGTATGTTACTTCGGCATTGTTCCTGACCGTTTCGATCATAAGGTAAGTCATTGCACCAGCCATTGCTTTTCCCGTGAAAGCCTGCGCGTTTTAATGGTAATATAATCTGTAAAAAACTTTTCTTCGGGACAGACAAATTTTCACATAGAATGTTGCCCTAGTCTCATAACAAATTAATAAGAAATTAAAATAGCTAAATAAAACAATTTGTTATAACCATTTACGTGATCTTGCTTGTTTGTCTACGAAGTTTATCATATACTCAAATATGCTTCTGGTTTACTCTCCAATTTCATACCAAATAGGCATCTAGTTATACTCTGATTTTGTATCAATTAAATAGGCTTCTAATTATAATCTGATTTTGTATTTTGTATTTTTTTTTATTTTGTATTTTTTTGCGGGGTTGGGGAAGGAAGGAATTTTGTAACATTTATATTTACATGCAAATTCGTTGATTTAACTTGAAAAATATAAAATGCTCAATTCAAATTTATTATGTTAGTATATAATACAATAAAAATATACCCTTTATATATATATATATATATAGAGAGAGAGAGAGAGGATGTGGGTGACCAGATAAAATGACTTGGTGGTGGAGTACAAAGGTTCAAGTAGTAATTAAATTAAAGAGAAAGAGATATAGAAGCTACCTAAATGTAGAGACAATGTTGCTGAAGAAAAGTATAAAGTGATTAAGAGGAAGACAAAAAAGGTTGTCTAAGAAGCTAAATATGCTCATGATAACTTATATAACAAGTTGGGTGCATTAAAGATGAAAATAAGATTCCTGAATGGTGTTCAGTGAAATAAAAATGAATATCGAAGAGTGTTAGTGAAAGAAGACCAAATTAAAGAGAGATGGAAAAGTTATTTTGACAACCAATTTTTATGCAGACAGTATGATTGACTGGACATTGGAGTAATTTGGGTAACCCAATGGAGGTTAGAAATCATAGATTCATTCGAAGAATTAGGATGACTGAGGCAAAGGATGCATTAAGAAGGATGAAAATTGGAAAATCCATGGGACTAGATGAAATCTCCATTGAAGTTTGGAAGTGCTTGGGTGATGTGGGTACATGCATGTTGGTTAACAAACATTTTCAATAAGATCTTAATTGCTAATAAAATGTCTAGTGAGTGGAGGAGAAATACTTTAATACCTATTTATAAGAACAAATATTTAAAATTGTACTAGTTACCATGAAATTAAACTTATAAGCAACATATGAAACATAGGGAAAAGGTGATTAAACATAGTTTAAGACATGAAACAACAATATTGGAGAATCAATTTGGTTTTAGGTTAGGATTATATATCATGGAATTTTTTATTTTTTTATTTTTTACTTAGACGTCTATTGGAAAAATATAGAAAAACCTGTGAATATCTTCATATGGTTTTAACTGATTTAGAGAAATCATATGATAGGGTTCCTAAAGAGGTTATGTAGTGGTTTTTGGCTATAAAAAGAGTTCCTCTAAAGTATATTAAACTGATCATGGATATGCACGATGAAGTGGTAACTAGCGTAAGAATAAGTGAAGGAATCACAAGTGAGTTTCCTATTACTGTAAGTTTGCATTAAGGGTCATCATTAAGTCCATATCTCTTTGCACTAATGATGAATGAACTCACTAAATCGATGCAAGAGGAAGTTTCTTGGTGTATGCTTTTGCAAATGATATAGTTTTAGTAGATGAAACTAAAAATGAAGTTGATACCAAGTTAGAAATTGGTGAGACGCTCTAAAATCTAAAAGCGCCAATTAAGTATGACTAAATTAAAATAGAAATGGAAAAGGGCGGTATGACTTGATGGTTAAGAGATACTAAAGAGTGATAGTTTTCGACATCTTGGATCAATAATTTATAAAAAATGGAGAGATTGAAAATGATGTGAATCATAGGATAAGAGCATAGTGAATTAAGTGGAAAAGAGCATCAAGAGTGTTGTAGAATGCCTATTAGTTAAATGGAAAATTGTATAAGACTAGTTATGCTCTATGGTACTGAATGTTTTGTTGTTAAAAAACAACAAATTCATGAAATGAGTGTAGCTACAATGAGAATGTTAAGATGAATAAGTGAAAAAATAGGGAAATATAAGGTTTTGTATGAAAAAATTTGCTTAAAGTTAAGAGTAGTCCCTATTGATGAAAATATGAGAGAGAGTCATTGAGGATAGTTCGATGAGTTCAAAGAATAGCGACTAATGCATCATTAAAGAAGAGCAAGTTTATCCAAGATAAGAGAACATAAAAGAGATAGAGGAAAACCAAAAATCACACTAATGGAAATGATATATAAAAAAACATGGTAATTAAGAAAGTAAAAGAGAATATGATTATAAATAGAGTAGAATGGAGAAAAATAATACATTTGGTCAATCCTAACTAATCTATTGATGATCCATAGCTGACTCAAAAATTTTGGGAATAAGACTTTATTTGTTATTGTTACTGTATATGTATCTAATTATGGTTATTCCTGTTTTTGAGAAATAATTATTGTTATTCTTAATCGTATATGTGCAAATAGAGAGTTATAAGCTAGTAGGATTGAGAGTGATTTACCATAAATAAAAAATAAGAAAAGAAATTTGGAATACTGAATTATGAAATTTTCTTACAGTGGTATCGGCAGCCATTTTATCATCTTCACAAGCACTGAGACAAATTGCAATTCCACCGCTTGTACTTTTTCTAGCTTTTGACGGAGCGCTGTTATCTTCCCATTCATTTCTGTGACAAAAGTAACAATTACAATTTGTACTGTATACAAACAATGTCATGACGTTTTTTCCAACTACTAATTATAAATTAGTACATTTTCAAAAAAAAAAATTATAAATTAGTACCAAAATTTCATAATCGTCGATGCTTTACAATTTTTTATATAGATGGAGTAGGAATTAAATTTATATATTTATTTCATGCTAATTGATGTTTATTATCATGACTAAACACTAATTAATTTATTTACATGTGACATTTTACTTTTACTAATTAGAAGTGTAGAAGTGAAATATAAATAAAATTACACACCTTTCTCGGTTGTATACATGTTCCAAATCAAGAATAGTTCCACTATGACAAGCATCGACGATTGCATGAAGTGTGACACCCTCCTTGAGTGGCCAAACAATGGTGGAATTTATTTCATTATCAAGAATCATGCCCTCTTGCATAAAATCAACAGGACAAATAGTTTCATCGAACCCATCACGCTCGTCGTCATTGAAATCAGGTTGCCGTAAGCCATGTCCAGAGAAGTAGAACACCAATGAGTCTCCAGATTCTGAACCCTCCACAAGCCATTTCAAAGATTCTTGTATGTTTTTCTTCGTTGGACTAAAATTTTCTTCTTCTTCTTCTGTATTATGGTATTAATGTTTTTTCCAATGACAAATTATGG